>CM053764.1:102510658-102588925 GCA_028658305.1 Pachyuromys duprasi | reverse complement strand
GCTATTACAAATAAAGCAGTTACGAACATAGTTGAGCAAATGTCCTTGTTGTGTACTTGAGCATCTTTTGGATATATGCCTAAGAGTGGTATAGCTGGGTCTTGAGGAATCACTATTCCTAATTGTCTAAGAAAGCGCCAAATTGAACTGTGTGTGTGTGTGCTCTGTGGGAGCTCAGGTCTTAGAAAATCAAGCTGTGGTTGGGCTAGTCTCTGTCAGAATGCTAGCGGTCAGAGTGACCAAGAGAGTAGAGAGTACAATTCACAAAGACTTGACACGAAAACAGACCTGAGAATTGTCGGGTTTAGCCTTCTTATGCAGCTGAGAAACTCAGGCCAGGGAGCACAAGCAACTTGTCCAAGGTCTCTCAGCCAGATGGTGGTGGTGAGACTGGAAATGAAATGCCTGGCTTCTGTCTCCCCCGAGATGCACAGCCTCTAGCCCGTCAGGCTGTATCGCTAGCAGAGGCAGAAGCCCTGGCACACCTCACACTCAAATCAGAAAACCTTCTGTTGTGACCCTGATGAGGAAATTAGATTAGCTACTAATTGGTTAATTGGCAGCAGGCTCTGTAAGGCGGTAAGGAACAGATTAAGTTGGGTGGAGGAACACATCCTTTGGGTCTGATTGTCTTCATTATCATCTTTGTGGCTCACCAGCCATGCTGGTGTGCCCATCACTCCCCAGGGGCACCTCAGAAGGATCGCAAGCCCTTTGGCTGTCAGAGAATTTGTCCCTGCATTTCCTTTCTCTGGCCCACGCCACTGCCTTTTTGGTCCTACAAACTAGAATCTCAGAGTCTCAGTTGTAATCCTCAGAATTCTGGGGTAAAGAATTTCAGTTTGTAACATTTAGTGATTGCCATGGTGCAAATGTGTCCTGTTTATGGTCCAGTCCCAAAGCACCAATACGACACTCAGCAGTACATGAAAGTTCTGAAATTTTAACAATTGTCTCTCCTAAAGAGGCACAAGCTGACTCTACCTCACCTGACAGTATGTGCCAAGGTTAACAGGGCCATAAGATGGGTCTCATGATCAATAAACATACACAATTCTGTATGTTCTATAGATGCCAAGAAGTTCTACAAAGAAGAGACATGCTTACCTCAAGTCAGTGCTTTCCTGTAATCTGACTAGAGAACTCATCTTTCATAAGACCCACCAGATGACTAGACTCTGAGGACTCTAACATCACAGAAATCCTGCCACACTGTCCTGTCTACAACACTGTTGTCGGCACAGGTATTTTGCTAAGAAGCTCAGAGAAGAGGCATGAGAAAAGATGATTGTTCTTGTTCTCAGAACAACCAAACCAAGGTCCTAGGAGATAGGTACAAACCACAGTACTGTACAGTTTCCGAAACTAAACCCAATCATCAGGCCACGATCAGCATGAGGGATGTGCCTCAGCCAGGACAAGAGTCTTCCAGGAGGGGAGAGCTTTTGCAAAGATGAAGAGCTGCAAGTTCATCTGTGAACCCAGAAAAAGTTAGGGTGTTGGTTCAACTGGGATTGAAGGGTGCGGTAAGAGACATGGAAGATGACACAGTTAACTGGGAGAGAGACGGTCTCCCTGCAGAGGCTAGCAATGGTGTGGTTTTTGTTTGCAATTTACTACTCTGACAAATGAAGAAGGGGGTATAATTTCCACTCCTGGTTTCAGAGGACTCAGCCTGGCTGCTTTGGCCTCGTGGCTTGGACAGAACATCATAGAGGCAGGAGTCATTGGTGGATGGAGGTATCCATATCACCTCAGCCAGGAAGCAGAGGGAAGCCGTAGCCCCAAGAGCATACTGCTCCTACCACCTCCTTACCCATTCTTAATGTCATTGTATTACAAGCCCATTATGTTATATTACAAAGACTTAGTCCACTTATTAGTTTAGACTCTTCACCTTATGATAGTAGAAACTCCATCACAGACACAATGTGGATTTTACTAGTCTCCCTAGATGATTCGTAATCTAATCAAACTGACGAAAATTAGCTGTAGCTTGTGGCATGGTGCCAAAGAAGAGGCATATGGGACTTTAAAGTCATTTGGTTTCTTCTTATTTACAGGGGGGAGATAAGTGGACATCCTTGGTCTAGAGCTGGAAGGTGCCAAAGTGGCCTGCTTGGCTCTGCTGGGAGGCCACGTGGCTCTACGTTCTGAGCTCTGTGTTGGTTCACAAAGACATAGGTGTCAGCAGTGGGTGTTTCCTTCTTCCCAGTCATGTGTAAATATGACATATTTTAATGTATTTGGAGTTCCCAGTGTACCTTGGTGGCATGTTTAATTCTGGCTTAGCATCCACTGAGTGTGACTCTATGTGCTTTGCTGCAGAATACTGGATGATTTAAGTTCCAGAGAAATGGTGACTGGTTCAGGAAATAGGAACTAAACAAGATGACGGGGTCATGATTAATGTTTCTGGCTCTGGAATCACCAACTACTAGCTGAATCCCAAGCCCACAGCTATTGTAGTATCTTCTAAACAGAAGCATGCGCTGACTATATACTTTCTAGCAGATAAACAGCAATGGCATAAAGTAGGTCTTTCCAGGGTGAACTGTAATCTTGCACCCTGAAAAGAACCTGAAGCTGGAAGAGTCAAGCTCTAATTTGGGGGTTTCAGGTAACCTGGAAGACCTGAGTCATAGTATTTCTAGAGTCATTGAGTCCTGTTAAAGCTCGATGCGCCATGGAAGGTGTTAGTCTTGACTCTGCCCTTCGTGGCCTGTCAACGTCCCCAGAAGCATTGCACTCTGGTGCTCCCAGAGAAAAATAGTGGGAACTCAGACTACATACTTATAATAAAAATGACCATGACACAGGGAGTGAGTGCTAGGCCTGGTGACTAAGAAGGCGGAAGATGTGAGCAGTGCGGCTGTTATCCTGAGTTAGAGTCACAGCTCCACCACTTTCCAGCCTCACGACCTCTGGAAAGACACCTTGTCTGGCCTCTAACACAGGCTGGCAATGCCCCTCTGATTTTGCTGACACATGATGGTAATGGACAGCTCCCCAGAATAGAGAAGGTCTTGAAGGAAATACTTAAGCCCCAACCTTTACTGGGAATAGAACCCACCAGAGACATCTTTCTACACCCCCACAACCTTTCCTGCCTATGTAGGTTATTATTTCTTGCAGGAGCTGCCAGACCTCATAACAGAACTCCACAAGACACCAAAGTTTAGGTAAGGACAAGGCTTCTCTCTGGAGAGTGCTGGACTAGTGTTGATTGGTGCTGACAGCAGGTGTGAGGGAGACATCTTTACCCGCCATCCAACATCCGTGGTCCTCTGGTAATTCAAATTATTTTCCAAATGTCACTGCATCTGTCTGAGCCTGACAGCTCTTCAAACCAGGGCTCTGCATCGGAGTCTGAGGACCTAGACATATTCCTGAAGGGGCTTTTGATCTTCATTTCTTTCAGTGTGGGAGGGTTCTTTGTCAGACAAGGTCCAGATTCATGAAACCCACAGACAGAAAAACCCAGTGACAGGTAGTCTGGCAGGTGAAGGCAATAATGTATCCAGTGCAGAGGATCCAGCTAGTTGGATAAGACACATGGCATTCTAGAAAATGAACAGTCAGGAGAAAAGACTTATACAGCTCTTCAAACCCACTGTAGCATCACCCCTAGTTGACTTGAAGTCTGACTTCTAGTAAGTTCCAAGGTGTGCGAGCAGAGACACCTCTGGGTGTTAAAATAACTCCTGCACGGCTCTCTGCCAATGGGATGGCCTGGCTCATTTAACAGAAGGACCCAGCCTCTCACTCCAGGCCCCTTCACTCTTGCTTACATAAAAATCTAACAATCCCTGTTGGTTTCTCAGTCAGTCAGTCAGACTGGATGTAGCATGTCTAAGATGCTCAGGCAGAAGGAGAGGGAAGCATGAGACGGCTCAGTAGCAGTCACAAGAATCGATGGCGGCCTGATGATGGAGAAAACGGGCAAAGTTAAGGGAGGAGAGGAGTTATATGTGGTGGCTGGTTGTACGAACAAGGCTAGGTCATTCTGAAAGGGTTAAACACAGTTGTATTTCTAAGAAGGTAAGGAGGTGCGGGACACACTTTAGAAAGTCTTCCATCCAGAATGGCTAAAATAAATGGAATTTTGGCTTTAGAGCGAACAAGCTTGGGATTTCAGGAAAGTTCACCTAAGTGGAACGCCACACTCCCCTGACAGCCGAAGATAAATGAGGCCGGACTACACCTGCAAAGGCCTTACAACAAGTGAGAAAAGAAAATAGACCTTGCTGACCTCCCCAGCAGCTCATAACTGCTGAAACCTCTCTGTGTCCTCTCACAGCACCTGGCCTGTGTCCCGTTAAGGGACTGGTTCTGTGTAGACTGTTGTGCAGAACAAAACGTCTCCCTTCAGTGCCCACTCGCAGAGGGAAGCTTGGTGCCTCATGGGAATGGCTGTCATGGGGACGTGATTGCTGTTCTGTGTCTTCTGGCTCTCACTGGCTTCTCTTTCTACCTCCCCATTCTGTTCTTCACCTCACTCTTCAAAGCTTCCACAAAGCTGTGTGTCTGTTTGTCTGACAGTGAGTAACAGTCGGAGGGTGCTTGTTTCGCACTTCAGTGTCGAGCAGCTCCGTAAATTCTTGGAGGGTTGACCCAGCGGGCACCTTGCTTGCACTACAGCACTGTGTACTCACAGGCTCCAGTGACAGCTCCAGCCGCAGCCTGGAAATCATTTCAGACCTTGCTGGAGACTGAGCTCTATGCTAACGGTCGCTCTTAGCCTGGGCTTGCACGTGGGAGCCATCTGGAGAACCTTACGATACTCAGGTATCCACGGCCCCTCTAACGCTGAGCAACTACTAGCACTTACTTTTCAAGTGCTGCCCTGTGACTCAAATGTGCAGTTGAGACCCACCAACTTACCCAGAAACAAAATAGAAGTAGATGTGATTTGGGGGAGGGGGGATGGGGAGAGTGTTCCAAGGAAGAACTTCATTTCCTGAGGTATCTGTCCTGGTGGTTCTGTCATGATTTTGAGGATAACTTTGAGCCAAATAAGAGTCTGCCTCTTAAAATTCAAATGCTAAAAGGAAGAGCGGGGGGCAGGGGTGGGGGAGGAATAATGTAGGCCGTGCATGCAAAAGCACTGACAACAGGGGCCAGGATCCAATTGCAAGGGAAACATGCAGACAGATGGTTCATGGAAAAACGATTTTGAGGAACAGGGTTTGGGGTCAGTGGGCTCACCAAGAAGAGCTGAGTTCCTCAGGCTTAGCAACCTGTCTGAGCATAGAGGAAATGCAGAGTGGCTATCAGTGATGCTCATTCCCTGGTGACTGGAACAGAAATAGCCAGGCAGCTCCTGTTGGCTTGCTCCTCCTCCTGTGTTAGGGAAGAAGGAGCCACCTACCACACAGTAGGATTTACCATCTAGGTCAGCTGGGCTTTTGGAGTGAGCAAGCTAGACTGGACCTCACAGGGTTCCCTTTCAGGGCTGACTTGTTATAGGCAGACAACACATATGGAATAGACCTGACCTTGTGTGGGAAGTTCTCGGGCACAAAACCATCTTTTCACAAAGTTATTTTTCACCAGAAAAGTCTTCTAAATGTAAAGAGTTCCTTCCTCAGACTGCTTGCCTGTCTCACCATGTTGGCCTCAAAATCCAAGGGTCCCAGTTCTTCACCCAAATCAATCACTTGATTTCCCTCCACTCCCTACCTGGTACCAACAAAGCTTTATGAGAGCCTCGAGACAGAACAGCTTGGCTTGGATGTAACTCTCATAAAACAAAACAGAAACCACTGAATTCCACAGGATAAAAGAAATCTGAAAGAAGTAAGTCAAAGTAGGAAGTATGAACAGCAAGATGAACACCAAAACATAGGCCTATCTTAGGCTTGGAGACTCTAGTCAGTAGGCCATAGCAACTTGCTTAGGTACGCCCTTCTCACCAGTGTGAAGGACTTCACAGCATCAAATCTAAACGGTCATTCAAGGTAAACACAGCCATTCCTGGACCTCAAAGCAGGCAGTGATATCTCCTCAACCCCTGCCAGAAAGGTCTCTGATTTAGTGAGCAACTCTCTCAGAACAGCACCCTTCTATAAACATGGCAACGAGTTTCACAGGTCTATTTGTAAAAACATCCTTCAGTGTAGACTGATGTCATAGTGCCAAATTGTTAGCCAATTTAAAAACAAAACAAAACTCCGCACAGGAAATCAACACACATGTTCTAAGTACCGAAGTCTGGTCTAATTAAAAAGTCACTTTTAGAGGAAGTAGACTGAGCAGAAAAATTCTCATTTTACATGTGAGAAAAGTGAAGCTCCAAACACTTGCCAGATGACGAAGCCCAGCGCCTCTCACATAGGCTGCATGAAAGAACAAGAGTTCCAACAAAAGGTTTTGTTTGTTGGAAATGGACTTTTCCAACAAGCCTGCATTCTAATTCAAACAATATGACTGGAGGTGGCTGCTGGGTGAGAAGGCAGAGCAGATGCTGTCTACGGGTTAAGAGGAAGACCTCCTGGCTGGTAATCGCAAGCTGGGCCTTGCAGCTGCCAATGCCGAACAGCCCTTTCCTGAGTGGCTGCGCCCTTTACCTGGGATCAGATGTGTGCCTGGATAGGCATCTGCCTCCAGGCAGCTCCTTGCCCCTGCAACACAGCACCCTACATTCTTCATGTGCCCAAAGTTGCTTAGTGCCCGCCTCAGCCATCTCCCACCCCTGCACCCTTGACTCTCCTGTCTGCTTCGGGTGTATCTAAGCCTCGGGAGTGGGAGATGGGCCAGAGCAGGTCATCTGTCCAGGGAAGAGGAAGAAAGAGAAGAAAAACGGCTCTCACTGAAAGCTTTCCAATCACTCCAGCCACCACCATCTCTAATTCTTTTCTTAAAGTATAAAATCATTCTTCCACTGATCTCACTCGTGGTCAGAGCTCAGTACAGGCCCATCCGTCACGGGGCTGATTTGGTTCAGCAGGTGTTGGCTGGGCAATCATTCATTTCGGGCTAATCTGCTAGCGGCTGTCAGGGGTTATGGAGTATTTATTGAGTTTGTGTCAGGTCCGGATGACCAATAGCCAACAGCCGGTGGATACGCACTGACATTGATGATATTGCTGAATTAAACGAGGTGATGTATACTCAACTTGCTTAGAGCCAGACTTGGACCTTGGGATCATTTTATAACCTCATGCAGACAATCCCTGGGCTTTCCTTTACAAAGAAAGCATTACACACATGGCATTTCTATTTAAGGAGATAAATACAGGGCCCCAGCAAAGGTAGTCATGTCTGTATTTAAATGAACAAGAGTGTTTCTTGGGGAGACATGGGGGAACAAATAAAATCCAGGCATTTGGCAGATGGCCCTGGGTGTATTGCCAAGGCCTGTTGAAGCCACAGAATTTAGGTTACAGGCCTCAGCAGAAGGAGACATACACTGGGAACCTGCACTAAAAGACCAGGATGTAAATCTGGCCAGGATCTGCCTTTGGTGTCATAAGATGTGGCAGACAAGACACTTGGGCTAGAGTTGGCACCAAGAGCAAAATCCTAAGTCTCTCTGATTCTCCGGGGAATTGTTTTTATTTAAATGTGATACAGAGCACTGCTTGATGGGCCATCGTAAAGCCACAGGAGCTATGTGGTGCTGCTGGGGACTCCTCCTCACGCCCACTCTTCCTTTTCTTCTCCTAGAAGCAGTCCTTTTCTTTCCCCACTCTGGGTCTCATCCTCACCCAAAGCACCTATACCAGCAATGAGGGAAGTGTCATAAGATTATGGCATGTGGATGGAGACAAGTATAAGGGGACAGGGAACTGGGGAATAGAGCAAAGGAAGAGGATCAACAAGACCAAGATGTATGAAGATGCCATAATGAAGCCTGTTACTTCCTGCGCTAACTTTAAAGCTAATAAACCAAAGGGGAAATGGAAAACAACAATAGGAAGCTAACACAGAAAATATCAGCCCAAATTTAATATTTTATATAAAAATTTGAGCACATCAGAGTTAGTTTCTTTTCCTGTTGCTTTGATAGAAATGTGCCTATAATAGCAACTTGATGGAGAAACAGCTCATTGCAGTTCACAGTTCAAGCACCGTCCATTGTTGCAAAGGAGTCAAGGTGGCAGCCACCAAAAGCAGACAGTTAAATCAAGCCACAGACAAGACACTCAGGGGGACAAAAAGCATGCTAGTGTTTAGGTCGATGTCTCCAGTTCACACACTCCAGGATCCCTGCCCGGGGAATATCCTACCCACGAATGAGATGTGTCTGTCTTCTCATCTCTATTAACCCAGTCAAGACAAAGCTCACAAGCATGCCTAAAGTCCCGTCTCCCGGCAAATTCTAGATTCCATCAGCAACAGACAGTAACCATCAAAGCACCCATCTTATCAGCAGATGTACTTGCTTTCATCTTTAATAAATGACAAAGTCATAGGTCTGCAAAACAATCTCATGAGAGTGACACATTCTTTTTTTTTTTCCATGTGCAATAGTGTTTTGCCTGCATGTATGTCTGTGTGAGGCTGTCAGACCCTCTAGAACTGGAGTTACAGTGAGTTGTGAGCTGCCACGTGGGTGCTGGGAATGGAACCTGCATCCTCTGGAAGAATAGCCAGTGCTCTTAACTGCTGAGCCATCCAGTTACACAGAACCTGAATGAAAGCCTCAGGTTTAGACCGCCTCCAAATGACCGCTAGCACTAAGTAAATGCACTGTCACTGCCATTCTTGTGGCCTGGCCCCAAGTCACTTCTTCAATCCGAGCACAGGGGTCTTCCCTGAGACTGATACTCCAACCAAGGACCATGTATGGAAATAACCTAGAACCCCTGCACAGATGTAGCCCAGGCAGCTCAGTGTCCAAGGGGTTTCCATAGTAATGGGAACAGGGACTGTCTCTGACATGAACTGATTGGCCTGCTCTTTGATCACCTCCCCCTGAGGGGGGAGCAGCCTTACCAGGCCACAGAGGAAGACAATGCAGCCACTCCTGAGGAGACCCAATAGACTAGGATCAGAAGGAAGGAAAAGAAGACCTTCCCTATCAGTGGACTTTGGGAGGGGCATGTGTGCAGAAGGGGGAGAGGGAGGGGTTGGGAGGGGAGGATGGAGAAAACTACAGGAGGGATACAAAGTGAATAAAGTATAATTAATAAAGAATTAAAAAAAAAGTCAGCAGAGGCCATCGCCTCCCACTCTCAGCCATCCATCCAGGACACGCTGGTGTTGGATGAGGTCTACAGCATCATGCCATTGGGAAGCATGCTTATACTGTCTGGGCCTCTGCCTTCAATTAGAAGAACGTCTCCCTTCATCCTCAGGCTTTCCAGAGAACCATGAGGAAGCATAATGGTGGGTTGAACACCTCCTCCCTCTCTCACACTTCTTCTCTTCCATCTGCCCCTCACCACAGGAAAGAGGAGAAGTAACCCAGGGTGAAGGAAGAAAAGACAGGACCCTGCATAATGATTTTCCCCCAATAATCAATGAGAAAGTGCACCACATTTGTATCAATCTGGTGGAAATGGCTGATGTGTGGTGTGACTATCTGCATACACACACACACACACACACACACACACACGCACACGCATGTGCGCGCACACATACACTTCCTAGTTTGCTAGGTGCTCTTGGCAATAGGGTGACTGTGATGTTTCCCCATGATGGAAATTGAATTTAGGTTACAGAACATCATCTGGCCCAATTGCCACTGAATTATTCCACACAAAATATCAAAGTTAATTTTTGGGGCTGTCAGCCCAGTTGATAAGTTGGGCGGCTGTCAGCCCGGCTGCTCCTGCCTTCAGTGCCAGAGAGGAGTCTGAAAGTCACACAATCCAAATAGCGACCTTGGCTGGGGACAGGGGTTAGATTATGAGGATGATTAAATGCCAAGGCGAAGGTTCCGGAGTCGGGATTTGAATACCTGTTTACGTGGGGGATAACAGATAGCCGCTCACTGACAGCGAGGTTGTAATTCACCCCCCCCCCCACCCCCTTGCAGCACAGCCACCACCATAAAACATCCTGGCCCTGCTCGGGAAGTCTGTTCCTGGCAGCCAGGCCTCGGCAGTGATTTAGGGCAGGGATCCATTCACAGGCTATCTAATCTATTGTCTTTTATTACATGCACTACTCAGGCTCACTCACTCTCTTTCTCTCTCTCTCTCTCCACGTTCATAGTTGCAACTTTGTTTGCTTCAAGAAGCACCAGGTGATTTAATCTCCCTTAAAGGAATGCTCTTTTAAAGTGCTGGTTTGATTTGAAGATGATAACGGTTCTTTGTGTCGTTGTCCAATAAAACAATATCCAAATGGCTGCCTCTATAGAACTATGTATCTTCGCCCTCAGCCTCACATATCAGCCCTGGTCTATGTCTTTTCCCATCCCAGGCTCAAGCCATTCTTGCCTCCATAAATGCCCCTAAAAATCTGTCCCTCCAGGAAAGCAGCAGGGCTACCTCTTTGCGTCCCTTCTGACTAATTGTCTTGGGCCATCTGATGTTGAAATAATCCATAATTGCTTAATCTATCCACGTCCATGTGGCGAGAAAACGGAGAAGCACTTTAGAAAGATCAATCATCTAAAATCATTGAGGAGCATATTGGAAGAAGAGTCATCATCGGCTCCCGGCTGAGAAAATGATGGTGGGGAGAGAGAGGCTCAGAGAAAAGGCTGGCTCTGTCTGCATAGCTTTTTGATTTCGAGATAGATTGCCAGGAACACTAACTGCCCTCCGTTTGTGCTAAACAAAGATAATAGTGTTGGAAGTCACCGACACATAAATGATATAACAATCAAATAAACGACCCCTGCCCCTTGTCTCCTGCCAGCATTAGCACACTGATAGATTAGGCGTCGTGGTAGGAGAAAAAAACTCTTTACCATGGGGACCAGGATCACCAGCAAGTCAGTGGAAAGAGAAACTGGAGGTCCCAAGGAGCTGAAAACAAACAAACAAACAAACAAACAAACAAACAAACAAACAAACTTGAAAAGGCTCCATACGCTCCCCATAAAGGAGAGAAATTGGAACTCAGCTTGGTAGGATTGGTTCAGATCTGCCCCATGAATCAAATGAGTAGCCATTCAACTGGTGTGCGTCAGGCTATGGGCCCAAGGCGGGCAACCTGCTCACAGTGAGAGGTACCTCTTTTTGCTTTGGCTGCTGTGATGATGGTCTCTTTGCAGAGCCCTAGTTTTCCTGAAAACCAATGGCTCACAGTCCCAGATTCTCCCCATCATCTGCAGAGGAAGAGATGTTAGGAGGAGGAATGTCTGCAAAACAAAAACGACCCACAGGGCTAGGAATCAAGGTACCCCTTCAATGCTCAAGCCAGAAGTAGTGGCTCAGGTATCATGTTCCAGGTAAAATGAAACCAGGAGTGATCCTCAAATGATAAGAAAAACCCTAGAAACAAAGCCAAGGGCTCTGCTTCTGCCAGAAGTCACACAAATCACTTGATACAGACACAGCGAGAAGATACTTAGATATAAAAAGATACCTAAAGATACATTGTTCCATAGTGTGCACACTAGTCCAATAGGTCGATAACAGGTCAATAAGTGAGATGAACAAAAGGACGTGTGGTGTGCTTTGGATTTATGCTGTCCAGTTCACTGATGATGCTTTTGGGATGGACGCTGTGGAACTTTTAGGATATGAGTTGTAGCGTAGCTGGAGGAAGTTGGGTCACTGAAAGTGGAGGATGGATTTGAGAGCTGTAGCTTGGGTGCCCACTGCTTTGATTTCTAACAGCCCCATGACCCCAGCAACACAACCCTGAACCACCTCTTCCACCCTGCTCTCTCCACCACAGTGAATCCCCCAAACCTGAGATAAAATAAGTCCTTTCCCATAGGTTGCATAAAAAAATAAAATCATAATGTGATCTGGACGTGTTGGCGATCGCCTACAATCCCAGCACTCTGAGGGGCAGAGGCAAGCAGATGTTTGTGAGTTCCAGGCCAGCCTGGTATAATATAGTGAGTCCAGGACAGCCAGGAATCTGTTACACAGAGAAACCCTGTCACAAAAAAAAAAAAAAAGCATGAAAAGAATCATAAAGTGAAGCCTAACTTGCAATCATGAGGACCCTTGCTCAGATCCCCAGCTATGCATAAAAAACCAGGCATGCTGACACATGTCTGTAAACCCAGTGTTGAAGTCAGGGAGAGAAAGAACAGGAAGGTTTTTAATGTTCACTGGACAGCCAGCCTATCAGGAAAAAAGAAATCAATGATTTTCAGACGCAGAGAGAAACCTTTTCTCAAAAACTAAGAGAGTGACTGAAGAGAGACACCCCGTATTGACTTCCGTCTTTTACATGCACCCCTGAACACATGTACACTTGCACCCTAACAGCTACATACACAACAATTAAATGCAATGGGGAGAGAGAGACAGACAGACAGAGACAGAGAGAAACATAGGTACAATAATCCTATAACGATTACAAACTAAGCACTGTTGGCAAATGTGGACAAGATTTCTGGACTGTGATTGGTAATCAGATCATCAGCCTTTGCAAAGGAGGCAGAACTGATAGGGGAGCTGAGTTTCAAAACTGAGTGGGACACATCCAGAGAAAACACAGAAAAAGAAGAGACAAGACATCTGGGCAAAGAGAGAAAAGAAGGTGAGCAGAGAAACTATCACCTCCCTTTCGACCTCCCCCAAAACAGAGAAACTGCCATGTGCTCTTCAGCCTCCTAGCCCAGCCTTAGCACACATACCCCAGACTCCTCATCATGCCTTCAGGATGCAGCAACTTCTCCAAGATGAGAAATGGGAACATGACAAAAGCTTAAAACAGTAGGGCTAATATATGATGCTATCAAAAAAATTGAACTTGGAGTTTTCTCTTCATATTCTTATTGAACAGAGAAGGAGATCCAGAGGTCTGAGGCTGAAGTGCCGTGTTTTAATGTGCGAAGCTGCAGGGAGGCGTTCTCGCTTCTCCCTGGGCCCAGATATTGTCTCACCTTATGGGCTCTGGGCCAGTGACTAATGAGGAATCTTCTCTCATGTGTTCTTGCCTCCCAGACTATCACATTTTGTCCTATTTTGCTGAGGCTGGCCATAGAATTGTTACATTTCAAATAGAAAGAGATTGTGGCATTTATAGAAAGAAATAGCAAAGTATCTAAGATATACTAACAGAAAAAACCTAATGAGGAAAAATATAAACTCAGCTAAGAAGAAAAATGTTTATAAATAAGTATATAAGACATGTACTATTTTGCAAGTGAATTTTTATTTATTCACATATTTAAAGATGCTAATAGTAACTGTATTAATCTATCAATTTCAATTTGAATAATATTTCAGCATTTTCAGGAAGTAAACATTTTGAAACTATATAAAAATAAGAGTATAGAGATAGCTAAGTCAATTTTGATAATAAAAAGAATAATACAAATGGGTAGCATAGTAAAACTAGGTAAATATACTCTAAAACAATAAGGACTTCAAGTATATGTATTTATGTATGGAAATGTGACATATGATAGAAAATTACTATAGACCAGTGGGAAATAATGGCTTTTAAAAACAGATGTTGGGATGTTGCCTTGCTCTATGGAGAAAACTTAAATACAACAAAATCTCTGGATTACTTTTGGATCTAAATGTGAAAGAGGAAAGTATAATTACAGTTTTTGTATGTAGAAGACTGTTTTGTGGTCTGAGGTGAAGAACTTAAAATCCCAGACATATAAATTGTAAAAATGTCTTGTAAGTCCAAGTATTGTAAATTTAATCTATGTAAAATATTATATATATATATATGTATATCATAGTGAATGGGTATGGGAGAGAACATAGTCATGTTTAATGTTGAAAATTAACAAATAGGTGTTTTATAAGTCAACAACAACAAAAAAGGAAACCACCCATATGTTGGAAAAGGAAGGCAGATAGACAACTCACAGTGTTGAGAGGCAGGCCATCCAGGGTTTTCTCAGACGCCCTGATGAAATGACAAAGAAAACTTAATTCTGTGTCTTTGCCCAGGGACAGACTTGGCAAGGTCCACTCTGGGGCTGTGGTAAGGGCCTTGAAGGATTTATGGTTTCCGTTCTTAGGACCCCTCCCTCTACCACCACTGAAGAGACTGGAGTCATCAACCCCAAGGCTGCTTTGTGCTCTGTCTCTGACACATGTGAGGTATCCTTATGTGTCTTAGTCGGTGTTCTATTGCTGTGAAGAGATGCCATGATCTCGGCAGCTCTTATAAAGGGAAACATTTAGTTGGGACTCCCTTACAGGTTCAGAGGTTTAGTCCATTATGGTCATAGCGCGAAGCATGGTGGCATACAGGCAGATGTGGTACTGGAGAAGTCGTTGAGAGTTCTACACCTGGATCTGGATTTGCAGGCAGCAGGAAGAGAGCAATGATTGATCTAGCTCGGGCTTCTGAAACCTCAAAGCCCACCCCTAGTGGCACACTTCCTCCAAGTCCACACCTCCTAACAGTGCCACTCCCTATGACCCATGGGGGCCATTTTCATTCATACTATTCCTCTTGTACAACACTGATTGATTAGCTCCCTGCCGACTCTGTCCCAGTACATGATAGCCTTCTGCTGACTCTATTCCCGTCTCTACATTAAAAACTTCATATAAGATGTTGTACTTCTTAATAAGGTTGGTTGCCTTAATATTTAGCTTGCGCAATGCCTCCTGAGCCCACCTTTCCTATCTTATTAATTTCCAATCCTTTGATCCTTCCTCCTCATGACTTTGCCACTGAAGGATAATGTGGTAGTTCATCCAAACCAGTAGAGGAAATCCAAATGGCAGCCGCATCCAAACGGACGGCCAGCTTCACAGCAACTGATTTGTACCAGTAAGATGGAATTTTGAGCATTTTTGTTTGTTCTTTTACAGCACATGGGACCCCATGGCACTTGTGTATGCTGGGTCACCACCTGCCACTGAGCTACATTCCCAGCCTCCAAGACACTGTTTTTGGCAATCCAAAATGCCTCCAACTTAACATAAGATAACACCTATTGGAAAGACAGAAAGGAAACCGAACTTTCCCATACTTTTTCTAGGATATGGAATGTTTGATTTGGAGGCCGATGTGGTGGGATTTAGTAAAAGTAAAAACAAAAAAAGTGTAAAAATGTTTTATAAATCCAAGTATCATAAATCTATTCTATGAAAAATATTATAGATAATATAATAAATGCTGAAAATTTATAAACAGATTTTCGTAAAAGTAAAAACAATATTCTTGGATTCTAAGATATAGGAATTGTCCAGTATTTTAATCACATATTAATAGCAGGGAACTGAGGCACTGGGAAGAACCCATCTTAAGGAAACAGATAAATGTGCAAAACAATACTACAGAAAGCTATGCTCCAGGGAAGAGCAATGAGCTAGAGGTGCACAGTCATCCAGAAAGATTTTTAAAGCCAAATGTTGGCTCCTACCTCTGTAGTGGAGTTTCTGAGGTCAGATACCACCACAGAGAACAACCAGAAAAGCAACAGTAGAAAGCACCGACAATGCCAAGTGCTCCAAAACCTTTGTAATGCAGCCATTAAAACATTTTGATGGGATGGACAGCAACTGTACTCATAGCTTTCTCCTCAGTGGATACAAGCACATATGTGTACACAGCACAGCTATATGTAATCACCCAAGCGGTGCACAATGGTGGTGGGTATCTGAATCCTCACACTCGGCAGGCTGAGCTGGAGGACCTTGAGTTTGCGCTGGATTAGCAACACTGTGCATTGTTAACAAGAGCAGAATGAATACACTTTTGGTTTACTCACGCCATTGAAATCAATGAAAACAAATGAATGGCATGTCACAAATGTAACATTAAAAACGGAAGTCAAATAAGAAAGCAGCACGTTGCAAAATTGTAATACTCAAAAACAGGTAAACTTAAGCTAACTTGAATAACTGTGAACATTTACTGAACTGGAGCCCTTATTCTTATGGACGTTATATTTCAGTAAGAATTTATAAAGCCCCGCATTTTGGCACACCAACAGATTGATTCTACCTCCTATTACTGAAATTTCAAAAAGAAGATTAGGTAAATGAAAACAGAGATGGGGAGTCATTTAGAATAAGAAGTAGAAACAAGCTGGGCGTGGTGGTGTACTCCTTTAATCCGGGCACTCAGGGAGCCAGAGGCAGGGTGAAGGCTATGAGTTCTAGTCCAGCCGGTTCTACAAGGCCAAGGCTACTCAGAGAAACCCTGTCTCAGGAAAATAAAAATAAAAAAAGTAGAAACAAGAAACAGAGAAGAGCCCATTTCAAGTCCATGTGGCAAATAGAAGATGGAGGCAGGAACATGGTGATTTCAATATTAGCAGACGTGAAACACCTTTAAACTATAACACACTGTCACTGCTATTAATCCCTTTCAGTAATGAACTTGATTTCATAGAGCAAGTAGCAAGGAAGGATTAAAAGAGTCAGGGAGGACAATGGGAGCCAGGGAAGGACAGGGAAAAACAACAAAAAAGAATCATCAGACATTTGACTTTTAAAGACACGTCTCCTAAGTCGATGTTATTTGATCATATCTTTAAGAAGGCAGGCCATGAGGGAGGTGAGGTCTGGATGTTGCCTGATTTCCCTAGGGTTAGCAGTGTAATGTGGACCTGCTGGACTCATTAGCAGGTATACATATGTTATTTTTTTTCCTCAAAATCTTCGAAGCTCTTTCTTAGTGCACAGTGGAAAACAGCCTCATTCAGCAGGAAATGACCCAACACACGCAAGAAAATCATAGATTACAAGAAAATACGCTTCCATACCAAAGGCATAGAAAATATTTTTAATGAACTCACAGAGGAAAAAAAGAGATGTCTATCTAAGTACGTAAGAAATACAGAACACCAAGTAGAAAGACAGTGCCAGAAAAGAAATGCCCGAAATCTTATTATAGTTAATACAAAATGGACAGAACAAAGAATGTGTATTGCAAGTCACAACAGAGAAACACATAAAAGCAGACTGCTGGGTAGCTCACATAGATTTGAAAGGTGCTTCTAGCGGAGGAAAAAAAAAAATCATCACTTGGTTTTATATAACTATGGACACTGGAAGCTATAATACAAACCTGCCAGGCAACGTGTACTCCTTGGCAGAACACCAGCATGACTTTTATGAGGTTAACCAATCACTTTCTGATCAGATCTTAGGCCCATTCCACAGGAAGGAATCCCTGTTTGGTACTTTAAACCTTGCCGGTGGCTGAGAAGTTCATAGGCCTTAGCAGGGAAGCTACTACGATTTCTATGCTACACGGACATGATGTGCCATCAAATCTTTACCTGAATAGTTATGTTTACACCCCCATCAGAGGTGACCAGAGATGTTTGCCTTGGCAGTGGACAGAGGTAACTGCAGACACTTGTAGCTGGCCAAAGTGCTGAGAACAAGAAATGTTGAATACTCAGCTGTAAGTAGACCTTCTATACCACACCATCCATGGTTCAGTGAACACTATGGAAGGTTGGGTGGGAAGAATATAAGAGCAGAGGGAAAGGACAGAGTGGAAGACATGCTATCTGTAGGACATGACTGGAATTGCACTGTTCTCACCTTAGCTGTAATCACCAGCAAAAGATCAGGCCTATCAATGTCCTGTCAGATGTAGGTAGACTGAAGGTCCCTTGAGCTCTGTCCCCAGGGAGACAGAATAGGCAGATAAGCTCAAGAGGCTGTTCTTTCCCCTGAGTATCTCTTTCCATAGACATGGGAAATCTTCCTCTATGAGTTTTTAAAAATATTTTCTATGCTTTGGTATGAAATTCTTCTTCTCCCACACCCATATTTCATAGATTTTGTCTTTTCGTAGCATCCTAAAAATCTCACACTTCCTGCTTACAATTTTAAAAAGTTAGCATAGACCTTGACTGTATAATCCAATTCCTCTCTCTTGTCTTCAAGCACTAGTATTCTGTCTTTCACATGATTCCATCCTTCAGTGAGGTTTCACTGAGCTGCTTATGTGTCTAACTGATTTCTTCTTTTCCAGCATTATTTCACTTTGAACCCCTCCAGTGTTTCTCTCTTTGCTGAATTCTATGTTCATGTATTAAATTCACTTATTTCATTCAGCTGTTTGTGTTCTAGAATTTGTTCAGGAGTTTATTTGTGTCTCCTTTGAACTCTTCAAACACAACAAAAGAAACTACCAACAAAGTAAACAGACAATCTAAATAGTTAGAGAAAGATCTTTAACTAGTTATATTTCAGATAGGGGACCAAAATCTAAAATTTACAATGAACTTCAAAAATTGGATACCAAGGAAATGAAACTAATGATATCAACAAATGAGCTAATGAAATGAAGAGACAACTTACAAAAGAGGAAATATAAGTAACCAATAAGTATTTTTAAAAGTGTCCAACATTCCTAGTCATCAGGGATATGCAAATTAAAACTACTGATACAACCCCTCACCCTGTCATCAAGACATAACAACAAATGCTGGAGAAGACATACGAAAGCAAAACCCTTAATCGCTGCTGATAGGGGTACAAATTAATATGGTCATTATGAAAATCAGTTTGGGTGTTCCTCAAAAACTTTAAAATATAACTGTTATAAGACTCGGCTATTCAACACCTGTGCATGTAGCTAGAGAACATCATATGCTATCATAGAGATATTTGCACATCAGTGTTTATTGTTTTTATTCAGAGAGCAAAGGAATCGAGGCAGCCTAGATATCCATCAGTAGATGAATGGATAATGAAGATGTGATACATATACAAAAAGGAGTATTATTCAGCTATAAAGAAAAATGAAATCATGAAAATTTCAGGAAAATGAATGGACCTGGAAGTATATTAAACAAGGCGACCCAAATTCAGAAAGAAAGAAAGAAAGAAAACACATGTTCTCCCTCATATGAAGATGCTAGTCTACAATGTATACAGATAATGTGTAATGTATATGTATATTACATGTATGCATTGTAAGTGTGGCAGTAACATTCAGAAAAGAGACCAAGAAAAGGTAATATCTGATGAGGAGGAAAAGCAGAATGCAGGCAAATTGACATGTGGAAGAGGATTTGAAACTAATTTCTCTAGTTTCAATTTTCTCATAGTGATTTTTCTTCTCTATGTATGGATTTTTGTTTGATGTATGTCTGTATCCCTCATGCATGCCTGGTGTCCACAGAAACCAGAAGAGGACAGCAGACCCCCTGAAAGTGGTATTGTAGAAGGTTGTGAGCCACCATGTCAGTGTTGGGAAATGAACCTGGATCCTCTGGAAGAGCTGTCAGTCTTCTTAACCACTGATCCATCTCTCTCTCTCTCTCTCTCTCTCTCTCTCTCTCTCTCTCTCTCTCTCTCTCTCTCTCTCTCTCTCTCTGTCTCTCTCTCTCTCTGTGTCTGTCTCTCTCTCTTCAGGTTTTTTCTTCTCTGTTTTGTTGAGAAGTACATAAACATATAGCTGATGATGGTCATGTAAAGCCATAAGTGAATGGCCACAGTCCAGAATATCCATCCTAATGGAATAGAAGTTCACGGAGCTGCGTGGATTTCTTGACTGGACAAGCGTTTGTCTGGATGGCTACCTTGGATTTAGTTGTATGGTATTTTTATTAGTAAGTTCATTACAATAAAGTGATTTCATACACATGATTTTATCTAAGCCACTGTATTGATGGGCTATTACTATGTGGTTAGTAGTTTTTGGGGAGGTGAATAGGTCTTTTTTTGTTTGTTTTTTAGTGCTATTTGTGTTTTTTGAATGGGGACTCAAGCATCTGGAGAGCTATTGTTGAGGGATTTTTGATTTGGGTTTATTTAAGGTAACTTTTATTCTTTCAGTGGAGATATTTGTAATGTTCAAGGGGGATTAAGTTGTTACAGGGTGAGGTGTCGTTTTCCTCTGTTAGAGTGGTGTCCTCACCAGGCTCTTTCCTCAATTCTTCCCTGAGAGAATATTCTTTGCAACACCAATCACTACTCAGGCGTAAACCCACCATGAAAATAGAATAATAGCCAGCTACACAACAATATACCCTTCAGTTCCCGTTGCTTTAGGAAGTGAAAGGTGCTCGCAGTATTGTGTGTTCTAATGTAATAGTTGTTGTGGATAAGGAAAAAAAGAAAAGAAAAGCAGGAAAACAGGTGGTGAGGGTAGCAGTTAGTATCAGATTGATATAGAGGAGTGGAGAGGGGGAACTAATAGAAGGAGAAGCTGAGAGAAGAGAAGTGGTGGAGTATGGGAGTTGAGCTATGGGTAGGCTGAAAAGAAGGGGTTCAGATACACAGTCAGATGACCTTCACACGTCCATGTGTCTTGAGCAGCCGTTGGATGGCTGTGTTTCCAGTTTTAACCCTTCTTTACTTTCCAAGTCTAAGGACTGGTTTGTTTGTTTGTTTGTTTGTTTTTCTTTTTCTCTGAGTCCTGCTACTGGTACTGTCTTTGCTAAGAATTGCATTTCCTGCAGCTGTTTATCAGGGGACACTTATTGGAATTCTTGGTCTTCCAAAACATAAAGTGGGGGAACATTTGTGTCACATTTGTAAGCCCTGAAAGGTTCAGAGACCAACGTATTTGAGATGGTGTGGTTTGTAGATTATTTAGAGTAAAGAGTATGAAGAAATGTAGGAGAGGAAAGGGGGTGAAGTATGAGAGGGCAAAGGAAGGCTCACGCGCTGGAGCATGAGAGGAAACAGGGAGACTATGATCTATGCAGAAAGCAGAGAAGAGTTTTGTAGATACAAAAGTCTTGATACAAAGTCATAATCTATGCTGGGGAGTAAGAAGTGGTTTAGTCATCAATATACAAAGTTACACACAGTTATATTAAAGATAACTAATTAGAAAGAGAAACTAAACTATTGACATTTTAAGGAAAAAGAAGAGTCAAAACAAATAAAAATATGCATATATCCCAAATATGCATTCAAATAAGGAAGCAAACGCACACATTCACAGCCATGCGTGTGCACACACATGCATGCACACACACACACAACAGCTTGAAGTAGGAGATACTGGCCCCAAACCTTTCCTTCACATGGGATGCTGTGATTCCGGCACTTCTAAGATTATCTTCTGTCTTAGTTGTACAGAGCCAGAGGAGAGGACTGTGGCTTAGTAGATGGACCAAATGAAGCCCTTTCAGCTGAGGACTGCTGTAGGTACAGACCTCTTTCTGTATAGTTACCTGGCCTGCATCCCTTCACCTACTCAACCAGGCATGTGAGTAAAGGAATGAACTTCTCACGGTGGGCCTATGAAGGGCTGTGGTAAGCTCACCCAGCTGTGTATCTTCATAACTCAACCCAGGATGGCAGAGGAGGGGTTTCTGCCTTCACTAGATGATGGATTTCTGCTCCCTCCTCTTGCCTTTCCTCCCCTCCCCCTTCTCTCCCTTCCTCTCTTCTCTTCTTTATCTTTACCCTCCTCTTCCTTCCCCATCTATCTCTCCTTGAAGCAGGGTCTCATGTGTCCTAGGCTGGCCTTGGACTCACTACGTAGCCAAGAGAGACCTTGAATTTCTGAAGCTCTTACCTCCTTCTCTCTAGCCCTGGGATTACATGTGTGAGCTACCACACTTGTTTTGTCAACTCTTAACTTGTTTTTGTTTCTAGAAAAAGACTTGCATAGATGTCCTCTGTCCTTGAACCCCATGTTGCTCAATAAATGGCTTCACAATAGCTTTGGTTCATACATCAAATCTGCCTCCTGTTGGAATATCTTCTCTGTCCTATCTAGTTTCATGGCAACAGAACCGGATGGCACAAAAAGGGAACATAGTAGTTCTTATAGTTTGAGCAGTTCAAATGTTGCTAAGTACTTGTATTCATTGCCTCCTTGTAAACTGTATCAACTCTTTAATAATAATCCTGCATGTGTTGTCACTTGAGTTTTTGATTTTAGCCATACTGATAGGTATAAGATGGAATCTCAGAGTTGTTTTGATTTGTATTTCCCTGATGACTAAGGATGTTGAGCATTTCTTTAGCTGTTTCTCTGCCATTCCATATTCTTCTGTTGAGAATTCTCTGCTTAGCTCTGTACCCAGTTTTTAAATTGGATTATTTGGTTTGTTGGTGTCTAATTTCTTGAGTTCTTTACATATTCTGGATAATAGTCCTCTGTTAGATATAGGGTTTGTGAAGATCTTTTCCCAGTCTGTAGGCCATCATTTTGTTCTGCTGACAGTGTCCTTTGCTTTACAGAAGCTTTTCAGTTTCATCAGGTCCCATTTATTACTTGTAGATCTTAGAGCCTGAGCTGTTGGTGTTCTGTTCAGAAAGTTGTCTCCTGTACCAGTGAGTTTGAGGCTCTTCCCCATTTTTTCTTCCAACAGATTTAGTGTGTCTGGTTTTATATTGAGATCTTTGATCCACTTGGACTTTAATTTTATGCAGGGTGATAGAAGCAGTCAGATATTAGCCGTATAATATAGGACAGCCATCTACAGACCCAAAGAAGCTAAACGCTATGGAGGACTCTAGGGAGGATGTTTAAATCTCATTCAGAATGGCAAACAGGATAGACACCAGAAGCAGTGGAAAGAGGAAATAAGATGGGGGTCTACTGTAGAGGGTCCTCTGAAAGGATTTACCCAGGATCGAAGCAGATGCTGAGACTCAGGGCCAAACTTTGGGTAGAGCACAGGAGTCTTCCAGAGGAAGAGAGGGGTGGGATTAGAGGGACACGGAGGGAACATGGAGACCAACCAAACTAAAAGATCTTAGCCCAGGGGGTGATGCAGAGACTGATGCACCAACAGAGGACCATGCATGGAGAGGACCTAGATCCCCTGCTCAGATGTGGCCAATTGGCAGTTCAGTCTCCATGTGGATCTCTGAGTGAGGGGAGCAGGGGCTGCCTCTGTCATGAACTCGGTTGACTGCTCTCTGATCACTCGCCCCTGATGATGCAGCCTTGCCAGGCCACAGAGGAGGAGGAAGAATGAGGCAGTCCTGATGAAACTTAGCAAGCTATGGGCAGATGGCAATAGAGGAGAATTCCCCCTTTCAGTGGACTAGGGGAACAGGATAAGGGGAAGAAGTAGGAAGAGTGGGACTGGAGGAGTTGAGGGAGGGGGCTTCATTTGGGCTATATAATGGATAAATTGTGAAGAAAAAAATTAAAATTAAAAAAACTAAAAAATAATAACCCTGACTTTGTAAGTGAGTAAGCTGATGCTCCAGATGTCTCATGATTGCTCAAGGTCAGAGGTAGGACTTCTGCCAGCCTGAGTCTTCTGCCAGAAAGCTTAAAGTGTGATTTGAACATGAAACGTCCCCTACAGGCTCACATGCTGAATACTTGATCTCCAGCTGGCAATGCTATTTTGGAACATGGTGAAGTGTTTAAGAGGTGGGGCCTATCTGGAGGAAGTAGGTCACCGAGACCATGCTTTGAAGATTACGGCTCGCCCCTGGTACGGTCCCCTCTCTCTGCTTCCTGTCTGCCATGAAGTGAGCAGAGTTTAATAGCATGCTCCTGCTGCTGTGACCCTTTCCCAAAGGGAGTGGGGATGCGCACAGACTGAGGTTCTGAAATCATGAGCCAAAGCAAATCCTTCATCCTCTCCATTCAGTTGTGTCAGTTATTTTGTTACAGTGACAATGAATCTAACACAGACAAATGCCTTATTGTATCAAGTAACAACCATTCTAATGATGAAAGGAAACACTCATCCATTAAGCTCTACCGTATAACTAAGAAGTGTAAATCCCCAGCCCCTTCATTCCAGACCCTACAACACACTCAGTTACACCAGTGAGATATTCTGAATGGGATGGACATCTTTCTTCCATTCTGCTTTGCCAAAGAGGCCAAAAGCACCATTCCGTATCTGTTATTTAGTGAAAAACACTATCCGGCTTTTGAGTGGTCATTTAGCCATAACAATTTAATGACATTCCCTTCTACAGGTAGCCTCCAATTTGCAAGTCGAAATGACAGATAGACGTCTCTGTAACAAGTGAGAACTTTCCAGTTTCCTGTCACTAGATGGTACAGACATGTATCCTACCAAAACTCTAGCTTTCCGGAGCCAGGATCAACAGGTGTGCGTGTGTTTGCTTGAAGCAGATGCTGAACACCCTGTGCCAAAGGGGAAGGGCTGTGTTGATCATGCTTTTGGCAGGATGCTTGCTAGCATGGAGCTCACTTTTCAAGCACCCCCTCAACTCCCTACCCCTACACCCTCTGCACAAATGGCCTGGGCATTCCTGTGGCTGCTTTGGTTTTAGTTCCAGCTAGAGGGATAGGTGGTTTCCACCCAACAACTTCTGGTAGATTTAAGTCAGTCAACAGCAGCCTGAATGTCAAGTACACATACCCTACCATTAGGGTCCATTCTTTGCTGCAAGTAATAACACTACCATGGAGTCACCACACTTACCAGACACTTACTGTCTTTTGACTGTGTCTGCTATCAAGCAGTTCTCCACAGAAGAACTAGGTAAGATGCCGACAAAGCAACCCATGTTTTCACCCCAAAAATATATCTATCAATAGAATCCATGATCCTTTGAAAGCCTGCCATAATCAAGACTGAACAAGGCATTTTGCATGTATTGTCACAGTATCATTCTTGCAACAACTGTTTAAAACAGTGGTTCTCAACCTCTTGGTTGCGATGCCTTTGGGGGCTCTCATGTCGGATATTCTGCATAGCAGATATTTACATTACCTAACACTAACAAAATTAGAGTTATGAAGTAGCAACAAAATAATTTTATGGTTAAGGGGGTCACCACAACATGAGGAACTGTATTAAAGGGTCACAGCATTAAGAAGGTTGAGAAGACCTGGCTTAAAGCTTTTACGATTTGAATATATCTGTCCCCTAGGCTCATGTGTTTGAACAGTTGGTCCCCAGCTGGAATCATTGTTCCAGAAGGTTGTGGAACATTTATGAGATTAACTAAATGGCAGAAATACACATCAGAGGGCAGGCCTTGGGCTATAGATCAGCCCTGTTTCCATTCTTAGTTCCCTGTTTCCTGATCCGCCCATGTTGGGAACCAGCCTCATGATCTCACTGCCATGCCTTTGCTGCCGTGGTGAACTCTGCCATCAGCTAAAGCAAAATTCTCCCTTCCCGAAGCTATTTCTGTAACTAAGGCAAAGATGAACACCTTTAACTGCATTTAAAGAACAATACTCTAGAGTTCAGCTAGACAAAAGATGTGACCCACCTGAATGATGAGGGTACGTGGCAAAGCTAAGGCTGTACAGTGAACATTGATCGTAAATGGCAACACTAAAATTGTACGGTGGATTGGGGAGAAACAATGTGTGTTATTTTCCAGAGAACATGATGGTGGGTTCAGCTGGCATGCTTCTGAAACTAAGCACTCTCTTATGGCACAAGCAAATAGACTCCAATTACTACTTAAGGAGAGCAGAAACAAGGAGCTAGCTGGTACTGGACTAATAAGCAATCGAATAATTGGCAGTCCTCACTGGAGTGAGCTAGAAGTATGGCTTTAAACTTTTTCTTTTCAATTCATCTTGGTCTGAATCATCTTTATATTCCCACAGCATCTTGCACAAGGCTTTGCAATTATTAGGTGCTAAATAAATATTTGTAGAGGGAAGAAAGGAGGAGAGAAACTAAATTATTTCTGCAACAGCAAGAAAGACTAGCAGGAGAAACAAAAACAGTGTAGGCTTGCTAAGGGTTCTTTACCCCTTCCAGAAGTTGTTCCCCTGCTTTGGTTCTCAGCGTCCTTTCCTCTGGAAAACTGTTGAGAATCTTATCTCACCAGCATCTAGCCCATCTCTGTGGACTAGCGTCCCTATTAGATCATTTAATAAATGGTCCACAGAGGGACCATTTCCTGTTGATCCTGTCATGCAACTCTCTTCCTGAATCTCCCCAGTGACAGCATAAAGCAAGAATGGAGGGAAACCAGTGTTGTTGTTCTCTGGATTTTTCTGCATGCCCAGGGCCATGCTCCATTTCAAGGCTGGGCCTCATAAACCTGGCTTCATAAACAAGCTTCTCTAGAACAGGCAGTCTGTAAATCTGTAATGACCACATGTCCCGTGACCCACTGCTTGCTTCGGACACCATAAACAACAGCCTCACTTGATGCAGGTCAGATGGGGGTCACCCCGGCAGGGTAGGGACATAGCTCCCCTCCCACCCACGTTAAAGAGTCCTTGAGTCTGGTGAGCCTACAAGAACTTACTCTCTCCTCTTTACTGGATACCTTGATAAGGCCCCTTGGGGAGGGACCCAAGCTGGAGTGATAGCCTGTTTCCTTTAAGTGAGAGTGAAGCCCCGCTTTGAATGCTACAAGAGTTCCTTGAAGCTTGAAGTGTTCAATTTTACTTCACTCTGCCCCCAGTATAATCCATTGAAAGGGCACTGTCCTTCAGGCCTTTCAGCTGGGCTGACAGCTGCCCGCTGATTAATTGACAGGTTAAAAAGATTGATTCCACATGTCAGAGCTGTAACCCTGCCAGAACAATACAGCTGTCACTTGGGCTGTAAAACAGACGCTTGCATTAGCAGTCCTGACACAGCCGCGTGCGGACACATGCACCTGCCTTTATGGAGAGCCTGAACGCACGGCCAGGCTAAGATTAATGATCTTGAAAGCAACACTGGAAGATCAAATAAATGTTTCTGATGGAAATCGTGGTGGCCATGCTGCCTTGGCACGTTCTCGGTCCACAGATGGTGGCCAGTGGCAAGCCATCAACGGTGCAGGACGCAAGGCAGGGTTTCAACAGTTGTCTACAGTTGCCACCTGTACTTCTAAGCCCCAGCCCCTCCGACACACATTTGCATGCAGCTCCTTGGACTCACAGTTAGCCTCGCCATTTGCTGGAACTATCTCTTCTAACAGGGCTATAGGCCTCTGCAGGGCAGCAGTGTGCATAAGCCCAGGCCACTGTCAGGCCAAGGCGCTTATAAAATGGTTATTTAAGATCTCAGTGAATGGGAACACTTGCGAATGTCAAAGCAGGACAGGCCCCCAAGGCCTGCAGAGAACTGTTTTCTCACTAGGAGACTCCAGCGCAGTTCTCAACCTTCCTAACATGGCGACCCTTGAATACAGTCCATGTTGTGGTGAACCCCCAACCACGAAATCATTCTAGTTGCTATTCCATAACTGTAATTTTGCTGCTGTTATGAATAATAATGTGAATATTTTTTGAGACAGAAGATTGGCAAAGGGGTCACGACCCACAGGTTGAGAACCATTGCTCTGATGCCACCAAGGACACTTGACTATGCATGGTCTCTTCTGCAGGACATTTCAAATGCCTGTGGGGAGCTTCGGAAGAGAACTACCTCAGCATGATTATCGTGTATTCAAAATTGAAATAGCCTGAAGTACCCACTAGGTAATTAGAACAGCCAGGGTTCAAATCTCCAGGAAGACTTCTGGAGACTGCTTTTTTTCCCCCCTTTCTCTCCTCCAGATCAAGAGAGAAAATCAGGTCTCACATCCCTCCCACTTCTGTACTTCTTTCAGATCCACAGAGTTCCCTTGTGGGGAAGTGACCAGGTGACTGAGCCACCTCAGTAGGACAGCACAGCTCAGGTCTGTGAGTGCACTGCGTGGAGGTTGTTGTTCCCTAACTTCACATGCTCTAAGTACCCCATCCTAAAGATGGAGCTCCCCTCAGAATGTAAAGTTCTGTCGCAGAGAGAAATGTTTTATGAGCTTGGCTATAAACTATGAGTATTTGAGAAATGCTTAGAAACTTTAGTACTAGTCCCAACTAGGGCTTGTAAATCGAAGCTTTAAGCATTGAGTGTGGGAGTCTATATTTCTACTGAACTTCCCAACTGGTTCTCATGCAACCTGGTAGACTCAGATGCCAAGTCCAGTCTAAAGTCTCCCTTGATAAACTTTCTTCTGTGGGGTACAGGCTCTGTGCAGAGGACTCTGGGAATGTTTTTGTTAGCAAAGCTCCCAGAGAACATTCATGCTTCAATACACTGGCAGAAGATCATTAGCATGGCCAAGCTACTGAATGGTGGAGAAATGTGAGTGTGACGTTTATCAATAATTTAAAATATGATGAATGCTTTTGCTTTTAAGAAGAGCCCTCAAGAAGCAAATTATGCCCTGAAATTTCAAACACCAACGTCTAAGCAATCAGTCAAGACAATGAATATGAGCCTTCTCCAAGTCAGCCTACCTTCATCAGAAAGTAAAGAAACTATGACACCATCTTAAATTGAGAGAAAGAAGTCCTGGGTCCCAGAAAAGGGAGACAATGGAGAGTGACCAAGAAGGACCTTCTACCTGGGCTAGTCCTGAGGCATGATGATGGGTTTTCTAGAATCAGTCTGTAAGAAAGTCCTGCACCCTATTTCCACCCAAGCTCTCTTCATCCCTGTGAAAAAGGACAGATAGAACCAGCCCTTGTGTGTGTTAGACTTCTTCTGCTATGACAAATATCTGAAATTATTATTTATTATTTTGTGTGTGCATGTACGTATATGTTATTGTGGGGAATACACTTTTGTGTGGTAGTGTGCCTGCAAAATATGTGCATATAGGTGTAGGTCAGGGGTCAACCTTAGGTGTTTTTCCTCAGGCACCATCCAGCTTGTGTTTTGAGGCAGGGTATCTCACTGGCCCATAGCTCACTGAGTAAGTCCCGAGCAACCTGATGAAAGTTATGTAAATGTTCCCTTCTCTCCACACAGCAGTTAAAGGAAGTGCTTCATATAGATTGCTGATGTCACCACGGTTACTGGATGCAGTCATTATTAAATGGAGTAAGGGCCACCTGGACACACGCACCGCAGATACACAGATACTGTGGCAGGCTGGTAGCCATGGCGACATCTAAGTAGTTAGTAGATGTGTGCCATATACAACATGGATACCCTGAACAAAATGATACCCACATCCCACACAGGACGAAGTAGGAAGATACATTTTTGTCAGGCTATACAGAAGAGCATTCAAAAAAAAACTGACAAAGTATTTATTTCTGGAATTTTTCCATTTAATATTTTTGGATCATAGTTGAATCTAGATAACTGACACTACAGGAAATAAAATCTCAGACAGAGGATGTCGAATTGTACGTGGCATTGCTAAAAATACTGCCAGGGTGAGACACAGCCTCTTCCAAGCCGCCCCTCTTGCCCCTTTCTTCTCCATGCTAAACCACCATACTTTCTTTAGCGTCACCGCACACAGCAGTTCCAAATCCCCACCAGCCTGCCATTTAATTCTAGCTGCTGTCCAGAAAATTGGGGTTGAAAGTGGGATGCGGTAGGAGATTGGGTACAGTCAGAATTTTCTCCTTGCTTTCCACTCCCCAGCCTGAGTTTCTCTTTGGAAAGGTTCTAACCCTGGCTGGGTGGCCCCAGAGAAATGAGATTTGGGCCTGAGCAGGCTTCGACATAAGTCTCTTCAAAGCTTTTATGGTGAGATTCAATATAGATATACAGATCAATTATCTTAAAAGCAGTGAGGAGGCCCATCAAATATTTCTAACTTTAAACAGGTTTATTTCCATCTGCACTTATCTCTGCTATTTAAACTCCATTGCTTGCAGTTAATCTTATGTAATGCAGCATAAGAGGGCTTATTTACTTTCTAATGACATCAATTGGCCATAAATATCAGACATCCAAGGTTCGTTGAAGCTGTGGGGACAGTTTTCCATTCTTCCTTGACATTTGACTATTTGCAGAGCTTTCTCTTCTGTTTGTTCTTGTGTGACTCACTTATCGGCTGTCATAGGCCCATGTTCGATTTATTTAAATTGAATGAATAAGTACATTAGGCAAGGCTGTCAGGAGGAGAGAGAATGGAACTTAGTGGGATGAGTGATAAGTCAACATTTCGAGAGAGAGTCTCAGCAAAAGTGCACAAATCAAAATACTAACTGGAGGCGAGAGACAGCACAGGCCTGGCAGGTGCATGGACATCCGGGGCTCTGGGGCTGGGTGTTCTCTGTATCTGAGGTTTCTATAAATCACAGTAGAGCTCGAGGCAGAATTTTCACACCAAGAGTGGGCACCGAATCCACAGATGACTTAAAGCCACCAAGAGGAAGAAACTAGTTAACATCTGAGTAGGTTTAGAATTGAATATTTTGTTTACACCGTCAAGTGAACCCTTAGTAATAGTCCTGCATTTTCCTCCACCCCTAGTTTTGTAGGCTAGCATCTTGAGACTCAGTGCTGTACAATCTCACCTAAGGTTATATACAGGACCCTGGACCCTGAGGGCTCATGTAGCTTTCCTTTCAATAGGTGTCTGCTGCAGAGAAGCTAGTTGTCCACAATTACATTTTCTAAACGTTCCACTTCCTCCTAAGGAGGTCATTAGAAGTACATGGCTATCATTGGGGAATGTGCCAATAATTCAGACCTCTAAATTTCTCTGAAGTTTTTGATAGAAGGGAGTAGTGACAATCTCCAATGAGGATAAAGCTGAGTCTCTCTCAAGTGGCAATCTGTTTCCTTACACTCACTCTTTCTTTCATTGCTTCGGTACCCAAGTACTGCACTAGGTATTGGGAATTCGATGGTGGGAAAATAGCTGAGGACCTTGCCTTTAGGGAGCTCCTTAGCTAAGGAGACTGACATGAACCTAGTGGTCACACTGGTGAACATGCAGTTACAAGCCATTCATTTACCCTGTGGAGCCATGTGCCCCAGAGGGGAAGTGAAAGAAGGAGAGAATCAAGCGTATGTCCCTCTTTAGCTTCAAAGCAACAAGCTCCATGAAGAACTCAATCATATTCAATACATGAAGAGGAATATCTCAAAATAAGGAGTTTATACAAGGAGTGCAAGCCAGGGAGCCAGGGACAGCGGCACCAGACAAAGCTGGTCAATTGTGCAGGTGCTGAGCAGCAAAGGGCCTTGTGGGCTAGCCATTTCTTTGTTCTTTAGCAAATCAATAGGAAACGACTGGAGACTAAAGCAATGTGAACAATGAATACAGGCAGACAGGACTTGCATAAGCCAGTTAGGAGGCAGGAGCTGGAATCAGAAAGATGGTGGCAGGAGAAACTTGGGTCATGACGGTAGAGATCAAATGCAGGAAGATGGGTGAAACCACTAGGACTTAGTGATGAACTGTATGTAAATGTGGGGTGGCAGAAAAGCATATCTCAACAGAGGTCAGCTAGACATTGTTAGTCAGTAAGTATCCTTTGAGTCGGCTCTAGGAAGCTCTTCAAACAATGCATTGCTACTGCTGTGAATTCAAACTATGAGGGTTACAGTTGCCCCCACCTTCTTTTCTCTGTACAAATATATTTAAGATTAATGATGCCTGGCTCGTAACAAATAAAAATAGCTTTCATAAAATCATATGTCTCAAAATGTACATTCTTCTAGCTCCCTGGGAGAGGTGCTCCTTCATCTCTCAGCTCCTTGGTGGAGGTGCTCCTTCATCTCTCAGCTCCCTGAGAGAGGTGCTCTCTTTCATCCCTCATCTCCCTAGTGGAGGTGCTCCTTTGTCCCATAAGACTCCTACTGGAGACCTGTCCAAACTACACAATGGCTTCCATTCTCTAAGGAATATTGCAAACCCCAAGTGGTTGCTGACTGATAAACAATGACTGTCACACTCGGGCTGGTCAACATTGTGCTCATTTCCAACAACCTGAGATTTAAGACACACGAGAACTAAAACAGATGGACTCATGGCCCCCTTTTAGTAGCAAATTGGATAGAATTTCTGCCAAGTCATCCCACAATTTGCCCAAGACAAATTGTTCAGATCTTTCAGGTAGGAAAAAAAAATCATGTTAATCCCCAATGAATTTTACTTTTATCATAAATCAGCAAAATCTGGAATTTTTCTTTCACTTCCCAAAACACAGATGGGGAAGGTTTTGAAAAGTTCATCAAGTTGTGTGAGTATGTACTAAGACTTCCTGCTGAATTGTTCTCCTGGTTCTTTATAATCTTTTAGTTCCTTGTCTTTGATGACTTTTACTGAAGGTTTTCTACTTGAAACCTACTTGATTGTTCATTTCCCCAACAAGGTAGTTTCCAGATGGGCTATTGCTGCAGCAAGAGGTCCTATGATGTGCCGGAAGATTCCTGTGGGTGGATTTTGGGATTCACTTAGCTAGGATTATGCTTTATCTAGCTAGTTCTGGTTATGGAAATGAACCTGTATCATTTAATGCCTGATAAGAAGGCTTGACCTTCAACCTATAAGCTTTAATAACCACGGAATGACCTGAGCCAAGTAACATGTTGCTCAGATTAGTTTCTACCTTTCCCCACCCCTCCAGCATTTAAGTCCCGACAGCTGATCAACTTCCTTCAAGAAACCACCGGTCCATGACAGCCTTGGTGCCAGATGTAGACACAAAGATTCATCTCAGATCTCAGGTTGTAGACAAGTAGATTCATCTTAGTCAGGGCTGCTGACAGCCATCGTCATGTGTATGGAGTATTTTAGGAGGAGACCCAAGCCAAGTACTTCTCAGCTACTAGCTGTTGGGGATAGTATCCTCCAGCACCCGGAGAAGCAGTGTTGAAGATGCAGGACCAACAGCTGCCCTCAAGGGCTCAGACGCAAGTGGAGAGGCTGTCATTGTCCAGCCTGATGCCCCAGGAAACAGAATCCTTGACTTGGCAAGAGTTAGAGCCATAAAACCTAGCTCCCTGTATTCACCAGGTAGAAAAGTGGGAGAAGGGAACACAAAGAAGGATGTATTCTCCCCCCCCACTCCCAAATATTAGTTCAGCATGATATACAGAAGATTTAAAAGCCTTGGGATGCCATTCACAGATGGACTGGTTGTAGGAAGTCCTTGAGAGAATACAAAATAGGGAATGAAAGAGCCATGGATGGGGAGGAGCAGGGCCTTCTGAACATATGCTTGCCTATACCTTCCCAGCTAAATCAACGTGGTAGGTGGTTTAGAGACAGAGCGCCATGCCCCATGTCCTATTTGGGAGAGAAAAGGACCATGGATGCTGATTAAACTAGATGAGAATAGCAAAAGATGAAAAAGTCCCCCCTCTTCTCTGCTATTTCCATCTTTTCTTTCTCCTGTCAGATGCTCACCATTCCACTTCTCCAAATTTCAGGCCCCTGATTTCACCAGTTACTTTTGTTAACTGGTGACTTTAGCTGTCTGGGCTATCCACCAAACCCGGGAATTCCTCCATCCTTCCTCACAGAGGGAGATGGAGGCAGGAAGCAAAGGAATCCACGTGTCTTGAGCAGCCCTCCCCACACCACCTGGAAATGCTGGCACCTCCCCAGAGGGCTGCCTTCCCAAGAGCCAAGGAAATCCCAAAGCTGTGCCTTCCGTCCGCAAATAAGGCAGGCGATCTGGCTCTTCTCCCTCTGTCACTGGGCTGAAATGCCCACTGTGACCTTGGCATTGCTAAAGTCATTGGTGACCCCAACCTTTCCTCATCCCTCCCTGATTCACTGTCCTCTAGAAAAGCAGCCCACTGACTGGGGGACTCTTGCCTTCTCACCCTTTGCAGGCGCCAGGCCAGGCAAGGACGAGCCCCCTGCAAGGCAGGCTCAGGATCCGAGCCAGGGGTGTGCACACAATCTTGGGAGACAGATGGCCCGGCGTGTGGGCCGGCAGATAGAGGCTCCTGCTCCTTGTCAAGATGACACTCAAAAGTACATCCCCGTCATCGCAGGTTGTCAGTGGTGCGTCAGCGCAAGATGCTGCGTGTGTTTTTGGACACTCTGTAAGTTCGGGAGACTGAGCTGGATCCCACTTCTATAGCAACGACAACATTCCAGGCCCAGTCTCTGACTTAGTGTCAGACAACACGGGGGCGGGGGTGGGGTGCGGCAGGCAGGGAGGGGTGTCACTCGGAGCAGAGAGCAGCATTGCTGTGGCGAGGGTGGGCAGGAGGCCTGTTTCTGGAAGTCTGTGTAGAGACCGTGTGTGGGCACAAAACGACAGAAGGCAGGAGCTAATGGCTGAACTCAGGGGAAATGCAATCTGCTGACTTGAGCACTCTGGGGATATGGGGTTTCCTGAGCCCTGGAACCTTCCAAAATCCCTGAGGGCCTTCTGGGTTCACAAGAAAAATCCCTGTTGGTTCAAACTTTATGAAACACATTGGAGTAGCTGTCTTGAAGATATAATGGGACAGAATTGAATATGGAAGGTAAGATACTGGATTCCCCCAGGACAGTAACAAGACACCGAATGACAAATGTATGTGCCTCTTTGCAAAAGGAGTTAACTTTTATACTAACTCTAGAAATAGGTTTATCCATGTGTCCGTAGCTATGGTTTTGTGCAGCCATGGAAGAAGGCAGAGCTAAAGACCCATCCAGAGCTTTCTCTGACCCGCTTTGCCACTCAATCACCAAGTCATTGAATCCTAGAGTTCTAGGGGTCAGACAGCTCTGTGTAGTCTGAGCTCTGCCAACCGACAGTTCTGCCATCTGGGGTAAATCACTTCTCTCTCCAGGCCTCACTTTTCTTATCCCAAAGAAGAAAGATCTTGAAATGGAAGGATGGCTTGCTACATAAACTTGGCAAGGGATCTTCTCTAGTCAGAGAAAGATTATTTTATCCTTGAAAGTATAGGACTGAATGACGGCCTTGTTTCCCATGCGTTCATGCCTTAACTGCAAGAGTAGTGCATGTCAAAAAGTAAACTCTGAACATACGATTCTTGCTTGAGGTGGGAAGAGTTTCCTCCTTTATCTAGGAAAGCCCAACATAGTATAGTAGACTTTCATAAGTGAAAGAAGGAAGGGGGAGAACATCTACTAACCAGACCCATAAGATGCTCAATTCTGCCATTGCAGTAAGCCATTATTCAGTATCCATGGCAGCAATAAGAAAATAACATACTCTTCTACAATATAGTGTAGCCAACCCCCTCTCCCTTTCCTGGCTTTATTGAAAATGGGTGGAGAAGTAGGCAAAGTCTGGTGGGTTCTTTGTGTCCTGCTAGAGCTCCTGGCAGTGTTTTCCACCGAGACAACATCCAGCCACTACTTATGTGTTTTATTTCATTTAGCAACAAATAAGGAAAACAGTTGACAGCACACAAGGAGGCAGAGGCAGGCAGATCTCTATGAGTTCAAGGCCAGCCTGGTCTACAAAGCAAGTCTAGAACAGCCAAGTTACACAGAGAAACCCTGTCTAGAAAAAACAAACAAGCAAAGAAAAAGAAAGAGAAAACAGTTGAGCAGTCTGGCATTTGCAGAATTTCCAAACAAGTATAACCTGATTCAGCCAGAAAAGAAATCTGGTAGTGATCACCCACATACTTAATATGTGAACTTCAAAGTAGGAAGAATGTTGTTTTCAGTCCTGGTGTTTATCTGTCTAATCATTCAGGGAGCAGCCAAGCCACCTCGGCTGCATCTACCTGGCCTTCTACGTGGTGTTACCTTTTGGATAGAGATTGTAGCTCTTTCCCACTGCAGTCCTTGGAGTGAGCTAAGCCAGAGCCTTCAGTCACTGAGGAGGAGCTGAGATGTCAGAGACTGTTTCTCAACCAGTATTCTTTCAGAAAACATTTCACAGATTCTGGGGTTAGTGACATGAGTAAGATAATCTCCACTCCACACTCAAGGAATTTGACTGTCGGAGGGCAAATGACCACGAGACAAGATTGCAAACACAACATTTATGCAAGTTAGGCAAAGTTCCTCAAGTTAAGCCTGAGGATTTTGGTTTGGTTTTTTTTGTTGTTTTATTTGTTTGTTTGTTTGTTTGTTTTACTCAGAGTCAGGGTGAATAACTATCAAAATGAAAGGGAAAATCTAAACCAATCACTAATCAGTAATATAAAATTTCATTGGTATGTAAATTACATGAGGCCCATAAGAAAATTCCCTTAACATTGCAAAGGGCATTTATGAAAAAACAAAAAACCAAACTAGCAAAAACCCAACTAGCACCATTCTTTTTTTAATTTATTTTTTATATTAATCACAGGTTATATACTTTGTGTCCCAGCCGTAGCCCCCTCCCCTATTCTCTCCCAATCCCCCCATCCCTCCCTCATCTCCTCCCTGCCCCTTTCCAAGTTCACTGATAGGGGAGGACCTCCTCCCCTTCCATCTGACCCTAGCTTATCAGCTCTTCAGGGCTGGCTGCAATGTCCTCTTCTGCCAGCCATTGAGTTCATGTCAGAAATAGTCCCTTTTCCCCTTACTAGGGTACCCACTTGGATACTGAGCTACTATGGGCATATGCGAGCAAGGGTTCTAGGTTATAGCCATACATGGTCCTTGGTTGGAGAAACAGTCTCATAAAAGACCCCTGTGCCCTGATATATTTGGTCCTTGTGGAGCTCCTGTCCTCTCCAGATCTTACTAACTCTTCCTTCTTTCATATGATTCCCTGCGCTCTGCCGAAGGTTTGGTTATGAGTCTTAATATCTGCTTTGATACACTGCTAGGTAGAGTCTTTCAGAGGCCTTCTGTGGTAGTCTTCTGTTTGGTTACTTGTTTTCTCCTACATCCAATGTCCATCCCATTTGTCTTTCTAAGTGAAGATTGATCATCTTACCCCAGGTCCTCTTTCTTGTTTATCTTCTTTAGGTGTATAGATTTCAGTATGTTTATCCTATCTTATAGGTCTATATAAGTGAGTATATACCATGTATGTCTTATTAACAAACAATTGAATGCAGTCTTTCTCTTGAGGTCAAGAAAAAGATAAGGATGCTTATTTTCAGTGTTACCAATATATAGCCAACAAGTTGTAGTTAAGATAATTAGACATGGAAAAAGTAAAAAGCAATACAAACTAGGAGTAAATAAATAAAACTGAATTTATCCAGCAACAATGTAAATCTGTATATGGAAAATCCCACATCTCTATGAGAAGCTAATATGACAAATAAATTCAGCAAAGTTGTAGGGTGCAAGTAAGCACACAAAATTAGTGTGCTTTTGTACACTTCAAATGAATACGTTGAAAAGAAAACAAAGGAAGCAATTTCATTTATAATAATAACTTAAAAATAAATTAGCCCCAAATAAACTTAGATAAGGAAGTAAAAGACTTGTGTGCACTGAAATGTACAAAATATCACTGAAAGAAATTAAAGATCTAAGTAAATGAAAATATAGCCCACGTGTATGAAATGAAAACTTAAGATTGTGAAAATGTCAATACTATTCAATGTACTTTAGACTGATGAAAATACCTAACGAAAATCCCCAACAATATGAAAGCTAACCCTTGAATGCAATGGGCTTGTGAAAGGCTATCGACTCAAAACAGTCTTGGTGGGAAAAGAAAAATGTGGAAGACTTACAATTTCTCATCTGAAACTCACTCTAAAGGTTTACTACTCAAAGTGTTTATGATACTAGTATATACAAGACACACATACATGCTAATAAAATGGAATTGCAAGTCCGGAAATGGATACATTCATGTATTATTAGTCAAATTATGTCAAGACTGCCAAGTCCATTTTGTGAGGAAAGAATCAACTCTTCAACAAATGGTGAAAGGCTTTTGCCTAGTAGAATGAGACTTGAGCACATCACATACTGTGTATAAACATCAAATAGATGAACCACCTAAATATAACAGCTAGGACAAAAGAAAAATAAGATGTACCTTATGACTCTAGGTTTCATAAAAGATTCTTAGACATGAAACTAAAGTCATGAACAACAAATAAAACAGAAAACTTGCATTTTAATCATAAGTTTAGAACTTTATACATTGAACAGTACTATTAAGAAATTGAAAATACAACCCATAGAATAGGATAAAGTATTTACAAGTTATATATCTAAAAAGTATTTAACATCCAGAAGGCATAATGAATCTCTACAATTCAATGGTGAAAAGATTACATGATTTAAAAATAGAGAAAAGACTTGAATAGATGTTTTTCAAAGAAGATACTAAAATAGCAAAAACTGAAGGGAAAATAAATGAGATACTTAAACAGTAAATATACACAGTGTTTAAATGAGAATGTCCTCCACAGGCTAGGATATTTGATCAAAGAATCCCCTTAAAAAAAACAAAAACAACTGCTGATGTATGGTAGCTGGGTGGTTCTAGAGGCAAAGGTTTCTTCCTGCACAGCCCATTCTGGGAACTCAGGTCAAGTGTCAGAGACTCTGAGACTCGACATATAGAATATCTCTAGTCAGAGAAGAAAAACTTTGAGTAAGAATTTCAGTGTTTCAGTTGGCAGAAATCTAGTCTGGGTTATGGGCTAAAGGAAGACTCACTAGGCTCCTGGAAGAGGAATGAGCAGTGTAAAGAGCTTAAAGGTACTAAGGTCTGAAGGATGGGGATCGGGTTGAGGAGGGATGACCTTCCTTATAGTCCTACCAATATCCAGAGAGAGAAAACCAGAAATAATAACCACCACTGCCCTGTCTTTTGGTTGTAAAGCAAACAAGACAAAGATCAACCCAGAAATGGAGACCACAAGGCTCTGCTTTTGTTAGAAGACATCAACCCAGATAGCCAACAAAGAAAAACGAGGATTGCATAGAAACAAACTCTGTACCTATTTCCCAACAAGTGAGGGCATAGAGACAGAGTCTGCACAAGTGTCCTTCCGTGACACTGTGCTGCAAGGAAGGGACAAACCAGGTGACTGAGACTTTCTGTCTCTGGCCTAGTTTTGATTGGCTCCTCCTCTCAAATAGTTCTGGACCTTTGGGGTTTGTCTTTGAGTTTATACAACTCCATGGAGCAGGAATCCTAAGTTAGTGAGAGCCCTTCACTCTTGATATCTGATTGTGTCCTGCTTCAGCAAGAGCCCTGGCAAGTTAGTTTAAGCAGAATCTCAGCCCTGTTGTGCTTTCTCTTAGTGATTTCCTATGCACTGACCTTTTCTGTACTTTCTCATCTATCCTTGGTGTGTTTGTGATAAAGAGCATCTCTCCATATATGGTTTGTATCCCTGTAGTACAGTAACTACAAAAATGTACATACTCAACGAGATTGCACAACATTCTCATAAGTGATAAATAGTTTATCAGAGAGATCAGGAGGGAATCTAAGAGTTCTGTAACTGAATATTAATAAAAAACATAACACATAAAACCTGTAGGATAAAAATTAAAATAATTCTAAGAGGGTTGTTTATAACTATAAATGCCCATATTAAAATGTTAGAGAGCTCTTAAATAAACAATAATGTACCTCAGGATGTTAGAAAAAGAAGAACAAACTAAATTCAAAGGCACTAGATGGAAAGAAATAATAAAAAATAATCAGAGAAATTAATTAAATAGAAACTAAAGAGTAATATAAAAACATCAATGAAACAAAGAGTTGATTTTTGAAAACATGAACAAGATGAAAATCTCTTAAGCGAACTAACTAAAAGAATTAATGAAGACCCAAAGTAGTAAAATTAGACATAAAAGTCAAAGTAATAAAACAAATACCAAAGGATGTTAGAGGATCATTAGAATATATTTTGAAAATCTATATTCTAATAAATTGGAAAATCTTAGGAGAAATGGATAAATTTCTAGCAACATCTTTCCCACCAAAATTAAACTTGATGATATAACTAAGTTAAGAAGTTTTGTAACTAGTATTAAAACATAATAAACTATCTCAAAAAAAAAAGTACAAAACTGCCCAGGCTTAGATAGATTTACTGCTGAATTTTTCAAAAATCTTTAGAGAACTCCTGAAACTTCTCCAAATGTGTACAAGGAAGGAACACTACTAAATTCATTTCATGGAGTCAGTATTGCTCTACTAAAGCTATTTAACTGTTTAACATAGAAAATTAGAGGTCCTATCTCCCTTATAATCATATAATCATAGATGCAAACATCTCAGCAAAATATATACAAATCAAATTCAATAACACAATGAAAAGATCACTCTCCACGAACAAGCTGGCTTCCATACAAGGATTGGAGAATAGTTCAAATATGCAAGTCATTAAATATATCACATAAATATAAACTCAAGGAAGGTTATAATAAACATATATCACATGATCAAGTCAATCAGTGCAAAAAAAGAACTTGGAGAAAGTTCAACATTTCTCCATGATTAAAAGCAATGTAGTAACTAAGAATAGAAAGAATATAGCTCAAACAATAAAGGTTATATGCAACAAACCTATTGTATACTATACTTGCACTTATACTATGTAAGTTTAATCTTATACTACAGAAGAAAATGGAATGCATTGCTATTAACACCAAGAATGAATTATAGGTGACTACATTCTTCACTTTTATTCTCTATATAGTTCTTGAAGTCTTAGCTAGAGCAGTAACACAAGATAAAGAAATAAAAATCTTTAAATGGGAAAGAAGTCAAATTATGCTATCTACAGAATATGATCCTGTACACAGAGATACTAATGACTTCATTGGAAAAGGGATAAATACTTTCTTCAAAGAAACAAGATACAAAATCAACTTGTAAAACCCCGTAGCTTTTCTATGAGTCAATAATGAACATGTTGTGGAGGGAATCAGGGGAAATCTCATTTACAGCATCATCAAAGCATAAGCAAATAATTCAAATACTTAAGCATAAGCTTAACTAAGGGAGAGAAATATGTCTACAACAAGGTCTTTACGTGCTTAATAAAGAACTTGAAGAAGACACGATAACATGGAATGACCTTCCATGATATTGGATGAGCAAAACTTTTATTGTGAAATGGCTACATTTTCAAAAAGCAATTGACATATTTACTTCAATCCCCATCAAAAGTCAAAGGAAATTCTATCTATGAATAGAAAAATATTCTTAAAATTTATGAACTGCTGAAGCAGAAAGAGCAATGTTGAAGCCATAGTAACAAAAATAATATGGTACTGGCACCAAAACAGACAGAAAGGCAAGCATGGTATATACTCATTTTTAAGTGGATATTAGCCATACAATACAGGATAACCGTACTATAATCCACAGAACTAAAAAAGGTAAGTAACAAGCAGGACCTTAGGGAGGACGCTTAATTCTCAGTCAGGAGGGCAAATAGAATAGACACCAGAAGTGGTTTAAGAGAGGGAACAGGATGCTTCTCTACTACAGATGTCCTCTGAAAGACTCCACCCAGCAGGGGCTAGAAGCAGATGCTGAGATTATCAGCCAAACTTTGGGCAAAGTGCAGGGAGTTTTATGGAATAGTGGGGGATAGAAGGTTCTGGATGCTACAGGAGCTCCACAAGGAGACCAACAAAGCCAACAAATCTGGGCACAGGAGGGCCTGCAGAAACTGATGGACCAACCAAGGACCGTTCAAGGAGAGGATCCAGACCCCCTGCTCAGATGTTGCTGATAGGCAGCTTAGTTTTCATGTGGGTTTCCTAGTAGGGGAGCAGGGGCTGTCTCTGACATGGACTCTGATGCCTGCTCTCTGTTCACTTCCCCCTGGTGGAGTGGCCTTGCCAGACCACAGAGGAAGAGGACACAGGCAGTCCTAATGAGACTTGATAGGCTGGGGTCAGATAGTAGGGGAGGAGGACTCCCCCTTTCTGAGGAGTAGGGGAGGAGGAGTATTTTCTACATAAGGTCAAAATATCAAATGTTGATAAGGAGATGTTAAAACACCAATGAATCTCAAAATCTTCATTATAAATGAAATAACCAGAGATGGAAAGACAAACACTGTTGTGACTCCACTTATGTAAAGCGTCTAGACTAGGGTCATTCCTGGGGAAAGAGGCGTAAGTCATCACAACCAAAGGATGGAGGTAGAACCCATTGCTTCAGAAAAGGAGTTTCTGTTTGGAGTGCTGAAAGAAAAAAAAAAACTGAATTAGATAGTGGTGACAATTTCACAGCATTGCAAGCATAACATATACATTTGCATGCACTGTAATTAATGCACTTGAGTAAAACATGAAAGCAGAAATTTCATATTATATATTTAACTATAGTTCAAAAAAAAAAAAAACCCGTTACAGAACTGTAGAGGCAAGAGGGCAAACAAGATGCATGTGACCTTGGAGAGCCGAGTGTGTGCATAATGGATGGTCCAGCCTGGCTAACATCTGATTGTGTGTGTGTGTGTGTGTGTGTGTGTGGGCGTGCGCGCACGTAGGTGAGGGGGTTTCAGAGCATTGCTAGAGAGTAGGAGGAGAGTGCATGCTGCAGGCTCTTGCCGGTGCTGCATGCCTAGGAATCATTGAGAGGCTCTTGGAGGGAAATACAGATCAGACACAGCAAGTCCCTGACATAGGACCCAGGGAAGTGAGGCTGTAGACAGGTGGGCTGCAAGGGAGAGACAGAGACCACATCTGCTTGAGCTAGGGCAGCAAAGAAGAGTAAAGAGAGAGCAGTGGCTGAGGGTGACTCTCCAAGATTCCAACCCTCTGTTTCTTTCCTATTTGAGTAACTCTGGGGATCAGAGCAGAGCACCTACTGAACACCAAACTGAGACCCAAATCCAGGTTTCCTTACTTCTGGGACCTTTTGCTTGCCAGCCTTACATCGTGTGATTTACATTTAATTTTGCTGGAAACCCACTATACAATCAATTCAGTCATTTGGGGGCTGGGGATGTCCTATGGGATAGCTTAATCTCTTGCATTTATATTCCTTCAAGCATTACATGTGACTTCCTACTCGGAACAAGGGCTTCACAACAGTTCTGCAGAACCTCCAGGGTGCCTTCCTTTTCGTGGTCCTCTTTGTGCCCCTGCCTGCAGATCCCCTGCTTCTGCTATCCAAAGTGAGCTCAGCCGGGTCAAGAAAAGCTTGTAAGGAGTTGTAAATTAATTGCCATGGTTTCGTCATTACTAATCTTGTCTGGTTTCATGATTAGAGGCCAATGACATATTAATTAGCCACTGTAATTAGCAAGTGTCAGTGAAGATCTGGGGCTCTGTGGCTTAGACATAAGGTTTCCATTTGATAGTGGGGTCATTCCAGGCCAGCCTGCCTCCTGTCACATCTGTCTTTATACAGCCCATTATCCAACCCTGGATACATTGCGTGTATGGTACAGGTTTAACCCCCGCTGTGTAAACAAAACTTTCCTTATTTATGATATGCAAATAGAACAATTAAATGATCAGATGGGTGACCTGGAATAGAAAATAATAGGAGGGTAAGAGCTTTCAGGGAATCCAGAGACACTTGAAAACTAATCCATATCACAACTATACCATGGCTGGTCACGTCACCTCTCCCAACAGAGCTGAGCTTCTGTGTCTGCCAGAGCCATAACAAGGGGTGTCACATTGTTGCAGTGATTGCTGTTTGTTGGCCTCTAGGCCATCATCTCCTAGACCTGACAGTGAACTCATGAGGTTACCCAATAGAGCTCCAACTTAGATCAGCTTTACATTTGCTAATGAAGCTAATTTATTAAATACTCAAGTAAATATACACATATTTCTCTAGAATAATTTTTCTTGCAAATGAGTATTGAGCACTGCACTGGCTGGTTTTGTGTCAACTGGACACAAGCTAGAGTCATCAGAGAGGAAGGAGCCTCAGTCGTGGAAATGCCTCCACGAGAGACAGATGTAATGCATTTTCTCAATTAGTGATCACCAGTGGGCTGGTGGTTTTGAGTTCTATAAGAAAACAGGCTGAGCAAGCCAGTAAGCAGCACCCTTCCATGGACTCTGCATAGCTCCTGCCTTCAGGTTCCTGCCTTGTTTGAATTCTTGTTCTGACTTCTTTCAATATGGAAGTAGAAGCCAAACACATCATTTTCTCTCCAGCTTGCTTTTTGGTCATGACTTTTCTTATCAGCAATATACACCCTAACTGAGACAAACACCAAAAGCAAAAACTGCTCAAGAATGTGTCTTGTTTTATGTTCTTAGGGAGTAAATCATAAATTTGGATCTTCCTTGATTGGGATCCCAAGAGGAGCACAGGTAAGCTGTGGGCCTGGATGGTGCCGGCAACTGCCCACATCCTCACAAATTTCTCTTCTGCAGTAAGGTCACCCACAGCCCACTAACCATTCACTTTCCTATCCCACCTGATCAAGCACAGCAAAAAAAAAAAAAAAAGTCCAGGTAACCTAGCAGTCTATTAAACTCCATTTGTAAACCAGGTTGGCCTCGAACTCATCAAGATCTGTGTGACTCTACCTCCCAAGTGCAGGGCTTAAAGGTGTGCACCACCCCCACCCAGCTGAACCCGGCAGTCTTAAAATGACCGTGTTATGTAAGAGCAGACTCCTCTGGGCCATGTGTGCCCAAACACATGCCCCATTCTAATGACGACAAGCCCTAACCCCTTGAAGAAATAAGCGCACTGGGTATTAACCGTTCAGCTCGAACTTTCATTTCAGGCTAATGCGGTCTGTTGTGTTCTCAGAGTCTTCTAGCCCTTGAAATCTCCCGCCACTTGCCTTTTCCTGTGATCAGAAACCAGTTCAGCCCTTTGCTGCTGTCACTTTTGCTCATATCAGCTTACCCTATCATTTCTGCCAGCAATGTAATAAGATTCCCTTTGTCTCTCATGACATCTCTGTCTTGAATCCTAACGTCAGATGCTAAGATGGCTGTCCCGGCTTGCTTTTTTTTTTTAAATACATATTTGTCTGGATTATCTTCTCTCATCTATCCTTCTGTTTGTGCTCCTCCTGTTCCATTTAAGTTTGTCCCTTACAGACAGTAAGCAGTTGATCTTTTAAAATCCAATGTGAGAATTTGTCTTTTGAAAACAGGCAAAATCCATAACACAAAACTTAGCATTGTAACCATTTTTCAGTGTGCAGCTCAGTGGCATTGTGTATATCCGTGCTGAGTGTGACCATCACAGCCATCCATCCACAGAACACTTTTCATCCTCCAAACAGAAATGCGATACTCTAGAAACAGCAGCAATCCATTCACTTTCTGTCTCTATAAATCAAATTTCCCGAAGTCCTCAGAAAAAAGGAATCATTCATTTTCTGTCATTTATCATAAGGTTTATTTATCATAAGGTATAGCCACAATGTTTACATGTGTCATAAGCTTGTGTCAGAATTTACCTCCTTATAGAGGCAGAATTAATTGAGCATTGTGTACATACCCACAGTTTGTTTTTCTGATTACCCATCAGTGGACATATGGATTGCTTCTACTTTCTGATTTTGATTAGTAACATTGCCCTAAAAATGAATATGCAAATGTTTTTCAAGGCCCTGCTTCTGACTCTCTGGGACAGTACCCAAAGAGATTTTACTGGATAATTTCGGTTTTTATAGTCTTGTGGAAAGTTGCCATACTATTGTCCGCAAGGGTTGTATCATTTTATACACTCACCAATAATGGGCACAGTTTCCAGTTTCTCCATGTTCTCCTAAGCATTGTCACTTATGTCAATCACTGAGTCTCCTATTAAATTATGCCATTTTTAGTTATGGTTTTCATTACTCTTAGCATTGGGGGAGAAAGTTCTCACTGTATTTCCCTTCTAACCCTGTTACTTCAGTCTATATGTTAGATTCTCTACTTCTCAAATACATTTTGTACATAATTTTCCTTGTTTTTTTGCTAGTATTTTCCTTTATTTTAGAGATTGCTTATTTAAGCCCTTTGTTCATGTATTCTAGTAATTTCACTTCAATTGATGTGTAACATTCAGTTTCTCCTTTTCTTTTTTATTGGTTGTGTTTCTGATACCTCACTGTTTTAGCATTTAAGCTTATTTTCCAGTAGGCACTGATGCTTTCTACTCTGTCTATGCTATGCCAGACATTCCTCAACTCCAGTCCACCCATACTTTTATTTCTCTTCCACTTTGTCCAAACTGGGACATTACCCTGTGGGAGTCTGAGACTCTAGCTTTCCATTTGCTATAGTGGGACAGGAGACACATGTTTCAGGCAGCATATAAGACATAAAATAAACAGATGTTAAATGACGATTTCCCATTATATCCTCTTTATCTCCATCCCAGAGACTGACTTCCTTCCCAACACACACACATTCTCTCTCACACACAAATAAACATATACACATACATGCATACACATATAAATGCATACATGTATGTACACACATACACACATGCATATACATTTACTCACACTCACACATAATGTACATACACATGAACATACACTCACACATATATATACATAGATAAACACACATACATGTGCACATACACTTTCATGCACATATTCATACACACTGTACACATGAGCACATGCACATACACATACATCAGCTCACCATCACCTCCTATCCTCCCTAATTCTTATATTCACAAATCCTAGGTCTTTACCTTGTATTCTGCTAGATATGGCTTGAGCCAAAATAGCTTCTTCAACCGAAAGGTTACTTGACATTAATTGGCAACTAATCACATTCTTGAGCACCTATCTTTCTGAGCAGAAATCCTTAGAGCCTGCCCATGACATCTTGTTTCTCCTGTACAACTTGTATGCTAATTGCATTAGTGGCAAAACACATTTCTCTTTGTGTTCATATGTGTCAAGGTTCCAAACACTACTGCATCTCTACTTGTTTTCAGTCACCTACTATGCTTAGGGATAATCTCATGTGGTCCTCACATGGACTAGGCAAGAATGGCAAAACCAAAAATATGGTCCACTTCTTACCTGAGTCAGAAATAAAGGCCAAAGAATTAAAGAATTTATACAAGGAATATACAAACACAGCAGGTTTATTCATTACTCCTCTAGGGCTATGATGAAACACTATGGCAAAAGCAGCCTGTAAAAGGAAAGGTCTGTTTGGGCTTACAGTTCCAGAGGGTGAAGAGTACATTACCATCGTGGCAGGAGGCATGGCTGGAGACAGGCATGATGGCTGAGCAGCAAGCGGAAAACAGAAACCGCAACTGAGAGTGCTGTGAACCTTCAAATTCTCAAAACCTGCTTCCAGTGACATATTTCCTCTAGTAATGTCACACTCCCTAAAACCGCCCAAACAATGCTATCAACTTGGAAGCCATTATTCAAACACATGAGCCTGTGAGGGACATTCTCACGCAAACGACTACGGTGAGCTTGCACTCTGTGCGGTGACTTAGAACTTCTTCGGACAGTCTTCAAAGAGCCAGGTTTCTAGGTTGGGAAGTTCATTTAATTGTGGTGGGCATGTGGGGAAGAGAGCTCGCAAATGTTCCTCATATGCTCCCAATTGAGCTAAAAGTAATTGATATCACAACAAAACTCCGGGTCTCCTATTGCTGAAGACACCACACACTTCGGTTGCAGTAAACAAAGAAATCAATAAAGTGAGCTAGAAGCTTCATCCTTGTTGGCTAGATTTCATGGTACAATAAGGTGCTAGGTAGGCAGAAGGGGGAGACAGTCATAAGCAGTCTTTCCCAGTAGTGGACATGTAAGGATAATGCTAATGTGCCAAGTAAGATGTGCCCACTGGTACAATAATGACATGACTGTTAGAGGTGTAGCCAACTACTTTCTACTTAGATCTATGGCCTGCTCCAAAAGAGAAAGCTAACACCCCAAGAGATGAACTTGGTAAAAGGCCTGTGGCTAGAGAGGTCACAAGGCCCAGGGTAAGCTTGCTCCTTTGGCCTTACTAAATGAACATGCTGCTGAACTACCTCCTAAATGTTTATTTTATATCCATAGACCCAATGAAATCAATGTCAGTTAGAAAAGCTTCTTTGTGCAGTGAACAGTAGTTAATGTAAAAACTTATGGTGGGCTGAGGTATTCCAAACAAGTGACTGTTGATTGTTGATCCCAAATTCAACACCCATATCATGCCCTTGAAGACTCAGAGAATATAATGGAAGAGGGGTAAAGAGAATGTAAAGGAATGATAAGGAAGAGTTATGAAATGCTATCTTTCTGGACATGAAGTAGATCTTACACTCATAAACTCATAGAAACTACAGTTGCCTACACAACATACAGTCATGGTTAGGGCTCCTCATGGAGCCCTACCTCTCCGCAGAGAGAGACTGTTGAGAACTTTTATGAATCATAGCTCTATTATACCCATAGCTGAAGCCTGGGAATCAATCTTGACTCTTCTCTTCAAGTGACTCACACTTCAGCCCAATCCATCATCAAATTGTACTAGTTCTGCCTAGAATGAACAACCAGCATCTGAGTCACCATTGCCATCCCAAGCACCTACCTGGCTTTTGCAATACATACTTTCCTGTACCAGCACCTAACATCAACATAATAGCAAAAAAAAAAAAAACCCAACATTTTAAAGGACAGTCAGATCCTGACACTGTTCCACTAAAAGCCCTCATGTCATTGAGGAAAAGCCAGATTTCTAACTATAGTTGCAGAAACCTTACATGTCCTTACCAACTGTCACTTATAGCTCTACCTTGTGGACCACTCTCATAGTTACTGTTCTGTTGCTGTGAAGAGCCACTATGACCAAAGCAACTTATAAAATAAAGCATTTAATTGAGGGCTTACTCTGTCTTATGTTGGTCAATTATTTCTGGGAATGGAGCCTGCCCCAAAATGTGGTTGCTAAACTCAGTAAGACTGTATTGGAGAAAGCTGATTTTCCCTTACCAGTGGGTATTGTAGTGAGAAGTTGGTTTTCTTAAAAAAACACAGTTATGAGCCAGGCACAGTAGTGCATGCCTGTTTGCCTGTAATCCCAGTACTCAAGAGGCAGAAGCAGAAAGATTTCTGTCAGTTCAAGGCCAGCCTTGCCTACGAAACAAGTCCAGGACATCCAGGGCTACACAGAAAAATCCTGTCTCAAACAACAACAACAAAAACCCAACCCAGTTATGTTGGGAATATTTTTTTGTTTCAATCCCAGATGTAGGATATGGGGCTGCTTCAGGCAGCAGCAGCTGGTCCTCCTGTGCTAGTAGTTCCTGCTGCTGCTCTTGTTGGTTGCTGATTGCCATTTGCTGTGTGCTGGATTGCTGGTTGCTGGTAGAGATAGCCAAACAATGAAGAGTAGACTTTCCCCAAGGAACTTGACATCCCTAATTAGCAGGAAGTAGTCTAAAGAGATCTACAGCCCCTTTCCCCTCTATCTTTCTTTCTCTTCTACCTATTGTTGGGGGGGGGGTTGGAAGGGATTGGAGAGGAGAAGGATGGTAGGTAAAAGAACCCCCCAAAATAGCTAAAAAGCTTAGCTACAGGGAATCAATTGCAGATAGCTTCTTGGTTAAGGGTGTGATGGGTCCACTTCCCCCTCTTCATGCTGGGACTCCCTCTGGCTTGAACTATGCAGGTCTTGTGCATGCTGTCCCAGTCTCTGTGAGTTCACAGGTAGTCCTGCGGTGTCTGCAAGACACTGTTCCCTTGATGGATGGTAATCCATCCCCTCTGGCTCTTACAATTTTTCTGCCGCCTCTACAAAGATTTCTGATTCTTGAAGAAAAGAATTTGATGAAGACATCCCATGTAGGACTGAGTGCTCCAAAGTCTCTCATTCCCAGTACACTGTCCAGTTGTGTTCATTTTCATCTACTCCAAGAAGCTTCTCTGATGTGGGTTGAGCCATGCACTGATCCATGGAAATAGCAGAATGCCACTGGAAGTGATATAGTCACTATTTATGCTCATTGTTCTCCTTTCTGCATTAGGATTAAACTCCAAGAAGGCAGTAATATCATTTGCTGTTTGTGTATTTGTCTGTGTGCATCTATGTGTGTGTGCATATGGGGGATCATTGCATATGTATATGGTATATGTACACATGTGCTTGCTGGTATGCCTACCTCTGCACACATGTGGAGTCTAAAGGAAAGCACAGGGTGCCCTCTTATATCACTCACTGCCTTGTGCCTTGGAGGCAGGGTGTCTCCTTGACACCCATGTATTTCACAGCTGGGCTGGCAGCCAGCAAGCCCCTGGTGACCCTCTTATTTTCACTGGGCTCATTGTTAGAGGTGTAAGCACACATGGGGTGCCTAGCTTCTGTGTAGGTGCTGGGATCTGAACTCCAGCCCTCGTGCTTGAACATCAAGAGCTCTTAACCACTGATCCAACTCTCCAGTTTGTTTTCTGTTGTTGTTGTTTGTTTTTTTAAGATATGGTGTTTATTTTTTAGATATAGTTTAGATATGGTCTTCCTTTGTGTACTAGGTTAGCCCCAAACTTATGCTTCAAACTCCCAAGGACTAGAATTAAAGGCACATGCCCTTAGAATGCCCAGCTTAGAGGGTTGATTATTTTTAATTCACTGCTGTATCTTAGTGTCTAGAAAATTTCCCATCACGCAGTGGTCGATCAATAAATAGTTTTAATTAATGGAGGAGTGAACAAATGAAATTCTGAGAGGCAGTTATCTGGAAATAGTTCATCTCATCCCCTGGAGCACATTGCCTGCCACTCTAAACCAGACTGCAACTTTATTTATATTTATATAATATAGAAAAAGAAAAAAAAAGACCTATTAACAGGCTTGGGAGATTATTTTAATTTTAAGTTAAAAAATGAATTTTCTACATTTACAGGATACAGTGTGATTTTGGGTGAGTTTCCTACACATGGGAGATTTTCATGTCCAGGGTTTCTGCATGCTTGTTAACAGATGTTTACTCCCTGTCCTCATTCCAGTTCCTTTAAAAGGTCCTTATTTTTATTCTGATTCATTCTCTCACCCCATCACCATCCCAGCAATTCAGCTCCACCAACATCTACAGCTTAAAGAGGAATTCTTTACACCCTAGAAGATTCCCAACATAGATCAAAGCCTACCAGCCACACTTCACAGTGCAGATTAGCTTCTCTTTTAGATTCCTGTACCAAATAGATCCTGTGTTCCCCATCCCAGGGAAAGATCAGCGGTTTGCCAGCCCATCCAGAGACAGCCAAAAGCTGTCATAGTGACCCTCAGAAAGAGGTAGGAGGAAATCAGTAACAGTGTCTTGGGGAGTCAACGTGTGTGCTGCAAGGAGAAAGAAGTAGGGCAGATTGATGCAAGCCAACACCAAAAGCAGGCCTTTCTCCTGACACAGGCACAGGTTATGTTTTCTGGGATCACAGGAGGCAAATTCAAGGCTGCCTAACCCAGCAATGGTTTCAGAGCAGTCAGCATGCAGCCCTCTACACTAGGGAGACCCCTCAAGACTTCACTGGCTGTGAGTTCCGGATACTTTCATGGTAGTGCATAGGTGTTTTAAAATAAGTTACCCAAAAGCAGGTACTATGGCACGTGCTTATCATCCCAGCTACTTGGAGACTGACAGAGAAGGCTTACAGGCTCAATGCCACTCAGAGCTACACAGCAACTTCAAAGGCAGCTGAGCAACCTAGGGAGGCCTCGATTCACAATTTAAGATTGCTGTGCGGTGGTTGAGTGCTTGCCAAGAATACCTAGGCTCTAAGTCCAATCCCAGTACCACCCATACAGACTCATCAGCTTATACAGCTGTTGGGAAGCCATTTTGTCTAAGATATATTTTCACAATGGCAAAGAGATTTTCTTGCAGATAAGTATCTGGAAGCACAGGAAATATCTGGGGGGAAAGAACTGAAAAATATAGAGAAAGATATGCAGTTTTCTCTCTATCAAAAGGCCAAATGAGCAAAAAAAAAATGTACAGATTACCCATCATATCACATAACACTTCACAAAATGCCAGTTCCATGTGCATCACCTCATTTGATGCACAGATAAGTGAGAGCGATGTGATTATACCATCGGTTATACAGCCATATCAGGGTCAGAAAGAAACTCAAACTAAATCCAAGCTCAAGCCTAGGCCTTGAGATGCCAAGTACATTGTTCTTTCCACCGTGATGATCTGTGCTGCCATCCAGGCTGACTTCAAGACTGTATTTTCTGCTTAAATGTATTATATAAAATGATCTTTAACAATACAATATAGACGGGGCAGAAGCTGAAAGCCTGAAGAATTTAAATGCAAATTGCATTCTAGTGTCAATCTCACTTGCCAGAGAGAATTCTCACCAGACAGGGTTGGTGACAGGACCTGATCTTTCCTTGCCTTTGCAGTCAGTCTCTGCATGCTGCAGAAAAGGGCTTGATGGACAGGAAAAGGGGCTTGGGCACCAGTCTGCACCTTTGCAAAAGCTCTCGAACAATAATGCTGGGGGCTGGAGGGTGCTTGCTTCAGACTTAGGCCTACCTTTGCCGAGTCCTACCCTGTCTGCCGTTAAGGTCTGATCTCAGGCAAGCTGGGTGGCTCCTCGGAGCTTCCCTTTACTAGACGATAGCACTGAGCATTATTTCACTTGTCTCAAAGGTGAATCGCAAGGCTGGTACTTAGCCTAGTGGCAGAGCACTTGCGTAGAATGTGTGAGGCCCTAGTTCCCATTCCCGTTACTAAAAAGGCACAGGGGTGGTGGTGATGGTGCAATGCCTAAGAATGTGTTAGGTTTGAAGGCTCAAGCATTCAGTCTAGAGCCCTAGTGAGCTCTTTATTTATGACCTTAAAAAAATTAATTCACACATAGATTTGCTGTGTGAATCTAGCACACAGCATGGGATAATAGAAAGCAGTGACCTGGGATCAAGGGTCAGAAACTCAGCTCTGTCACCGAGACACAGCAAACTTCAGTTTTCTCAACTGTAGAAAAGGAGTGACACTCTCAACCTCCCTGGAGAGGATGTGAGGAAATAGGAAGAATAGGATGGTGTGAGGGTGCTGTTGGGGGGAGGTGGGGGTACTGCTTAGATGAGAGTGGGTCTTTTTGCAGTTCCCACAGAAGCCTATTCTAGGCAAGCCTCTCAGGTTAGCTGCACCTTCACTGAGACCTGAGGGGGCTGCTTGGAAAAGCCACTGGAGCTGGAGATGTGGCAAGAAGCCCTAATGCAATGACAATGATGTGGGAGGGGTAGGAGGAGACCTCAGCACTTTCCACCCAGCTGCTAAACAGAGTGGGCTTATCAGTGCATGGTGTGAGCCTTAGGAGAGCAGCATAGGCTCTGCTGGGCACTTGTAGACTGTGTGGCTAGAGACAGACCATTGTACAGACAGGAAAGCTTGACAACCAGTTTGGCTCAAAAGACGTAGACCCTAAACGAACTGCCCACAGGACTACAGCAGTAAGGATCAGATGAACAAGCTGGAGTAAAGGCCAGCAGGACAGTCGTTGGCTGTACACACAACACTTCTTCCAGAACTGTGGTGAAGAGAGGCAGGCCCTGCAAGTACAGACGGCTTTGAGCTAAGTTCTCCTCCCATAGATGCACTTTATTTCCCTGAAGTGAAGTCCTGACTGACCGCTGCCAGCTCAGACTCTTTCCTATACTCCTTTTGATGGGAAGGGTCCCAATAGTGGCGGGGTCCTTCTGAAAAGCAACACAGAGCCTGAGAAGCAGGAAGAGCGATGTGATCTTCATCCAAAAGCCACCCGAAGCCTCCTGTCTTCCCACCCAGGGGAAGAAGCAGCCGATGCCCAGCCGCATGCAGTGCAAGCAGAGCCCTGGCTGGCTGTGCAGCCTGCCCCAGTGCAGGGAGAGTAGGAACAGTGGTACTCGCTTGGAGACATGGCACTTGCTGCAAGCACCCAATGTCAGTAGGCAGACAGCAACTTTGTCAGTGAAGTTCACGGGCAGGGCCACATTCCGAGACCCCAGCAGGCTGCACAGTGAAAACACGCTTACACAACACTTGCATAGTTAGCAAGCGTTGGGAGGAGCGTTGAAATGCTCCACAAAGCTCTGCCCCATTGCCAGTTCAGTTTCCTTAAATAAGAACTCCATGATACAATTCAAATGGTTTTGGCAGGGCGAATGGGTTTCTGAACATTCTCTGGTCAAAGCAACTGTTCCTGTTGCAGGGTGAGCGCTACCCCAGATATCCCTCCACCTCCCCTGCCTCTTCCATGCTGGGCGCCTGCGGCTTTTGTTGTACCATGTGGGGAGGGTGATAGAGTCACCCTCACAGGACTTCATAGGGCACATGCACTTTCCTACCCACCCTTAACAGGCAGGTCAGGACATACACTATCCTTGCCAAACAGCTTCCCTGAGGCTCGTGGGGGCATACGACCGAATATCAGTACGGATGTGACACATCTGCCTTCATGTCAGAAGCAGGACGGAGAGAGACAGCCGATAAGCAAGACGTTTGTTCCTTTGTAGAGGAGAGGGACTGTCATGTAGCCGCAGCAAAAAAGCATAATCCAGCAAGTCTTTCTTCTGAGCCTTCCTAGCCTTCAGCTGGATTCAGCATAATGTCAAGTCTAACGAAAAAAAGTTCAGGGAAAGAGAGAAAAAGCAATTTTTTGCTGGAGGCTTTAAGTTGACCTCCGTTTCCCAAAGCCACCGTGGCTGTGGGCGCCCTTCCTGCAGCCCTCACTTTCACCCCACCTGCTTACTGTCTTGTTATGATCCTAGAGTCACGTGGTTACTATTACTGCAATTTGAAGATGCAGGAAACAAGAGGTTATCATGACCTTCTTGCTTCCCTGCTTAGCTAAAAATGATGGCTGGTTCTGTGGGTCCCACCACAGCCATTGAGTGCCAGGTCATCTGCCCAGAATTTGTTTAAATCATAGTGTGAGGCATGTCCCACACCTTTGCCTCTGCTAACCCTGTTCTCTCCAGGAGAAAAATAACCCTTTATGTCTTTGTTTTCTTTATCATCTACATTCTGTATAGAAGTGTGTCCTCAGCCTCCCCTTCCCACGTGCCTAAATCTACTCAGTAAAGGCATATGTGTTTACACGAGTCCAGAGAAAATAGCTAACTATCAACATGGTGGAGTCATTCCAGCAGCCCCAGGAACCTCAACTAAGAAGGCTCAAAGAGCTGAAAACTATCTTCCTCATCCACCCAGTGATCAATGACTTGAGACTCCATGAAGAAGGCCCATTTGTTTGTCCAGGGCCCTGCTTGATTGATAAATTCTACAGTGAAGAGTTCCTCCAGGCATCCCCAGTGTGCCAGCCTCAGAGAGAGGCAGCGTGGAAGATCTGTACTTGACACTGAACATTGGCTCAAGTGATGTAAGCAAGTTGGAAAGTAGGCAGGGCAGGTGCTAAAGGACTGGGGTAGCATTGCCTCTGCAGGGCTGGGTGGGATCTGAAAGCAGAGATAACAGCGGGCGGCTTAGGAGAAGAATGGCCTGTCCTTGAGGTGGCTTCAAAGGTGACATAAGGAAGGTGGCTTGAGGGAGCAAGGGAAGAGAAGGGCCATGAGGTCTGAGGGTGACAGTAAGGTCACCAGAAGAAAGCCTTCTGCCCAGCAACAAGTCTGGCGGCTGTACCTCCACATCCTTGGGGACATATGGACTCCTAGCACCATCCACCTTTGTTGAGGCCTGACAAAGCTTGCAGCTGCCCTAGGCATTAGTTGACTATGCTCTGAGCCACATTCCCTGCCTTTTTCCCTCTGTCTCTATATGGAATAATCTGTGATTAATTGATTTTCTGTCACTCTTTTAGTACAGAAAATTAATTTCAGAGCAACTTTGTTTTTGCAGGGTATGAATCCTCCATACACGGAGTAATTTGGCTCCTCCATTATTCATGAGAGGAAATAGTGACAGAGTGTGCAACAGAGACTGCCCCAAGGCCACAAAGTGATAGTCTGTGTTACTGATACAACTGTATTCCACCAGTGCCTCTAAATAATTCACATCGACAACTCAATTTGGGTTTGCACAAAGCTCAGGATGTGAGCCTGGGAGGCATGGCTGTAAGATTTGGGAGATTCTCAGTGACAAAGATACAGGCAAGGGAGTCCAGAAGCCACGGTGCTTACAGGATGACATCTCCTGGTGTCTGATGCTGCAGCCTGTGTGTCTGTGAAGCCTGCTGGTGAAGGTCACACTTAACGGGAAGAGAGCCAGAAGCACAGGGTAGGACCGCAGAGGGGGGACTGGGAACAAAGACCTAACAAAAGCAAAGCCAGCTCCAAAGAGTCAAGACCCAGGGGGTAACTCTGACCCGGTTCATTCCCCTCCCCAAGATTTGAAGGGTTCTGTTCACCTTACTTTGCTTATTTTAAATCTAGCAGTCAGTTGTACTCATCCAGCGCATTCATGGGATACTGATTTCAGGGCAGATGATATGGCTCAGGATGCAAGAGGCTTGCTGTGCAGGAAGGGCAATCTGAGTTCTATCCCAAAATTTATGTGAAGGAGGAGGGAGAGAACAAGCTCTATATGAACACCATGGGAGCACAATGCATGGACACACACACACCCTACCAACATCTCAATGAGCTTAGAAGGGGACCCTGAGCCTGAGCTAACAATATCCCAGACCTATAGACACCTTGATTTAGCTTGGGGAGGACCTGGTGAAGGACCCAGGCAACCCAAGCCTGGACTCCTATCCCAGGATCTGAGATTATAAATGGGTATGATTTTAAGCCATGGTAACCTGTTAGGCAGCAATAGAAAACCAATATACTATTCAACCAAATGAATCGACAGCGGTGCCTGCCGCCATTTACAGTGTTTACAATGCTGCAGCCTACCCATCATAGCATGCCAAGAGCCATTCCTTCACAACATGCTTGATTAAGTGCTCCCCGAAGGACCCTTCAACAAGCAATGTTTGGGGCTGGTGGGAAGGCTTTGTGGATTTCTACCATAGTCAGGGGGACTGAAAGACAAAAAGCTTATTCAAGGTCACACAAAGAGCCATAGCAGAACCAGGACTCTTGGCCTTGTGGTGCCAAGAACAGAGAGCTTTCTTCTACACCGTAACATCCACACCATCCTGGCCAAGGAAACGGGTTGTTTAAAACTTAACTCCCCGGGGCTTTACTCTTGCTTAGGACTATTGCTCCCTAGAAACAAGAAGGGAAGCCAGAATGACTGAAAGGTGGGTGCCAACAAGCTTTCGGTTCCTCTGTGGCGTGAACATGGGTATAAAGGCTTCCACCCCACGGTGGACACACAGAGAGGGGCTGTGGTCCCTGAAGATGTGGGGGTGGATGAGAGGCCTAGATCGTTGGCGACTTGCCTCAAAGGACCCTGTGGGGACCCAGCCAGCTTTCTTTCTCTCTCGCTTCCTCCACTCTTCTCTCCTTCGCTCTCTTCTCTGGCTTGTGACGTTCATGATATGACCCAGTCCTGCCATCATAAATATTTGCTCATCAGACTCCACATGCATAAGCCCATGATGTTGAATTTGAACTAGAAGCTAAGCAAACCTCTTTTATTATAAGTGAAGTACCCAAGTATTTCACTGTAGGCCCGTAAAGCTCATGAATATATAGTCCCCTCGTCTCCTCCTCTCAATAGTCTCTTTCCCAAATCCATCCTTCAGTTGAACACTGGGAAGGGCAGGGCAGTGAAAAGTCAGGCCTGTTCTAGGATCCAAGTCTCACTCCATTCCAGGGCATCCTGCTGAGTCCAAGCAGCTGAATGCAACCAGATTTCCTGCCCTCCCTTGACCCAAGGAGACTGACATCCAGCTAGAGCGCTCACCAACACACTCACTGTCATTTGTCACTCATGAAGTCAGAACAAATCCTAGCAACAATTAGAAAAGCAGATTTCGACATTGCTGGTGTTTCTGTGGGACACAAGCAACAAGAAGTCCCTGGAGAGGAAATGTAAAAGAAAAATGAAAAGAATCAGAAAAGAAACAAGAAACGTACTTTTTCCATCGCCGTGATCTTCACAGCACAGCCATTTTGTAACAAGCACAGTGTGAGCAGCCACGCACAAGCCCAATAACCTCTTTCCAAATGGTAATAAATCCCCCTGGACCCTGACACACTTGTAATTTACAACTTGGCTAAAATGAACATTATTTCAAGCTAAGTGTATTCTCAGAGGTGCCGGAGACTGTGGCAGCGTTCCTGCTGACAGAGGGGTTTCTTTTTAAATGTCATGCATTCACTTTCATTACTTCCAAATAATTGCCCGGAAAGAGCGGCTGCTGGACAGAAGGTCCACTTTACATCACCACGAGTCAATTCCATCATCATCAAGGGAACCCCGTGGGAGCTGGTTTCAGCCTGGGGAGGGCTGAGCTCTCAATACTCACCTTCCTTTTGGTCTCCCGGTTTTGCAGAAATGGCAGCTTCATCACTCCATGGGCAAGCTCCAGGAGGGATGGAGCATAATCTAGACACAGACAGCACAATCTGTCACCACTGCTGCCATTAGATAGTATTCTTCTTATCCTGTGTGCGGCTCTTGTTTGGCTGGTGCTCACTGAAGGACATGTGTTTCTGTCTCCTGAAAACTCAATCTATGGTTAAAAAGATGGAAGAATAGGAAGATGTCATTAACTGGGCTCAGCAGGAGAGTTTTCCTTCCTGGTCCCACAAGCACATTGTAGATTTTGGAAAGCATGCATTCAGATCAAATGGTTTTGCTTTTAGAGATCTGCTTTTGGCCATGCATTAGTGTATAACAAATCACCACATCATGTAATGGCTCGCTTATTGTTTTATGAATATGGAGGGGTTCAGCAGTGTGGTTGTTCTTTCCAATGTGACATTACCTGGGGCCGTAGTCCTCTTGGGGACTGGACTGCATTCCAAGGTACTTTTTGGCTCATACACAGATCTTGTGCTTGTGTGCAGAAGACAGGAGGGCTTGACTTAGCCATGTAAGGCAGAAGCTTGGACTTTTCCCACATGTGGACTCATGTCTCCATATGGCCTCTCCTTATGGTCTTACCATGTGGAGTCTTCTATGAGGTAACTAGACTTCCTACCTGTTGGCAGAGAACTCACAAAACCATGTGGAAATAAAATCTACCCAGTCTAATGCAGGGTCACTCTCTGTCATACTCTACTGGTTACACCGAATCATACAGAAAGTTTAGATTCTACATGAGTGTGAAGAGATGCAGCTTATTCAGGTAAGTTTTGAAAACTAAATTTTATTGGGAAGACAAGAAAAACAGATCAAGAAACCAGATGCTCTCTGGGAGATATCTCAAATGACTGCCACCAATTCTAAGCTCCCTTCAGGAATAAGGACAGACTCTGTTCTCTAAACCATAATCTAGATATGCAGTGGACACTGTGACCCTTAGATATATGCTGCAACTCTGAGGTGCACACTCTGTCCCAAGCAAGCAGGTGACAAGTTCCATGAGTCTAGGGTGCCATTGTCTAAAGTTCTTCTCCTCTCCTTACAGCTTCTCCTATAGCAATTTCAAAATTCCCTGGACCTCATACAGTTTCTGAAAGGTTAAAGACTTGAATATTTGCTATCAGTTCAGCAACAGGACAATATCTTGTTCCCCTGCCCAGATCAGTCTGGACTCCAGTCTCTAGAGTTTTCCTCTAGCTCATGTTTGAGCCCTAAACATGAGTCTAGTCCTTCAAATCCTCATAGATCTTGAATTCTTTAGGCTGGGACCAGCCAGCCTTGAGGAATCTGTCCTAATGCTTTTAAGTTCAACACCCAATGCTACAGAACTCTGCTTGCACTTTGGTGTTTTTCCCTCCGAGTTTTACTCTTTTGAATATTTTAAATTTATTCTTAAAATTTTCATATATGTATACAGTGTACTTTGACTGTAACCATCTTTCATCACATCCCTCTACCTCCCCCAGTGCCCCTGTCCCATTACCCTCCCAATTTCACATCCTCCATCTATTGTTATTAATAACTGCCTGAGTTTGATTAGTTGCACTTTGATTTTGAGCACCATGGTAGTACCCACATCTTAACATTATCCATATAACCAGATTTTGTCACCTAACTCTCTGTCTTCCTCTTGAGTCTGAGTCCCTATTCAAGGAATCAACCTAAAATTTCAATTGATTCAAAACAGGAAGCTAGTCAGTCACTCTAGGAATGAGCATCCCCTGGGAAGCTTGTCTTTTAAAAGACATCTTGTTTTGGAGTCTTTCTCTACGGAGTCTCCCTCCCGTTGGGACTCTGTCATTTGTAGCTACCTCCCTTGTAAATGGCTGCACGTGGTGTCATGACTGTAGGAGATGCAGCAAAGCTACTGTGTGGCACACTCAGCAAACCCAGATGCATTCCTTCCCACTCCCCAAATGTCCCACGGGTGCATCTAATTTTCTGGCTCTTAACTTCTACCCTTCTTTTCCTATTTGCCACAGGGAATCTGGCTGTATCACAAGATAGAACTGTTCGGGGATTCCTCCATCACCCTCCTGTTCCTCCTTTGTCTCCACACCATTGGTAAAGCTGCAATCGTATGGTAGCAGAAGCATGCCCTTCCACTGTTATGTAGCCAGCAAGTATGGCGTGTAATGAAATCAGGACCTGAGTACAGCCTGTGACATGACTGATATAGCCAGTTCCTTCGGGATCCTCAGGCCACGGAGATTCGAGCATGAAGTAGAGTTTCTTCAAGTCATGACCTCAGTTGTGGAAGGTTTTATCCTCCCTCCTGTTGCCTCAATATTCTAGGCAGATATCACATCTTTCCAATCATACTCACTAACTGAAATGGTCTAATCCTGTACATTGAATGGCATTAGGGAATTATTTTCTTTACATGAGATTATCGCTTTGTGATTGCAAGGAATATTCTTAATTTTAAGAAATGATAGTAAGTTGTTCAGGGATGAAATGCCATGGCATTGCAATTTGCTGTGAGTTAGGTACAGGAGAAAGAAGGTGAGAAAATAAAAGCTTGAGGGAGTGATTGAGGAGAGAGGGAGAAGCGACAAAGGAGAACAGATGCAGAGCACACATTTGTGAATGAAATAAGTGATGGATTAGAAGGTGGCCAGGTGAATACTCTTGTTCTGGTTGCTCAGCATTTCTGTATATCTTAGAATTCTCCTTACCACTTAAGTATGCCTCCAAAGCAGCAGTTCTCAATCTGTGGGTCCTGACCCCCACAGGGGTTGCAGATCAGATATTTTCCTAACAATTCATAATCGTAACAAAATTACAGTTATGAAGTAGCAATGATGGAAATTTATGGTTGGGAGGGTCACTACAACATGAGGAACAATATTAGAGGGTCACAGCACTAGGAAGGTTGAGAAGCGCTGCACAAAAGGTTCCTGTATTAAAGGCTTACTCCCCAGCTGATGAAAGCATTAGAGAGTAGTAGAACCTTTAGAAAATTCACCCTAGTGGAAGGAAGTCAAGTCACTGGGGCATGCCTGTGAGAGGGATATGGGCCTCTTTCTGTTTCTTGGCTGCTGTGCTGTAACCAGGCTTCCTCTGTCCTAAGCTTCCAACATTCTTTTCTGCTTATCACAGGCCCAAGAGCAATGGCGTCAAGCGGCTGTCAACCTCTGAGACAGAGCCAAGAGAAACCTGTTCTCCTTCTATTCCTTTGCTGTGGGCATTTAGCTACAACAAACTACCACAACTAGTCCAACAACCACAACTTACATTTAAAAAAATCAAAGAAGTCTAACCTACTTCATCATTTCCATTTTATTTCCAAAGAAAGTTATAACATTTTCTCACAGTTATCATCAGCACAATGTGGGTTTGGGGGCTTGCTGAGGAATTGGGACTTGGTCTATCCACATGCCTTGTTGGAGAAGAAAGCATACTTTTGACGAAATGTGTAATCTTAATTCTGCCTGTACTGTGTTTCCTTGCTTTCCTTTTCTTCATGTATCACAAGGTACAGTTTCAATAGACTCTGCAGGGTCTACATTTCGCACTTTTTTCTAATGGGCAAAGGTCCAATATTAGCTCTCCTACCTCCACAGGAGCCCAGCCCTGTCCTACCTTCATTTCCATTGCTGTTAGATCATACCCTTAAAACAAAACAAAACAAAACAAAAAACCTTATGGGACAGAGGGTTTATTCACTCATAATTCCAGGTTACAGTCCTTCATATTAGGGAAGTCAAATCAGCAGGTACTTAAAATGACGCGCAATATTGCATTCACGGTCAGCAGCAGTGAGAAATGAATGTGTGCATGTTTACTGCTCTGTTTACTTTCCACACTTTGGCACCTCAGTGAGTGGTGCAGCCCACAGGAGGACTAGGTCCTCTAGCATCAATCAATGTAATCAAGATAAATATAGGCCTACCCATAGGACAACCTGATCTAAAATGTGACATCAAGGTACTTGGTCATCACAGTATGTAGCACATCAGTCTTATAAAATGTGATATTCAGTGTCTTCTGCATTCAGTTGTGGACTTTGACCATTGATCCTAGGGCAATGGGGAAGATTTTACTTCATATCTTTCAGACCATTCATTGTGCTTGGTACAAAAACCCAAGCTAACAGTCCAACTGTCACTCTCTTTCCGTTTGAGCTTGCATGATTGCTCAGTTTTTCCCGTCCTTGAGGTTGGTGGGGCTAGCCTTCCAGCTGAACATTGCACATCTGTGGCCTCACTGTATCGATGTCCATACCAGCTTGACCAAACAGTAGAGTCAGGATAGCTAGGGAGTCAGTTTATTCTTCCCATCTGTTTTTGACACTGGCTTTGGGTGTTTTATGTGGAATGTGGTTCTGCACTAAAAATTTTTGAGAGCTAGTCATTGCTGTAACCACTCCATTTAATTGCCATGGAAAATACCAGACTCCAGTCCAGGTAGATGTGGGATGTGCTGGGCTGCTGTTTAAAGAGCTGCTGGGGTTCTGATAGAACTGGGTGGGAAAACAGTTTCCAAGTTGAGAGCAGAAGAAAATCTATTGAAGTGTTGCATCCAGTGGTGAAGTGGATGCATGCACACACATGCTTGGGTGTGTCTGTGTGTATCTCTGTGTGTCTGTGTGTGTAGGCAGTGGGTGCACATACACTTATAACACACTTATAAGCACCTGTGCTTACATGCTTCTCTTGCTGTCTTATCAACTAATTAATTGTGTGGCAGGATTAAACTTGTGTAAAACTACACGAGACAATTCAGGAAGGGCGATCAATCACTTTATTACTACCACTAGAGACAAGGACAGTCATAGGACTAGAGGGAGGAACAAGTAAGAGAGAGATAAACCCGATGCCTTGGTCTCAGATGTAAACTTCTTCCTTTGCTGCTCATGGGAAAGAGAGTGAGCAAAAGGAGCTTCCAGCAGAAGGCAGAAGACTGCATTCACTCCAAAAGAAGTCAAGGGCTAGCCCAATCATCTGGTGTTGGAAATCTTAGAAATGGGAGGGACCAGGAAGATGTTGGCTAGAAAGAGACACACAATTGCCCCAAAGGTCACTGCATGTACGAGTGCTCCTTCAAGCCACTTCAGGCAAAGATGGCTGCTGTACATGATGTGGTCCTGTATGATACATGTCTAGGAATGCAGCCCAAACATTAAGCAATGCATGACTTCCTTGTTTACCAAACTAACCAACAGGCTCCTTGCAGGGATTCTTGGTTGCTCTTACAATAGGAGAAGCTGTGGGCACAGCAGGACCTCAGGGCTCCCACCATATCCTGAGCTGAGCCATGCTCAGCCTTCTTCAGGAATATCAAGGCCCCAGGCTCTAGCAGGAGAGACTGCAGTCTATCAGCTGTGAGTGGCATCAGTAGAGTACCACGTTCCAGTGCCCCGTGTCCTCTGCATAAATGCAATTTCCCCAAATGTCAGGAGGAAAGCATTACAGATAACACATTGTGTGTGTCTTTGACCCAGTAAGTGCTGAAATCACAGATCTCATTATTCTGACATGATAGACTTTTCTCTCTGTCTTTCTCCCTCTGCAGGCTGGATGCTGTTGTTTTTGATACTGCAGATCTAATTGGCAAAGGTGCAAAGCCACCGTAGAAAAATAAGCTTCACCTGCTTTCTACCTCAAAGAAAATATCAGGTCTCCCTGAAAAGGAAGCAGATGAACTATAAGATAGCTTATAACAAGATATTAAAGATAACTTGACCAGAGCCTGATGGAGTGGATGGAGAATAGAAAGACAGTATTTGACCTTGAACGCAATGCTTCCATGAAAGAGTCCACCTTTATCTCAGCACACAAAGACAGCCTGCCTTATAGGGAGGAGCAAGGGCCCAGAATAAACAGCAATGACCTTGGATTGGAATTCCAGTTCCAGTACTGTCTTTCTGTGCAGCCATGCTCAAGACGCTGACCCTCTGGTGTCTATCTTGTCCTCTATTGAGATAGGGCATTAACCCTGTGTGACAGAATGGATATGAAGAATGGAGACATAATGACTGAACTTTGACCATCTGGCAGTAACTGGTGCTGAAAACATTCATAACAGTTAAAATGGTTTCCGTTTCACAGACGTAGTTGATAGATGATTCATTCAATTAGCAAACAAGTGTTTACTCAGTGCCTATTCTTGAAGACAGAAAACACGGCTCACTAAATGGTTGTTGAGTGAATGAATTTCTTTTCATCCATCACTGGGTACTTCGGACAAGCCACTGAATGCCTCTCTACCATTTTATAACCCATAAAAGCCAGAGTATCAAGCATGCATCTGCCTTCTAGTTTTTGAGTTTTCATGACTTAAGAGGCCACTTGGAAAGCATGGAGATGATTAAGACAGAGTTCTGCCTCTTCGGAGTTGTAAGATTTATCTAATGAGCTGTCTTAGACCTCCCCGCATGAAAACAGGCAGCAATAAAGGCAGTGTGTAAGCATGCCACAGATGTTCAGAAGATCAAGTCCAGGGACTGGCACTGGGAAAAGTGAGGCCCAGCCTGCGCTGTGGAAATGCAGACTCAAAATGGCCTCAGAAAGACGGTGCCATTTTGACAAATCACACAGACATGCACAGCTTTAGTCGGTGTGTTACAAATCCCTGGACTATTAAAGTCAAGGCAAGTTAGAAGAAATGGAGCCATAGGATATAAGTACCAGACACTGGTACTTATAGCCACACCGTCTCTCTACCTTCCATGGCAGCCTTGTAGCAGAACAGCTCACTTTCCAGCTGCATCTGCTTGCAGGTGACCATCCCAACATGATGCTCTCTCAGAGACAGAGGTGGGGTAGTTAGACTCTCACCTGAGACTCTAGTCATTTTCGTAGCCATTTGGGTATGAGAGTCTACCCTAAATGCCTACAAAGTTCTGGCTCTTGGTTGCCGATAGAGTATCTAGGCTGGGGAAAGTTCACTGAGAGGCACTCTATGCATGCTGTATGGAGATTTTGTTAGTGCAGCACTTTGTGTGTGTGGGGGGGAACCTTACACTTCTGTAAGTAGCCTCTCTACCCATGTTTTGTAGGTAATCTCTGTAAACTAATTGCTTCCCCAGGGTGAAGTTAGTGGAGTCATATTTTGGTTTGTTGTCGGGAGCCTTGTAAGGAAGGGGTAGATGTTTAGGTGGCCCAAGGGAATGAATGCTCTCAACAATTCTGAAGGCCTGTATTTGTGTAGACCTGGAATATCCCCTAAAGGTTGTATTGAGGGCTCAGTCCTCAGTGAAATCGTGTTTAAAGGCGAGGATTTGGGGTGATCATGAAGGCTCTGACCTCAGCAATGCATGGACCTATTCCTAATTCGTGGGTAGGTGGGTAGGTGATGAGACTTAGGCTGTAGGAACTAGTTGAGAGAAATGGGTCTTTCAGGGTATACTGTTGAAGGCCTCCACTTTTCCCAGTTACTTCCTGCCTCTCTCTTCTATCACCTCCCTGTTCTTTCTGTTTCCCAGGTGCCTAACATGCTTCACATGCTCCCACCAATATGTTCTACCTGGCCACAGCCCAGAAAAAAAGCAATGGAATCAAGTGGCCAAAGAGACCTCTAAACTGTGAACCAAAATCTGTCCACCCATCTCACTCTTTTCCTTCTTCCCTCTCTCTTTCCCTTTCTCTCTCTCTCTCTTTTCTTCCTTCTTTTCTTCCTTTTTTAAAGATAATTTCTTTGTCGACCTGGACTATGCAGAGTGTGCTGGCCTCGAACTCATAAACACACACCTGCCCAGCCTCTGGAGGGCTGGGATCAAAGGCGTGCGCCTCTACATCAGCATCAAGCCTTCCTTCTCAAGTACTTTGTCACAGTTGTCTTATGACTTTTTGTTAGTACCACACCCAAAGTGCTGGTGAGAGCCTGTCCCTTCGACCCCATCTGGCTTCTCAGTTACCTCTTCATGGAGTCTTTCCACTAACATGTATCTCCTCCCATGCCCAGCTTCCTCTAGGCTTGAAGGTAGTGCTTCAAAGGACTGTAAGTCCTGGGAAGGTCCTCTCCTCTCCAGGATTACCTGCCTGCTTGAATTTAAGATGTGCTCTACTACTGAAATGGTACAAAAATAACAATTTCCAGCACAAAATATAAACAATAGATATTAAAACCTGATATACAGCTTTATACCCCACTTGTTTGTTTTATTTAAGGTCCCAACATGTGTACTTTCAAGTGCCTTTAAAACATTACTTGAAAACATGATTTTCAATGACTATGTAATATTCCACTGCATGGACTTAACAATAAATTATGTGGAAATCCCCTATCACTGGACTCAAGCTATCTCTAATTTTCAGCTATTATGAATAATGCTGCAATTAACATCTTGTTCATAAACTCTGTCCAAGATTAAGTTCTCAGAAACGGAACTTCTTGGTCAAAGAGTATAAAGGATCTGAAGATCTTGTGAGAATGCCACCACCTCTATCTTTGAACACAGCATGCTACATTTATTAGCTGGTTCGCTTTTGCTCAATGTTAGTGTCGTTCGTGAGGCTAAGTCTTGTTTCTCTAACTGCTTCAGACTGATTTCTGTGGCTGTGATAAAAACACACTGACACAAGCAACATGGGGGATTAAAGGGTCTATTTGGCTTTACCTCCCAGTCACAATTTGTCAATGAGAAAGTCAGAGCAGAAACTTAAACAGGAACTTCAAAGAAATACAAGGAAGGAAGGAGAAATACCGCTCTTGGGGCCTACCCGCTGGATCATGCTTAACTAGTTCTCTTACACAGCCCAAAACTACCTGCCTAGGGATGGTGCCACCCACAGTGGGCTGGACCCTTGGCATCAGTTAATAAAGCACTGCCCGCAGGCCACTCTGAATTAGGCAGTTCTTCAGTTGAGGTTTTCCTTTCAGATAACTCTGTGTATGTCATATCAACTAAAACTGACCAGGGTGCTAACTAAATCCAGAACTCTCCTAAAACAAGGACCAGTTAGCTATCCCTTATGACATCCAGATGCAGTGAATAGTGAGCAAACCATTCAGGGTCACTGAATCTCAGTCCCTCCCCCACTAGTGAACCAGGGATGTTCAGCATCACCTAGAGTCCTCCCTGACATCTATCACAGGGAGAACAGTTTTTCCCCTACCATAGAAATGTACAGTTGGTGTTCCCTACAAAACAATCCCACGGCATAATTTTAGGCCCTGTGATTTCCTCACAGCTAAAGAGGAGCTTCCTAATGGTTTGAGTTTCCCTTAGTTAAAATGAACTTCCCTGGGAGAACATAACCAAGATGGTGCTGAAGGCTAAGATGCTTCATCAGGATAGGATCCAAGCAGCACCCAACCTTAAGGTCCAGGGGCTCCTTTCATGAAATTTCCCAGCCCCAATCCAGGCCTGGGCTTTTCTCAGTTCAGAGCCTCCCCAGCCCCGGTCTAACCCCTGTAATATAACAGTGACAGTAAGGACTTTCATTTTAAACACTGTTGTCAAAATTATAACCTCTTTACCAACCCAACAGCTAACACAAGTGGTTAGGAGACAAAATTGATGGTGTTCACAAACCTAAGGGACTTTGTGTTACATGATGGCTGTGAAAAAAAATAATTTAAAAATGGTTTTAATATTTCATCCCAGTGTTGACTTTCACTTGCTAAATGCCACCTAGGGAATATTTATACAAGGACCATGGAGTCTCACATAGAGGGCTGTGGTAGCCAAGTTTCCCCAAGGCAAGGCTTTGAAGCACAAGGTGTTCCACTATGCATGCTAATTAAGATCGACTGAAACCAAAAAGAGGGCACATTATCAGTTGCCTTTTTATGAATTGACTGGCTTAAAAGTTTGGAAGTACCAGTAACCAGAGGCAAGTCAATGGCTTTCTTGGCTGGGACGTCGCCAGGGAGCCTGGCCCAGGGTAGAGCACATTGCATGCAATGTGCTGCCCAGATAAGTGGGTACTTGGGAATGTTTTAGGTTTTTTCTGACATCTCACTTCTCCTGTAAAGATTGCTACTGAGGATCAACTCCCAGAACTTCACATGATATTGTATGCTATATTATTGAGCCGCACCCCAAACTGACGTTTTAAATCCCTCTTCCAATTTTTAACTTTCAGGTTCGTGGGCACCACCTAGAATCCCCGTGTGCCGCGAGGCCACAAGAGAGCTGGAAAGCTCTGTTCTTTGGATTGCCATAGCGAAGTAGAGGTCAGAGTTGAACCCTTTCTAAGCCTTTGAAGAAATGAGCTCTAGTGGGATCCCAGGTCACAGGTGAGGCATAGGGGTGCTCTCCCTGGAACTCCAAAGTCTTGCTGAAAACAAAAGACTGGGAGTTCTTTTTTTCCATTTGTGGGGTGGCACTATGCTTCAGGAAGCCGGAGGGGATTGGGGCATGTGAATGCAATGGCGGCCCTTATTCCCATGGGCAGAGCTGGCAAGGGAAAGGAAGGAACACTCAGCTGGCGTTAATTAATAACAGCTTCAGCCGCTCGCCCCTAGGAAGGCCGGCAATCAAAACATCTCAAGCTTGAGGCATTTCAGGTGATTGCTGGGGCTCCTCCATCTTGCTGCCTTTGTTCCAATCCCACTTAACTATGTAGAGAATGAATGACGTGCTCTGGGTAGCAATTTTGCTGCAATTTCCTCAAAGTCCAAGCCCCTGGGGACTTCTGCTCTGCCTGCTAACTATCTCAGCCCCTCTAGTCATCTTCAAAGTTGAATGGGGACATCATGGCATGTGTTTCTCTTTTCCTCATCTTCCTACCTTTCATTATACAGCCCCCTTTCCCCCGCCAGGAGCACCCATAACATGTTCATTAATGAATGCATTTAATCAAGTTTATGAAGTCGCTTTATTATCAGTAACCCTAATCGCTCTTAATTGCTGCATCATTAGTTCAGCCATGCTCACATATAGCAGTTAGGCAGAGCGGAGCATGACAACCCCAGAAGAAGAAAAAAAATGGCTCGGTGCATGAAAGCCTGGGAGGAAGGAACTGCCAAAAGAAGAGGCAAGGGAGGGAGAGAGGAGAGGGAAGACACTGAAGCTGTGTGAAGAGACCTGCTGCTGGGCAGAGTGTGTGTTGTGTGTGTGTGTTGGGGGGGGGGGCGGGAAACAACCATTAAGAGGTTCGACCAGGTGTAAAGATGCTGGTGAGTCGGCTTTGCATATTTTGAAACTTTGGGGAGCTCTGCCATCAGCAGCATGAGCAAATGTTCTGCTTGACAAAAGTTGCTGTTATGTTAATACGGAGCACCTGCCACCCTCGGGGATCTCCAAACCTCTGTGAGCTCTGTGGTTGTGTTCCAAGCCAAAGGCTGTGGGGATGAGCAGTGCACCTTGTCATCGGGAAAGCAGCAAGCGGTGTCCTGCAGTGGCCTGCCATGGGTCTTTGCTGAGACATTAACTCCTCTGCCTGGCGTTCTCAAAGGATGTGCCTAGCCGAGAAGACCCACGGAGATGCCTCTGGTCAGAAAAGGAGAGGGCCAGCTGCTTGCTTTGGTGTTGAGCGCCCCTCCTCAGGAGGCCAGGGATCTGATTCCAGAGTCCAAATGCAAGCTGACTCGCCATCTGCCTCAGTTTCCTACCCCTAACATGTATTTGATAGTACAACTTTGAAAAGTCACTGAACAGCTCATGAGAGTATGTGTGCAGAAAGGACCCACAGAAAGCCTTGGGATGCTAGAGAGTGGTGGAGTAGAGAAATTGGAGCCCACGTACCAATGAGTCTCTGTTTTATAGGTCCCTTGTTCTTGCATCCCCCACTGCTGCCCGCCTCAGTCTCGTGATGTCTAGACTATTATGGGACTTAATTTCACATGCAGAAAGTCTCACTCCTGGAGGCAGAGAATTTTACAAGCCTTCAATTTCTGGGAGTGAGTTTTTCTGAGGCCCACACCCCCTCAAAAAATACAGAATCAGCCTTTCTTCCACCATTTACATGGTAACTTTCTATCTGTACATGTGGTGTTCATTGAAAAACACATTTTAAATACCAGCTATGTGCTGAGCACTGGGGAGCAACATGGAGCCCATTTTGAAGGAATTTATGGCTTAGGAATGAACCAAAGCAACTCAGATACAACTATATTCCAACTCCAGTTTCCACCTGACTGTTAACTATTCCATAGAGGAAAGCTGTCTGTACTAGATAACAAGCCAACAGAGAGGACACACGCAGAGCTGTCACCAATAAGTCTATGGCCACTTGTGGCAAGGCTGGGGACAGCTAAATGACATACAGCTAGAATCAGCTTTGCATTTTGCAGAGCCCAGTATAAAATGGAAGAATGGTTTCCCGTGCTCAACAATTATTCAGAATTTCAAGACAGTGACAACTGGACATGATGAGCACAGGGCACTTGGGAAGCCTCGGGGCCTGTGTCTGTTCAGCTGGCCCTGCCTGTGCCTGCAAAGCATCCTGAAAAGTCAGAAGCCCTGCTAGGGTGTGTGTTTGGAGTGCTTAGCACATGCTATATGAGAGGCTCTAACTAAACAAACAAACAAAAAAGAGGCCCTCAGGTTATCATTCTCTATTTCAATTACCAGATCAAGGCTCTGAACCAAACTTTAAAAAGCTTCTTTGTCTATTAACTCATCCCCATTCCCTAGCGCACAGTTCCTTTGGTGTTTTTGCATCTGCAGGGCCAGGCATAGGCCTCACTATGACTAATAGTCCCTCCTTGGGTAGTTCTCAGGTACTGCTAGCAGGCATATGCTTAGCGAGAACATTCTAGATGCTTCATCTTTTACAGAAGAAATCAGGAGTTCTTAAGCCATAAGGTCAGCAAGTTGCAGCCTGTCTTAGAGTTACTATTGCTGTGAAGAGGCAACATGACTGTCTTAGGGTTTCCATTTCTGTGAAGAGACACCACGGCCCATGGGACTCTTATTAAGGAAAACATTTATGTGGGGGTGCCTTACAGTTTATGAGGTTTAGTCCATTATTATCATGACAGGACACATGCAGGCAGACATGATGCTGGTGGAGCTGAAAGTTCTACATCTTGATCTGAAGGCAGCCGAAGAAGACCGGAATCCCATTCTGGGTGGAGCTTAAGCCTAAGAGACCTCAAAGCCCACCCCTACAGTGACACACAGCCTCCAACCAGGCCACATCTCTTCCAACAAGGCCACACTCCCTACTAGTACCATTCCCTGTGGACCAAACATTCAAACACATGAGTCTGTGGGGCCCAGACATATTCGAACCACCACAATGACCAAGTTGACTTTTAAAAGAAAGCATTTGATTTGTTGCTCGCTTAAGGTTTTAGACTGTTGGTCCGTAATCATCACGGCGGGGAGCATCACGGAAGATAGGCAGGCACGGGCCTACAGCAGTAGCTGAGAGATTGCACCCTGATCCACAGGCAGCAGGAAGAGAGAGGTGGGGACTATGGGCTTTTTAAAGCTCAAAGCCCACCTCCAGTGACATAACTCTTCCAACAAGTCCATACCTCCTGATCCTTTCCAAACAGTTCCACTGACGGGATGGGGGGGGTGACCAAGCATTCAAACATACAAGCCTATGGGAACCATCCTCATTCAAATCCTTTATCCACACACTCTTTACCCCAAACCCTTTCTCATCTGTCCTATCCACATGACTATACCTGTTTCCTAAGTACTGATTTCCCAGGGTGGTCCCATAATTACAGGCTAGCTCCTGGCTGAACCCAGTTCTGAAGCCCACCCAGAGCCGTGGCACTGGTTTCCTTTCCACTAATGGGGTACCAGCTCTGCTCTGGGCTCTAGAGGCTGCTTGCCTGAGACAATATGGCAGCAGTGTGCAAGAAATTTAACTTTGCCAAAGCACTATGGGATCTTTGAATGTTCAGAAGCCAACACAACAAGGGCCCACCCTAAGCACTTATGCTCAGGATTCACCTTACCAGGCTTCTATTAAGCTGCTCTTTTAAGCCCTGTCTTCAAACGTTACAAAGATGGGTCTAGATGCAAGAAAGCGTAAGGGTTGTTTCTTTGCTGAAGGGCCCTGGACCACAAAGATGACTTCAGTGTCGGAAGAGCTCAGAGAGGAGAAGGAAGAAAGCAAGTGAGCAGGGAAATCAAATACAAGTGAGAATTATGTTGAATTAATCTTTTTCCTCTGCTGAGATAAACACCATGATCAAAAGCAACTTGGGTTGGAAAGGGTTTATTTGGCTTTCCTGTTCCAATCTCAGATTGCTGAGGGAAGGCAGGGCTAAAATTCAAGCAGAAACAGAGGCAGGAACCATGGAAGAACACTGCTTACTGGCTTATTCACCATGGCTTGCTCAGTTTGCCTTCTGATAATGCCCAGGCCCTCCTGACCAGGAGAGGCTTCATCTGCATTGGGCTGGGCCTTCCCACTCTAGCTACACAGATTTGCCCATGGGTCTGTTCAATGGAGGAAGTTCTTAAATTCAGGTTTCCCTCTTCCCGGGAGACTCTAGTTGTGTCAAGTTGACCCAAACTAACCAGCAGGACAATCAAGCCACCTGATAAACAGAAGTCCTACAGGCTGCCATGGGGTAGCTATTTACAGTAAACACTTTTTAACAAGTAGGACTCCAATCTGAAGAAGTGATTAAAAATATAATATAGTAAGTTCACAAGCTAGCAACATTGTTGCCTATTGTCACACCCAGTGTTGTTTCTGTACATAGCTACCTGTGCTGCACTTCTATAGGACAGGCAATAATGTTGTGCTATGATGTCCAAGGGCTAATGATGTCACTAGGAGGCAGGGAGTTTTCCATTCTCTTGTAATCTCAAGGGACCATTACTAACTATAACATCATGCTGCAGCACATGTCTATGTTGTGCCCTTGTGTACCTGGAATGGTAAGGAAGTGGAGTAGCTCTCATCATTTCTGTATAAATCTAGATACTACTTTGAAAGGCAGTGAACATCAAGATAGAGAACAGCAATTTGTGTGATAAAAGTGATGCACTCTGCAATCATTTTTGGAAAAAAATAATTTATATATGCCTGCCATTTTAATGTTTGAAGAGGATATATAAAATTCATGTGCATTTCTGAACTCATGGATTAAGACCGATATTGGCAATTCCAGTTGCTATTTAAAAAAAAAAGCCAAACTTAAACGTACAGAAGACCACATAAGAATTATAGCATCAACAGTGGCTGCAAAAGGTTCACCTGTTTAGTATCATTGATAAAGCACAAAATGTTTAAAAACAAAATTCAATTGTAAAAAAAAGCAGTTACTTATTGAAATAAATACCCTAAATGAGTTTTATAGAATAAACACATAGATTTTAATAATTGGGCATTTGGGCCTGGAGAGAGAGAGCTCAGTCTGTAAAGCACTTGAAAACAAATGTGAGAGTCAGAGTTCAACCTCCAGAACGCACATATAAAGGTTTGTGGGGTAGCTTGTGCGTATAATCCCAGTGCTGGGGAGGTAAAGACAGCAGATTTGGGGGCTCACTGGCCACCTAAGCCTAGCCTACTTGTGGAACTCCAGGCCTGTACAGAAACTCTGTCTCTCTGATAACAAGGCACATGGTTTCTGAGGAACAAGACTCAGATTTTCACATACATGTGCACACATACATGCACTCAAACAGATGCAGGCACCACATTTACACACACAAGTGAATTAAACCTTTGTATTCCCAGAACTAGACCCCACAGCCGTGGGCATAGTAAGCGAGTACTTTCCCACCAGACACATCGCTAACTGCTTGTTTGTTGTACTCATCCAAACACTATTGACCAATCACCAGAGGACCAGGAAATGTACAAAATTAAGGTCATGATCTTTGCTATTTGCTCATTTTCAGCCAAATGTAACATTTAGTCATATTTGAACATGGATTTGTCATGGTAGAAAGACAGTTTTTGTTTTCTTTTTAATTTGTGATTTTGGTAGCTCCTGGTCTATGCTTTGGCCCTTACTTTTGAAATATCAAATGTGGGCATCCTGCACACTGACCTCAATCCAACAAGTCTGACTTAATCAAAACACACCGTAATACAGCTGTAACTAGTTAGCTTTAGGTGAGTTAAATTCTTTGCTACTGTAAGTTACACATCAGTTAACATTGCATATGGTTTTTGGCAAACTTTTAAGATTATTTCCAGGGAACGGGTATACAAATGCACACTTGGTAGGCCAAAGAAAAGCCTTAATTTAACCTGGCCAATTTTGGACAATTTCTTTTTCCCAAGTAGAAGAGCACCGTTCATATAACTCTAATTAGGTTGCATGTAATATTTCCTTAATTACTTTTCTGATTCCTTTTTAATTTTTCCTGTTTTACTGAAGGATAACTGACCACCAAAAACTCTTCATATTTAAGGTGTACATGGTAATGTTTAGACAGGCATATACATTGTGAAATGACTAGCAAACGAACTCAATTGCTAATTGCTTCATCATCTTGCATGGTTCCTTATCTATGCTAAGATATTGAATGTTTACATTAAATAAACATTTTAAATATTTCATTTGAAAATATGTAGTTGAAATGCAGTAGGCTGACTCCCACCCCCACCTGCCAATAAATTTATATCTTAATTCTCAGAAAATGTAAATCTTATTTTAGATGGCAAAGGGCCTTGCAGCTGCAACTCAGATGAGAGCCTTTAGTTGGGTTGACTCTCTGTGTCTTTCAGATGGATCCTGTGTCTGTGCTTAAGAATGAGTGTCCTTGTGGCGTGGTGGGGCATCTTTCGGTTGTATGCCCAGGAGTGGCATAGCTGAGTCTTAGGGTAGCACTATTCCCAGTTTTCTGAAAAAGTGCCAGATTGATTTCCAAAGGGGTTGTACAAGTTTGCACACACACCAGCCATGGAGGAGAGTTCCCCTTTCTCCACATCCTCTCCAGCATGTGTTGTCACTTGAGCTTTTTTTTTTTTTTTTTTTTTTTTTGATAGCTTCACTGGATACTATTTTATTGGTGAACCACTTACTATGATTTTAGTTCTTGGAGAGATTATAGGAAATACAATACCTAGTTACATGGTCCCTTTTCCCAGTGGTTTTTTATTGTCAGAATGAGTTAGAGACTACAATATAAGGCATATGAATGAACATGATATGATAGGGGAAGAGCACAAAGACTTTAACTGAAGACTTCTAGGATGCTCAGATGGTGAAACATGGAATGCTAACCGGGAGTCAAGGCAGACAGGGTCTGAATAGAGGTAAACCACCAATGGCTAAGTTAAGTTCTGTGCATTTCTTTTTCTTTTTATTATTAGTTACATTTTATTAACTAATAAAATGTATCCCGCTCCCTCATTTCCTCCCAATTCCACCCTCCCTTCTTATCTCCTCCCTCCCTTTTCCAAATCCACTGATAGGGGAGGTCCTCCTCCCTTTTCATCTGATCCTGGTTTATCAGGTATCTTCAAGACCGGCTGCAAAGTCCTCCTCTGTGGCCTAACAGGGCTGCTCTTCCCTTGCAGGGTAGGGAGGTCAAAGAGCTCGCCATTACGTTCATGTCAGAAATAGTCACTTTTCCCCTTACTAGGATACCCACTTGGATACTGAGCTACCATGAGCTACATCTGAGCAGAGGTTCTAGGTTATACCCATACATGGTCCTTGGTTGGAGAATCAGTCTCATATAAGACCGATGTATTTGGTCCTAGTGGAGCTCCTGTCCTCTCCATGTCATATTAACTCACTGTTCTTTCATGTGATTCCCTGCACTCTGCCAAAGGTTTGCTTATGAGTCTTAGTATCTGCTTTGATACCCTGCTAGGTAGAGTCTTTCAGAGGCCCTCTGTGGTAGGCTCCTGTCCTGTTACTTGTTTTCTCCTACATCCAATGCCCATCCCATTTGTCTTTCTAAATGAGGATTGATCATCTTACCTCAGGTCCTCTTTCTTGTTTATCTTCTTTAGGTGTATAGACTTCAGTATGTTTATCATATCTTATAGGTCTAAATAAGTGAGTATATACCATGTGTGTCTTTCTCCTTCTGGGATAGCTCACTCAGGATGATCTTTTCTAGATCCCACCATTTGCCTGCAAATTTCATGATTTCCTCCTTTTTAATTGCTGAGTAGTATTCCATTGTGTAAAAGTACCACAATTTCTGTATCCATTCCTCCGTTGAGGGACATCTGGGTTGTTTCCAGGTTCTGGCTATTACAAATAAAGCTGCTACAAACATGTTTGAGCAAATATCCTTGTGTGTACTTGAGCATCTTTTGGCTATATGCCTAGGAGTGGTATAGCTAGGTCTTGAGGAAGCGCTATTCCTAATTGTCTGAGAAAGAGCCAGATTGATTTCCAAAGTGGTTGTACCAGTTTACATTCCCACCAGCAATGGAGGAGGGTTCCCCTTTCTCCACAACCTCTCCAGCATATGTTGTCATTTGAGTTTTTATCTTAGCCATTTTGATGGGTATAAAGTGAAATCTCAAGGTTATTTTGATTTGCATCTTTCTGATGACTAAGGACATTGAGCATCTCTTAGTGTTTCTCTGCCATTCTATATTCCTCTCCAGAGAATTCTCTGTTTAGCTCCGTACCCCATTTTTAAATTGGATTGCTTGATTTTTAACTTCTTTAGTTCTTTATATATTCTGGATGTCAGCCTTCTGTCAGATATAGGGTTGGTGAAGATCCTTTCCCAGTCTGTAGGCTGTAGTTTTGTTCTGACAACAGTGTCTTTTGCTTTACAGAAGCTTTTCAGTTTCATGGGGTCCCATTTTTTGATTGCTGCTCTTAGAGCCTGTGCTGTTGGTGTTCTGTTCAAGAAGTTGTCTCCTGTGCCAATGAGTTCTAGGGTCTTCCCCACTTTTTCTTCTAACTGATTTAGAGTATCTGGTCTTTGATCCACTTGGACTTTAGTTTTGTGCAGAGTGATAAATATGGATCTATTTTCATTTTTCTGCATGTAGACATCCAGTTGGACCAGCATCATTTGTTGAAGATGCTGCCTTTTTTCCCATTGAATGGTTTTGGCTTCTTTGTCAAAAATCAAGTATTCATAGATATGTGGGTTTATTTCTGGGTCTTCTATTCGGTTCCATTGATCCTCCTTTCTGTTTCTATGCCAATACCATGTGGTTTTTATTATTATTGCTCTGTACTACAGCTTGACGTCAGGGATAGAGATATCTCCAGATGATCTGTTGTACAGGATTGTTTTGGAGATTCTGGGTTTTTGTTTCTCCATATGAAGTTGAGAATCTTTTTTTCAAGGTCTGTAAAGAACTGTGTTGGTATTTTGATGGGAATTGCATTGAATCTGTAGATTGCTTTTGGCAGGATGGCCATTTTCACTATGTTAATTCTACCAATCCATGAGCACGGGAGATCTTTCCATCTTCTGATATCTTCTTCAATTTATTTCTTCAGAGACTTGAAGTTTTTTTTCAAACAGGTCTTTCACTTGCTTGGTTAGAGTCACCCCAAGGTACTTTATGTTATTAGTAGCTATTGTGAAGGGTGTTGTTTCCCTGATTTCTTTCTCAGCCCTTTTGTCTTTGGTATACAGGAGGGCTTCTGATTTTTTTTTTGAGTTGATTTTGTATCCAGCCACTTTGCTGAAGGTGTTTATCAGCTGAAGGAGTTCTCTGGTTGAATTTTTGGAGTCTCTCATGTATACTATCATATCATCTGCGAATAGTGACACTTTGACCTCTTCCTTTTTGATTTGTATCCCCTTGATATCCTTTACTTGTCTTATTGCTTTAGTTAGGACTTCATGTACTATGTTGAAGAGATATGGAGACAGTGGGCAGCCTTGCCTTGTCCCTAATTTCAGTGGGATTGATTTAAGTTTCTCTCCATTGAGTTTGTGGTTGGCTATAGGCTTGCAATATATTGCCTTTACTATGTTTAGGTATGACCCTTATATCCCTGATCTCTCCAAGACTTTAAACATGAATGGGTACTGGATTTTGTCAAATCCTTTTTCACCATCGAAGGAGATGATCATGTGGTTTTTCTCCTTCAGTTTGTTTATATGGTGGATTACATTGATGGATTTCCATTTGTTGAACCATCCTTGCATGCCTGGGATGAAGCCTACTTGTTCATGGTGCATGATATCTTTCATGTGTTCTTGTATTCGGTTTGCAAGTATTTTATTGAGTATTTTTGCATCAATATTCGTAAGAGAGATAGGTCTGGAATTCTCTTTTTTTGTTGGGTCTTTGTGTGGTTTAGGTATCAAGGTGACTGTGGCTTCATAGAATGAGTTTGATAATGCTCCTTTTGTTTCTATTTTGTGGAATAGTTTAAAGAGAATTGGAGTTGGCACTTCTTTGAAGGTCTGGCAGAATTCTGCACTGAATCCATCTGGCCCAGGGCTTTTTTTGAATGTGAAACTATTGATGACTGCTTCTATTTCCTTGGGGGATATAGGTCTATTAAATCTTTCTACCTGATCTTGACTTAATTTTGGTAGATGGAATCTATCAAGAAAGTTGTCCATTTCTTTTAGATTTTCAATTTTTGTGGCATATAGGCTTTTGTAGTATGACCTAATGATTGTTTGGATTTCCTCAGTGTCTGTAGTTATGTCCCCCTTTTCATTTCTGATTTTGCTGATTTGGATAGTTTCTCTCTGCCTTTTTGTTAGTTTGGCTAGGGGCTTGT
>CM053764.1:102468819-102510558 GCA_028658305.1 Pachyuromys duprasi | reverse complement strand
TCACAAATTCCTTCTTGAAGGCACTTAGTGCTATGAATTTTCCTCTGAGCACTGCTTTCATTGTGTCCCATAAATTTGGTATGTTGTACCTTCATTTTCATTGAATTCTAGGAAGACTTTAATTTATTTTTTTATTTCTTCCTTAACCCAGCTGTCATTGAGCAGCAAGTTGTTCAGTTTCCATGTGTGTCTAGGCTTTTTGCTAATTCCATTGTTGTTGAGGTCCAGCTTTAGTCCATGGTGGTCAGATAGAATACAGGGGATTATTTCAATCTTCTTGTATCTGTTGAGGCTTGCTTTGGGACCAACTATATGGTCTATTTTGGAGAAGGTTCCATGATGTGCTGAAAAGAAGGTATACTCTTTTGAGTTTGGGTGAAAAGTTCTGTAGACTTCTATTAGGTTCGTTTAATTTAAGACCTCTGTAAGTGTCTTTATTTCCTTATTTGGCTTCTGTCTAGATGATCTGTCCCTTGGTGAAAGTTGGGTGTTGAAGTCTCCCACTATTAAGGTGTTGGGATTGATGTGTGATTTAAGTTTTAATAATGTTTCATTTATGAATGTAGGCACTCTTGTATTTGGGGCATAGATGTTCAGAATTGTGATGTTCTCTTGGTGGATTTTTCCTTTGATGAGAATGTAGTGTCCCTCCTCATCTTTTTTGATTAATTTTGGTTGAAAGTCTATTTTATTAGATATTAATATAGCTACTCCAGCTTGTTTTCTGGGTCCATTTGCTTGAAACACGTGTTTCCAGCCCTTTACTCTGAGGTAGTGTTTATCTTTGTTGCAGAGGTGCGTTTCTTGGATGCAGCAGAATGTTAGATCCTGTTTCCACACCCATTCTGTTAGTCTATGTCTTTTTATTGGAGAATTGAGTCCATTGATGTTGATCGATAATAGTGACCAATGAACGTTAGTTCCTTTTATTATGGAGTTGGTTGTCTTACTGTGGTTCATTGCCCCATGCCTTGGCTACACTCCTGCTTTTAAACTGTTGTAAGGTCTTTTAATTTTCTGTTAATTTTTGTTGAGATAGTATCTGTATGCTATGTTTTCTTGGATATAGTTGTTTTTGTTGGATTGGAGTTTTCCTTCTAGTATCTTCTGTAAGGCTGGTTTGCTGTGTAGATATTGCATAAATTTAGTTTTGTCATAGAATATTTTGTTTTCTCCATCTATGTTGATTGAAAGCTTTGCAGGGTATAGTAGTCTGGGTTGGCATCTGTGGTCTCTTAAAGTCTGCATGACACCTACCCAGGCCGTTCAGGCTTTCATAGTTTCTGATGAGAAGTCCAGTGTGATTCTGATAGGTCTACCTTTATATTGGCTTTTTTTCCCTTGCTCCTTTTAATATCTTTTCTTTGTTCTGTAGATTTAGTGTTTTGACCATGATGTGACGTGATGTGGTTCTTTTCTGGTCTAGTCTATTTGGTGTTCCGCAGGTCTCTTGTATATTTATGGACATCTCTTTCTTTACATTGGGAAAATTTTCTTCTATGATTTTCTTGAAAATATTTTCTGGACCCTGGACCTTTTTCATCAATTCCTATTATTCTTAGATTTTGTCTTTTCACGGCATCCTTGATTTCTTGGATATTTTGTGTTTGGGACTTTTCTGATTTTACCTTTTCTTTGAGAGAAGTATCAATTTCTATGAGTGTATCTTCAGCACCTGAGATTCTCTCTTCCATCTCTTGTATTCTGTTGTGATGCTTACCTTTGTGGTTCCTGATCTTTTCTCTAAGTTTTCTAGCTCCAGGGTTTTCTCAGTTTGTGTTTTCTTTATTGATTCTAATTCTGTTTTCATGCCTTGCACCATTTCTTTCATCTGTTTGAATGTAGATTCCTGTCTATGATGGTCTCTATTTTTTTTATTCATTTCCTCTCTATATGCCACTAATTGTGTCTTTACTTATGCCTCTACTTGTTTGGCTATATTTGCCTGTGTTTCTTTGAGAATTTTGTTCATTTCCTCTTTCTTTGCCTCCACTTGATTGGCCAAATCTTTGATAGTTTTGTTCATTTCCTCTTTAACTGTCTGTATTTGTGTGGCTATTGCTCTGAGAGATTTGGTTGTTTCCTCTTTATGTGCCTCAAATAATTGGGTAACCATAGCTTTAAAGTCATTTTCCTGTGCTTCTGATGAATTGGAGTATCCATCAATTTTGGGGGTTACTGGTGAAGCCATGATGTCCTGATTTATGTTGGATGTGTTCTTTCACTGACCCCTGGCCATTGGCTTATCTGTAACCTTCCCTGTTGGTTCCTGGATTCTGCAGTTCAGACTGGTAGTCTCTCTCCAGCATCTGGAGAGTTCTTCAGGAAGCTGAGAGAGGTCCTGTGGCCTTTGCGTGTGCATTGATGCTTCAGCTGTACCTGTGGGTGGAAAGTCCGTGTTTGCAGAAGGGCAAATGCAGGTTTGCATGTGTGGGAATGTGCATGGAAGTGTGCCTCGAGGGACAATGTGATAGACAATGCTGAACCTTTGCGTGTGTGGGAGGGGCTTTGCCTTGCAGGCTTCTAGGGGGTTACTTGTGCATGTGTTGTAGATGTAGCACTGATGATAGTTGTGGCACAATTTCTGACGTTATCTGCCTTAACTCCACTGTTGGACCCGCAGAGCAGGGGCTTCGATGTCCCAAGAGTCCCTCTGTTTCCCGCAGTGGGTGTGTGAGTGGGAGGGGTCCGATGCCTGGCTGACAGTTTAGAAGGACCCTGGATCTGGGGCTCTGCAGACACTCAAGGGCGCACTCTCTCTCAATAAGGTCACATCAGCAAGGATCGGGGTATCCAGGTTCTCTACTCTCTGGTTTGGCCCTGCTTAGTCATATGCAGGAGGACTGATGCTCTCTGCTAGCTCAGTGCTGCTGCAGCCACCAGGTTAGGAAGTCCAGCTGCAGCTGGAAACTGGGATGCCAGAAACAACCTAGATATCTCTCAACCAAAGAGTGGATACAGAAATTGTGGCACATTTACACAATGGAATACTACCCAGCTATTAAAAACAAGGAAATCATGAAATTTGCAGGCAAGTGGATGGAACTAGAAAAGATCATCCCCAGTGATGTAACCCAGAACCAGAAAAAGATGCATGGTATATACTCACTTATAAGCAGATATTAGCCATGTAATATAGGATAACCATAGTAAAATCCACAGACTTAAAGAAGTTAAATAACAAGGAAGATTCTAAGGAGGATGCTTAATTCTCAATCAGAAAGGCAAATGGGATAGACACTGGAAGTGGTAGAAGAGAGGGAATAGGATAAGGGGCTACTATAGATGTTCTCTTAAAGACTCCACCCAGCAGGGGATTGAAGCAGATACAAAGACTCTCAGCCAAACTTTGGGCAGAGTGCAGGGAGTCTTGTGGAAGAACGAGGGGATAGAAGGCCCTGGAAGGGACAGGAGGTCCACAAGGAGACCAACATAGCCAAAAATCCAGAGACTGATACACCAACCATGCATGGAGAGGACCTAGACCTCTGCTCAGACATAGCCTATAGGCAGCTCAGTCTCCATGCTGGTTCCCTAGTAAGGGGAGCAGAGGCTACCTCTGACATAAACTTGGTTGCCTGCTCTTTGACCACTTCCCCTGGGTAAGGCAGCCTTGCCAGGCCACAGAGGAAGAAGACCCAGGCAGTCCTGATGTGACTTGATAGGCTAGTGTCAGGCAGTAGGAGAGAAGGACTCCCCTTTCAGTGAACTAGGGAAGGAAAATGAGAGTGGAGGATGGAGGGGGGGCCAGGAGAAGATGAGGGAGGGATATCAAGTAAATAAATTGTAAATAAGTAATCAACTAACTAAATAAACAGAAACAAACAAACAAAAAGGAGTCTTTATAAAAAGCAGACATTTCAAAGGACACATTATAACAGAAGCAAGGGTGGGCGTGGTGAAAGGATGCGGTTATAACCATGTGACACCCAGGCCTCCAGAATCTGGAATCAGCAGGATGTGGATTTTTCCACAGAGCCTCCAGAAAAAGCAGCCTTGCCAACACTTTTCTCAGCCCAGTAAAGCTGATCTCTGACTTGCAACTCACTTCCTGAACTATGAGAGACTAGATTTATGTTGTTTCCAGCCACTACACTGATAGTGATTTGTTTTCCTAGCCACGGGAAACTAATGTGTGTATTTTTTTAAATGCAATCAGTCTTTCATCATTTTCTTGATTTTTGTTTTGTTTAGTTGGTCTTTTTGGTTGGTCGGTTGGCTTTTATACTATTAATGAAACTACATTTTTATTCTTTTCAACTCATCTGTTTCTGCCTTTTTCTTGGAGGATATATTTTAAAAATTTATGTGTATGGGTGGTTTTGCCTTTATGAAGGTACAACATGCTTCTTCTTAGTGCCTTCAGATTACAGAAGAGGGTTTATATCCAATGGGGGTGGAGTTAAGTGGTTGTGAACTGCCATCTGAGTGCTGGGAATTAAACCTGGGTCCTTTGGAAGAATAGCCAGTGCTGTTAATTGCATAGCCAAGTGTCCAGCTCCAACTGGCTGATTCTTACCCTGTTCTTGGTTTTATTTTTACATTTTTCACTTCTTTCATTTCTTCTTAAGGTCAGTAGAGGATGGGGAATCAATCTTTAGAAATAGATTTTGCTGCACTGTGTAATTTTTGATAGGTGGGCTTCATACTTTTTCATAATTTAAAACCATCTATCATTTCAATTTTGGCTTCCTCTCTGGTCCATCCTTGCTGGCAGAGGATTTTTTCTAACTCTACAGAATTTGGCAGGGACTACTGGTAAATTTTAAACTTACTGCACTGTGTTCAGTGGATTTGGCCAGTTAACTTCCTACTTTAGGGAGTTATTTATACAAACACTCAGCTTGAAGATACTGCATTGGCCTCACGGCTTGGGGCAGTGGATCATACTCAGAAATAGATCCATCCCATTATCTTGTTGCACCCACTGCCCTGGTTATATACCTATTCTTTTAACTTCTCTGGGCCTCAATTTTTTCATTCAGAAAATGGTAACAAATCTGGGTAGGATGAAAGAACTGGTATATGTACAGTGCTTTTAACAAGGTTTAACAAGAGCTAGCAAGAGTTCAGTGTGTGTCAGCTTTTATCAGAACTATAATAGCTGTCATCAGGCTAGTAGCATTCTTATCTGAGCATTTTACCAAGGCAGACTGCCTGAGCCATACAGCCAAGCTACTCCAGATCTGGGCACATCTTATCCTTTCTGCATGCTGCAAGTTAATACAGCTGACAGTGTGATGAAATAAGACAGATCAAGAGTATAATCTTACCTGTCCTAAATTTAGTTTGATATGTTGGACTGGTCATTTAGGATTTATCATCTATCCGTGAGAACAATAGCTCTGTCTCCCTAGAGTCAACAGATGCACTGATGTAAGAAAGCAATTGCAAGGCTGAGGAGAAGACTCAAAGGGTAATAGCACTTGCCACACAAACAGCAACTGAATTCAAATCATCATGTAAAAAGTCTGGTGTGGTCATGCAGCCAGCTGTAACCCTAGAGTTGCAGTGGGGGAGACTACTAGGTCCAAATTCAGTGAGAGACCCTGAGAATGATAAAGCAGGTCAGTAAACATATTCCTCTGGCCTCAGAAGATGTGTGCTCCCACACTTGCCTATCTATCTATCTATCTATCTATCTATCTATCTATCTATCTATCTATCTGTCTATCTTTCTGACACACACACACACAGGCATGCACAAAATAAAAAGAAATTCCAGTGCTCTTTAACACTCATCATTACCAACTTCTGTCCTTCCAAATTGGCTTATCCTCCTAATCTGCTAGCCTATCCTCCTAACTCTTCTAGAAGTTGGTAGTATGCCAAAATGGCAGCTCAACATGGGAAATGACCTGCTAGTACAGAAGCCACATTTGTGGGCTGAAATAAGATTGTAGCCCTTAGTGAAGAGCTACATAGAGGTTAGCCTCCTTCACTTACATATTCACAGCAGGTACATGGAGCAGGATTCAGAACCTGATCCTCTGAATTCTCTTTGACCTGGGTCTTGAACTCAGAATGTCTTCATGATTAACTGAGGTCTCCATCATCTTTTTTCCCATCCCGTTATCTCTGCACCTTGGTTACATCATTTGATATACTATAAGGATGTGGAAGTTTCAACTGTCTATTACTCCAGTGACCTTTAGAGTGCATTCCATCTCTTATGCAATTGCTGCTCCCCGGTGCCTGGTAGAATGATATTCTTTCATAAGTATTTAAGAAGTGCTAAATTTAGAAGACCAAATTGTAACTGAGTAGAAACGAATGAACAAGGTGCTCTGAGGACAATGGTTCTATTGGTTACATACTGACCTCACCATACCCTTCGAGTACAAAATGTGCAAATGATTCCTCAGGGGAATCAGTTAGGAAGACAATTCCTTCCACGATGCTCATCTTCAAACAAACAATACAGTCAAAAGATGGGCTGCCTGTCTTCTGGATTTGCTTCTGCTGATCTCCACGGAGGCTGCTCTCAGGCATTCTGTTGGATGCACCATGCCTGCAGACTTGGACAGAAACCTTCTGAGCAGGAGGGGCAGTCTGTCACAAAGTGGCCCACCAGATGGCTTAAGCCATACTAATGCCCAAGGCAACCAAGAGCTGGAGCAGCTCCTGGAATCAAGGGTAACAGAGTTACAGTTTGTGCCCCATGTAAGGCAGCCAAGTTTTTCAGGGTAGGTGAGCGGAATATAAGGGTAATATATATTCTTATTTTCTTAGGCAACTGCCAACTGCTTAGGCAGTGCTTTCAAACTCCTACAAGGTTCTCTAAATGGTGGCTCCACATGCTTGAAATTAGATAATTACCATTGATTTCCAGCTTTGCCATTGGCTAGCTACAGCCGTATGATTTTGCTCTTTGAGCCTCACTCAGTTTCTACATTTATAAAGTAGAACTACTAGTAGTTATTGTGATGTTAATATAAGTGTCATCAAAAGTGACCCATTAAAGTCCAAACAGGAAAGCCAGATGTTGACACACACGTGTGATTCCAGTTAGTGGGGGAATAAGATAGGAAGAACTCAAGTTCTTGGCTCTTCAGGGTTAAGTGGCAAATTCAGTTTCAGAAAAGCCAACAAATTCAGAGGACCTAATACATTGTGGATCTCAATAAAGCACACTGAATTACTGAGGACTTTATAATATTCTAGACCCATTCTAACACATCTTCACTCTTCTAACCCCCCGCAAAAACTTATAAGTAGGTGAGTTAAATAAGAAACACACAAATAATATGTATAACATGAATATAAATGATCTACAAATATTGAATAAAAGACAAAAATATTAAAGCACCAAGATGCTAATTGCCTACTTCAGACAATAGGTCTGATAGGTCAGCTGATAAATTTGGGTTTCTCTACTTTCCTCTTTTCAGGGGCTCTTGTGCAGCCAGGTGATGTGGGGTACATATCCTCATCCTTAACCTCCCTGAATAAAATGTAAAACATCTGCATATTATCCTGTGGTCCAGGCTCAGTAAAGGAAACTCTGGGTGAAGAGGCCAGCTAGCAGCATTGAGAAGCAAGTATGTTCTAGGGTGATGAATTGAAGAATCTAGCAAACCACAAAAATGACTTCGGGCCTGAGCAAATGATGGAGAGGAGACCCACTCTTCTGAGCAACACAGGCTTTCTGTCTCACAGAGACTTTAGCCCAGAGCTTTAAGCTAGAGACAGGCAGAGCCGGAGGCAGTCTGGGATGCTGTTGACACTCTCTTGGGTAAAGGTTTGGACCAGTGACCCAGGCAAGAATTGTTGTTTCCTTGGGTGACAGACCAGGAAATTCTCAGAAACCTCACCTTCACTGGAGTGTAGTGAGCCAAAGAGCAAGGACAACATCCACTTCCCTTCCTAACTGTGGATATTATGGGATGACTTGGCTGGCTCTAGTAAATTCTGGTCTGTTTCTATTTTCTCACCTGTCTCACCAGCGTACAGCATTTGAGAGGGAGAAAGCAGATCTGTTCACAACTCCCCTCTCAGCACTAAACACTGGGTGCTGGATTGGCCCCAGTCATAGAGCATGGGAGAGGAGTCTGTTGGAAGTAGAGACCAAGGGTCAAGGGTCAAGAAGCATCATGCACAAGGCACGGCAAGTGGGATAGACGTGGATTTCTTCTATGGACATTTTCATGTCATTGGCTTCCAAGACACTAGGTATTCATCGTTCAATGCCTGATGTCTTTAAGCCCTAAGTAAAGGCATTCTCTCTGGGTTCTGCTATGTCCTAGAAGAAATGTCAGCAGACATCCTGAGAGTCAGGCCTGGCCCCTGCAGGGACCACCCAGTCCTGAAATGCCTCCCTCTTGCCAGACAGAGCGAAAGCTGACCTGAGAGCTGAGTGTAGCTGTGGCTGTTGCTTAAAAGCTTTCCCACATGCAATAACCTCTCATTATATTTTAATGTTGTTGTAACTTTATGGCTTAATCAGTATTTGCAATTTGTTAGTAGCCTGGGCGGCCATAAAATTGTTTTTCAGGTACTGAAACATCCCATCAAGGTTTGTAAAGCAGTGGTTCTTAGTTTATCACATCCATAAAATGCCCTGGCAATTTGACAGATATAATAACTTTTTTTATCAAGTGTCTAATTTGAGAGGAAATTAAGCCATATGTTACATGCAGCTCTTGCTGGGCTTGGGAGCTGTTCAGCTGCCCAGGCTCCTGGGGTTGCCTTTCTCCTCACCCATCTGTCCTCTTCAGCCAAGGGCTGGAGTCCTTTTGTGGCCTGCGTACATGACCACTATCATCTCCACAGGCTGTGAGTGGCCTATGTGGGTGTCACTGAGGGGATTGTGTATCTACTTTGAGACCCTCACAGCAACAGAGAAGTCAGACCCCAAAGAGACTGTCAACCTGTTATTCCTCCCTGTGACTCTTCCTGCAAGTAGGTGCCACCCAGGCCATGCTCTACCAGGGGTCCATGTATGAAAGGAGCAAAGATAATTCTCTTCCATTCACTTAACCCCATCTCTGCTCTCCACATCCATTTAACATCTCCTGATACCCTCCACCTGTTTTCAAGTCACACGGAAAACACAATTACAAGAATTTCTTTACAGTGATATGAGTATGACCCCTACCCCTGACTCACACAATTTCAAGGGGTTGTTTCTCTTGTCTTGGAGAAATGTTGACCTGAGGAACAATTGCAGATAAAGACTGTCATGTGTTTCTGTACTTCTCTTCTTCATCCAGGGTCAAGTTATGACTGACTCATCAATGCCTATCACCAGCCTCTTATGTCTCCTAGAATTGGGTTAAACTAATTCCTGCAGCTCAATTATGTTCCATCAGGAATGACGGTGGTGAGAAGTAGGTCTCATCTGGCTTCTCAACACCTAACTTCAAAGGTTTTCTCTCCCTGGGACACTAACCTTGGCTAGTCATGTTAGTAAATGGGACCTGGACCACCAATAACATTATTGCCACCGCATGCACAGTATTTACCAGACAATCAACCACGTAGCATTCAGCATCTTAAGTGTTAAGAGACAAGAAGGATAGAATCTTTGCCCCTCTGAAGAAACTGACAAAAAAAAAAGCGCAAACTTAAGAAATCCAACAGAGCTATGAGTGCACAGAGGAGGACAGCTCAGTCTGAGCTGGGGCAAGTTAGCACCAAAGAAGGCACCACAACGAGAGCCCTTGAAGCAGGAGGAGAGGGGGATGGGAGGGATAAAACTTTTGATCTAGGGAGAACCTATCAATCTACGTAAGGGAAACCCAGAGCAGGAGAAAATACAACAAATGTGAGAATTGTCCACTAAGCATGATCACAGATCAAAGCCACGTGTGGCCAAGAGACAGCTTAGAAGATAAACAAAGGCCAGCTTCATGGTTATCTAGTCCTGATTCAGAAGACCAGAGTGGAAATTAGAGGAGGCTCTCAAGAGGATGAGAGTTATGTGGTCACAATAGAAGCTTTCCTCTCAATGGCTTCAAAGTAGCAGATCACTGTAGAGACAGAGAGAACCAAACAGTAGAGAACTCTTGGCTCATTTTTGCTGTTGAGACAATCCTTTCCCTGTCCATCTTCCTCTTAGCACCCTGATATCCCTTTTGAGGGAAGCTGCATTTTATTTAGTTTTGGAAGGAGAAAGTTGATGTTCTCTGTCACCTCTCAGCTGAGATTCTTGGTCTCACCACCGTGGAGTGCTAGAAGCAGGCTGAGGCAAGCAAGAGACAATCTGGTACTTTCTCATAAGGACCGAATTTGAGAGGGCTGCTGCATAACACAGTATTTCCCAAGAAGGGCCACAATAGTATTTCCAATTGCCACATGCTTTCCAGAACCCTGCCACTTGTCATCAAGAGGTGAGCTCTATTTCCTTCCAGAACGGTCCACATCAGCAGTTCCCTTTGGAGTAGAAAATGTAGATGTAGCACCTCAAAATGTCATAAAAGTGAAATGGCTTCCACTGACAATTCCCGCTCAACATGGTTTGACCATGGAACTGTGTGTTGTACGGAAGCCTGGACCACACAGACCATGTGTAGATAGATGCCCGAGCCAGTAGCTCCAGCTAAGATTCCAGCTGACAACTATCTTGGCCTTTAGACATGTATCTCCAGACCATAGCCTTTGAGCCAGCCCAGCTGACAGCAAGTAAAGCAGAGATAGACTACTCCCCTCCAAACAATACCCAAGTTGTAATGTGCTGTCGTTCAAAGTCACTGAGATTGGGGTAGTTTATTGCAGAGAGATGCAATAAACATCACTAAGCAATGATCCTGCCTGGAGAGTGAACTGCTTTACCTCTAGAGAGCTCGTGACTCCCTGTCCAGATCCTTTTGTTTTCCTCACCTTGTTAGTCACTGCCTCGGTGCACAGCATTTTTGTTGTTTGTGTCCACTGTCCCCACAGGAAGCATTTGTATTACTCTAGTGCAAAAGAGGAATGTTGAGAGCCTAGAAAATCTATGAAAGTGGGGAAGAGTCAGAGCCAATACATACACAGGACTAACCAGATTAACCAGATTAACCAGATTGGAAGAAGAAAAGAATAGGGAGAGAGGCAAGTCTTCTCAGGTGTCTCACCAGGCCTCCCTACCACGCAAGGAGGGAGATAGTTCAAAAAGAGAATGCAGATTTCAGGGAGCAAAAACATGCAATCTGATTATAAGTTTGGCTCTTAACTTGGATCACAGAGATGCTTGCAAGAAATGCGCAAGTGTCCAAAATACATGGGATCACAATCGCAGCTCTCCATCATCACTGACAGCTCAAGCAAGATCAGCAGAGGCCAAGAGAGAAGACAACTGAGACACAGGCGACTGAGCAGAGTGCATGGTTGCCAATGTTCAGGCTGACCCTTTAACTACCAAGGTCTTCCCAGTGAGGTGAGGTGTGTGTGTGTGTCCCTTCACACCTTCACACGCTTCTTTGTGTGAAGGGCCTACCTGCGGATATGCATGCTTCCCAAGCTGAAGCAGAAAAGGAGCCATGTCTTCCATGTATCCCATGGACCAGCTCATAGTCTGATAGCCAACTGATCACAAGCACAAGAGTAACTGCATTGATGCAAAGCCTTTCTCACGGGGACTTTCAGAGTTCTGTCACTAAAGGGGCTTATTCATCCTCAGAGCACCTCTGTGAGGCACATACAGGAAAGCAGTAACCAGACACACACACAAACAATGTCAAGATTAGCATGAAGCCAGACTACCCTGTAACCTGGTAGCCTTGAGTCAGATGGAGCGGAGAAATATAGATAGAACAAACATTCATGCTATGGTGGCTGACTCATTCTCTCTGAATGTCCCCTCAGCTTGCTTGGACATGTGACTGGTGTGGTGAGTCTGTGGTTATAAGGAATTAAGAAGTAAATCCACCAGACTGACTGGTTAGGACATAATAACAGCTCCTTGGCCGGTCAGGCATTTCCTTTCATGCCAACAGGCACCAAATGGCCATTTGGGAAAACCCAGAGACATATTCCACACATGTAATGGGTTACTGGCTTGGCCAACTCAGCTTTGAAACATATTCCTACAATGAGCAATTGCAAATCGATAGAGAGAAAATCGCCTCTGCCAGCCTCACACAGAGCCCCATGAAAGCCAGGGCACATCTGTCATTTAAAAAAAAAGCCTTCTCCTGGCCAGAAGGGGCTGGCTCAAAAGCTGCAAGTGAAAACAGAAGTTGAATAAGAGCTGTGTACTGTATTTGTTTAAATTTCATCCAGTGAATGCCTGTGACGCAGGAGACAGGTTTATGGAGAGAGAAATAAAATGCTGACAAATGGCCCTGTAATCAACTGGAACATGCAATAAATCATTAGAATGCCAATAACACTTCCAGGACAAGCTTACAAAGGTCATTACTGTGTCACAATACATCTTCCAGCACCAAACAAAGCAAACAGAACATGTTGGGAATGGGATTATGGGGGAAGCATCTGTCAGTCCTAATTAAGAATTAACTACAGATCGTATCTTGGGAGATGTATAATTTATTTTCCCTCTTCTTCCTCCCAACACACTCACAAGAAGAAAAATAAATCAATAAAAATGTTAACCCATTCTAGAGCGGAGAAGATGTCAAACAGGAACACACTAAGCAGAGGCCTGTGAGATCTGGGATCCAGAAGAGTTAAGCACAGGGGTGGCCGAGGACTAAAGGCAGGAAGAGAAGGCTGGACAACTCTCCCAGGTTCCGGAAGCTTCAGTCTTTGCCCATGCCCAAGCCAAGCCATTCAGTTTCCCACCATGAGGAGTGGCAGGGTTAGTGAATAAATACTTCAGCAACTCCTTTCATTCCCTGGAAAGAGGCGTCAGGAAGGTTAGAAGTTAAAACAAGGTGGCGTCATTTCCATGGGGATGTCCTGGGAAGACTGAGTTTGCCTGCAAATGCTTAAAGCTCGGCTCAGGATGACTTGAAGAAGTGTTTCTTTTTCTCACATAACAGAAGTCAATGGGTAGAAGGTGCCAGGTCTGCTTGCAAAATGTCTACCTTAGAATTGTTCAGCATTGGGTTTTTGTTTTTGTTTTGTCCTCTTTGGCTCCATGGTGACAGTGGGATCCTGCAGCTCCAGGTCTGCCCATGTTCCAGGAAGCCTTTGAATTTCATATTCCCTGAATTAAAAAAATGAAAGTTTCCCCAGAGGCCCCAACAACCTTGCATTATATTTCATGCCCCACCCCCTGCTGTCCCCAGCAAAAACCCTTCAAGAAAAGGATAAATTGTCACCCGAATATGATTGAGGCTCTGATCATGAGGAAAGCTGAGAGAGGAATGGTACTGTGTTATCAAGTGACGGGGCTTGGCATGCAAGGACTATGGGCTTGGGAACGGATACTTTGCACGTTCATCTGATTTGCCTCCTGCTGTCACCAGGAAGGTTCTTCTTTGTCCAGGGAGGAAGGCACTGGCCAAAGACTCTCCATCTCTCAGGTCTCCTCATGGAGGAGAGCTCTGCTCTGTTCTTCTCTAAAGAGGGCAAAGTCCCTTGTCTTTGTTCCGTCTTAAAGGAACCTCAGGTATTCAGGGAAAAGCCAGGCAGGCCACCTACGAAGCACCAAGGGAGAGATGCGGAAGTCCCCGGCCTTTTCTAAGATGCTGCCATCCTCAATGACCTCAGAGAAGGCCTTGGACGCCGTTTATTGTTTATCCGTAATTTGCTTTTCTCCATGCGGCTTACCTGCTCCTCTGGCCGCGCACCCCTTGCCTGTGTATACACGTGCATGCACATGTGGATTTTATTTCGAATTGCCCCGCCTTCCCTTGTGATCTAGGCCTGCCATACTGTGCAGGTACCTGTCCCGAGCTTGTTCAGAGTCCTACACACTGCATGCTTTTTATGTCCCGATGGCTGCTTTTCGTCTCATCGCTGGCATCGCTCTTGTACTAGCTTTCTCACTCTTCCTGCCTTCCCTTCTCGGTTCTGTTTTCTGCTGGAGTTGCGTTTCTCCCTTTATTTTATTTTATTTTATTTTTTTCTGCTGACAGAGACAAGAGCTCGTCCTAGTTCCCCACTTCAGGATTTGTTGCAAACTTCAAGGTACAGGTTTACGGCTGCCCGTGTCCTGGTTATAGCTCAGCTCTTATGGGTCCTAATAAACCCAGCTGCTCTGGGGGCCTCTTAAATTCCGGCAGAAAGATGGAGAAAAAGCATTGCTCAGTCCCGTGCCATTCGGGACTCCTCACCCTTCAAGGATGGCGATAATGTTTCTTTCCTGGGGGAAGCAAATGCCCATAATTTTTAGATGCTGCCCAGGAACAAAAGGTGAAAGGCAAGTCGTTCTCTTCTCTCAGGGTGGAGGCTGATGGTAGGTGAGAGACTTAGGTAGGGCTTGGAAAACAGACACAGCACAGAGTAAAACATGGCAGGATTTCATCTAGCTCCAAAGCTTCCAGTGCTAACCATGCAGGACAGACTGGGATGAGCAGAAATCACACAAGCAGACTGTTGTCCCTAAGGCCTGGAGGGTGTCCTCTGAGGCCTGCCTGAAGATAGCATTTGCATTCATCCCCATAGCTGTACACTTCCCCTTCCTTTTGTGACAATATCCATACAAGAAGTCTGACTTCTATTGGTTTCCATGACATGGTGGTTTTCATTGTCAAACTGGCACAAGCTAGAATCACCTCAGTTGAGAAACTGACTCTGATTGGCCTGTGGAAATGGTGTGGGGCCTTGTTTTTGATTGCAAACTGACAGTGCGACCCTAAGGAGGTGGGCCCCTGGCGTATGTTAAACACATCTGATCAAGCCAGAAGAAACAAACCACTAAGCCTTGTTGCTCCACGTTTCCTGCTACCGGGCTTCTTGCCTGACTTCCCTCTGTGATGAACTGTGACCCGGAAGTGTAAGCACTGAACTAAACCTTTTCCTCCTCACGTTGATTTTGGTCACTGTTTTATCACACAGCAACACAAGCCAGGTAGAACACCAAGGGAGTGGTCTAGTTGTTAGTTGTGGTCAAGTGCTCCTGGTCACAGAGCTGCTTGCAAGGCAGCAGAGACTGAAATCCCAGTTGTTGTCAAGTGTCCCATGCTCAGCTCCATCTCAAGCCGGCCACTTTCAAGATTAACGGCTGTGGGATGGCAGGGTAGTGTCCACACCCATCGCTAGAAAGTACCAGCAACAGCAGACTGCTTTATAGAAACAAATGAAAGCAGACCCCAAAGTCTGCATGCTCTTCAGAAAGCCACTTAACTTCTTGGGGCTTCAGCTCTCTCCTTTATATAATAAACATCAGGCATCCCAAGATGCCTTGGGGCATACTCTGGGAGCAGGTTGCTTTGACTGCCCACTTACGACTTAGACCTTGAAGCGTATGCTATTCTACTAACATGAAAAGGTCTGAAGGATTAAGAGCACTTGGTCTAGACCCAGAACCTTTAGGAAGGTCCTCGGCCTTCCTAAAGCTGCTACTCGTTAATACAATTGCTCATGTTGTTGTAACCCCTAAAAAGTAGAATTATTTCCATTGCTACTTCATAACTGTAATTTTGCTAGTTGTGAATTGTACTGTAAGTATCTGAAATGAGACCATTGAAAGGGTGTTCAACCCTCAAAAGGGTCATGACCCACAGGTTGAGAATCACTAGTCTAGACTGTTCTGAGATCCTGCTATACTATGGGTGGGTGTGTCCCCTTGGATGTCTCACATGCTGGGTTGGTCATCGTGCAATGGCGTTGAGAAATGGTATTTTTAACTGGGTCCTAATGGGAGGTAGTGATTGGAGCATTACCCTCACACATGAATTAATGTCTCTCTGGATGGATGGATTAGGTCATGAAGTATTAGATCGGCAACTACGGGAGTAGTGTGCAGTGAATCAGCTTCTGCCCTGTCCATCTCACACAGCCCTAACTGTGTGATGCTATCCACCTGAAGCACTTCCCTAGAAACCAAGCAATGCCAGAGCCAGGTACCTGGACTTTCAAAACTGTGGCCTAAACAAGCCTCTTTTGTTTACAAGTCAACTGACCTCAAGTACTTTGTTAGAGCAAAGGAAAACAGACTAACTCTGGTATTGGTGTTCTACCCATGCCCCCATCAGCTTCAATTAAGCATCTAACTTGTAACAAGAGAGTTTGCCAAGCCCATGACATATAATTGGTGCCCATAAATGATGGCAATGACCTATTGCTCAAGTTTCCCCTCCAGATGATGGTCAGGAAACAGGTGCCTTCTATGACTCATGGGAAATTTTTGTTTGTTTTGTTTTTTGAGGCAGTGTTTCTCTGTGTCGTCATGGCTGTTCTGGACTCGCTTTATAGACCAGGCTGGCCCTCAAACTCACAGAGATCTGTCTACCTCTGCCTCCCCAAGTACTGGGTTACTGGCATGTGCCACTGTGCCTGGCTTCCTGGGAGATTTTTGAGGGCAATGTTGAGGGATGGTTGGTGATATTGATTGTCCAGAAGTAACCTTTTGTTTCTGTTTTTCTTGAGAATTTAGCAGTTCAGGCCGCAGCATTGGCACCGTAAGACCTGTTCCCAGTAATCCCAAGCTCTTCGTTCCCCTGTCTTCAGCACGGAATGAGAGAACTCAAGGCGCATTGCCTGCAGTGTCCTTTTTTATTTATAAAGCTGAGCAATCTAGAGCCGTATTTCAGGTCACCTTAAGCTCTTCCTTGCAACCCAGGTTTTGCATTAAATGAAAACTATTAGTATTCGGAAACGCTTTACCATGAGGGCAGCTGTGTGACCATGACCTCTGTATTTATGTAAACGTGTTTTCATTACCACCATGCCAGGGGTGGACAAGAGAGCCAGAGGAAGAGAAAGCTACTGCTTATTAACATGCTTCTTGTAAATGTTCTCTCCTCAGCGGCTCAGCTCTCAGGAGTGGAACCTGCCTGCTGGTCTGAATTGCACCCTGCATAGCTCATGTTCTTGTCCAGAGGTCCATGGTAGGGGCTCTGAACCAAGAAGATTCTGCATGGCCTTCATTGCCCTCTACTTTGTACTTGTCTCCAATTATCATGGATTTGTTCCTTCCTGTCCTTGACTCACTTCTTCCTCAGCAAAAGACAGCTTACATCTAGCCCTCCTGGCTATTTTTATAGTTTCTTCAAGACCAGCCTGAGTTACACAGTGAGACCATGTCTAAAGACTCTTGGATTTGTGTTAGAGTCCTTGCCTGACACGCACCTGAGTTTCCCTTCCATCCGAGACATGGTGGTAATGAAAACACGCTTATCAAAGTACAGAGGACATGGTCTCAGAGCTAACCCATGGAAAAGAGTTTGCAAATACTGCCAGTGTTCTTACAAAACTCCAGGTTCAGTCCCAGAATCACAAAAGAATGAAAATTCTTTGTAACTCAAAAGTCAGTGCCTGTTAATAAAGTTTTGTTGGAACACAGCTGTTAGCTACAGCTTTTACACCGTGAAGGAAAAGCAGAGTATTTGTGCCAGAGACCAGAAGATATCTAAAACCCAAGTTAGGGCCTATCAGAAGAAGTGTGCTTTCCTTGGGTTGCCTGGCTTTGCCTCCTCTCTCAAGACTTCCACCATCAGTCACCAAAAATTTACATATTCGTCTTTAACAGTTCTATAATCTCCTCTCTCCTCCAATTGCTTGCCAAGAGCTCAGTATTTCTCAACAGGACCCCTGCATCCACCCTAGAAGGGTCTTGACCTTCCAGAATCTTTGCTAGGACATCCGCTTGTATCAGCAGAGTGCAAGACTGGCTGAGTACAGATCCTGGAGTAAAACAAACAAACAAACAAACAAACAAACAAACAAACAACAACAAAAAATCCAATTGGCTTAAATCCCAGCTCCTCCCCCATTCCACACTCTTTCTGTACAGCCCTGGGCCAGTCATTTCAACATAAGCCTCCTACAAGATGAGCTTAAGGACCTACCTTATGGAGTTATTGTGAACACAAATTGCCCTTTAAACAGTACCTGGAATAATATCTGTATTTGCTACAATCACTCATAAAAAATATAAACATGTCCCGACCATCCCTCCACCTAGAATGTATCGGTGGCTCTTCACTGTGCACTGGATGGAGTCAACAACCCTCAGCCTGGCACACAGGTGTTCCGTGTTCTGACCTCTGTTAGCTTCGGCTCAGCTGCGTCTTGCCCCACTTGGCACCATCCCCCCGTAGCACTATATTGGGGTGCTTCCTGGTAGCTTGCCTCACTGCTCTTACCATCGTTGGTCTCGGCCCGTCCTTGCCCTATCCTGCTCAGATCTACTTCCTTCAAGAAGCCATCTCTGACTGCACCACATGACTGTCCAGGATTCTAGTAGCATTTGTACATCACGTGAAATCTACTCATGCCCCTCAGCCACCCTTAACTGGTGAGCCACTTGAGAAAATAGACAGGATGGGATGAGAGAATATAGGAAAATGAGAGATGGACCTACAGAGGGCATGCTACATGACTTCTTGAAGAAGGGTCCTTGTAAGGTGAACCTTGAAAGTTTTCTGGGACAAAGACAGTCCTCAGCTCAGGGGTTCTCAGAGCCTGGCTTATTTACGTTTATCCTGAATGTTTGTTGATTGACTGGCTGAATTTACTTTAATGTATTCCAGAAAACTATAAGTTTTATGTTCAAGTCCCAGCTGTATCACCCATGTTCTGCGCTCTTGAATTGGTGATTGCAGTTGCACATGCACAGAGATTGGACAGGAGTCTTCTTAAATTCTCTGGCCAGGCTCACAGATAAGCACTATGTTGGTGGATCCCTACTTGTCCGACTTGTCAGAGCCTGTCTGGACTCCCAGGGATCCTTGCGCCTACAAATGGCAGTAAAACTGCCTTCATTCTGCCTCCTGCCCACCTTGGGTCTTCCCAGCCACCCCAGCATGCTGCTGAGCAGAACTGCAGGCACTTCATCATGCCTTTGCCCGGTGAGTACAGATGACATACACCGTGGAAAGTGCTCTTCCAGGTAAGATGTGGTGACGAGAGTGGGCCAAGTCGGACCATTCACATGGAGACACTGTATTCCAGTTCCAGTGAGTCACATTGCTCCCTCTTTAAAGGATGCTCCTCCTGACTCTTTCTGTGTTCATCCTCTGCTTGTCTTTTGAGGTCAGCACAAACGCCAGCCCTTCCAGAACCTCATTCCACCCATCTTCCTCGCTGTAGAGCTGACTATTTCTTCCTACATAATCTTTGCTTCATATGACAATCCCCGTAGCTCCCTTGCTGGCCATAGCACCTCTGCAGGCACAAGAAGGCAGGGTCACATCTGACTTTGAGACCCGTGTCCACCAGTAAGCCTGACCCTGAAGGACTCCCAGGGTAATGAATGAGTGACTGGAAGTCTATTTCTCTACACCAGGACCCCCAGAAAGAAGGCAAATTCTTGATCCGGTTACGAAGTTAGAACTTCCTCTGGGCGCCAAGGTACCTGTTCTACCTTCCTATAATGCTCTAGGTTGACTTTGAAAACTTTTAGTAGAGAGAAGTGAACTTTATAATAGCTAACTTGTTCCAGCTCCCCCAGCTAGTGAGTAGCAGGAAAGGAAGTACCAGTATAGCTCATAACAGCTCCACTGTTTGTCTTCATGGTCTCTCCTTGTCCTCTGTGAGGCCACTGTCCTGCCAGTCCACAAGCTAAAGACAATTACTCTACTTAGGCTTCTAGTCCCTACAGGATCACTTCTATAAAGAGACACAAAGATAGTTTTAAAAAGTCAGAAACTGAGTTAATGTGCAACTGATGTCTTAATCATCTTGCTCCTTCTTCATTTCCACTTTGCACTTGAAAGCTGTTCAAGGTGAGTTGTGTTTGTACATAAGGCTCTCATTATTGTTAAGGATGTTTGCAGCAGGGTCTCAGGACCCATTTTTTAAAAATCACCACCTATGTTTACATAGCGCCTATCACAAGCACATCAGCAGGTTTTGACAAACAAGCTGCATAGTGTAGGAAGGAAAGGAAAAAGAGATGTTTGTGAATGATGCTGCTAATTATCACTTCCATACATCCAGACAACTCCTTAAAGTGGCACATGGTCGCTTTGGCTGCCTTTGTGTGTATGTGTGTGTGTGTGTGTGTGTGTGTGTATTTGAGAATACCATTCCTCACCACCACACAATTTAACTATTATCATCATATAACATATCTAACTATCAGCATGTAACATGACACAAAACTTGCCAGCTCTCACCCACGGGGCAGAAATACCACACAACCAGCATGGCTGTAATAAATGAGAAAAAAACTTATTTATTACATGATAAAGATTTTAGTTCACTACACATTTAATGGGAGCTAAAAGCACAATGTGAAGGCTAAACAAAAGCAATACTGAATCAAATTTTGGTTTTCTTGATAAAAGCAGAAGGTGCAGTCCCAGGAAAAAAAGAACCTACTGTATTTAGTAATGAGAAAGGGCCATACTTGCTAAGTCATGTATGACCCCCCCCACCCCCCGAGAAGCATATAAAAAACCTGGAGGTGCCTAGACCACTGTGACCAGAATTGTGACAGGCCTTGTAACTAGTCTAGAGACATATGGAAGGAATTGAGTATGTTTGATCTGGAAAACAAACCCCTAACAAGAAATGATATCTGCATCTTAAGATGTGTGTTTCATGACTACAGTGACCCTAAGATGACACATCAGAGAGCAACATGAGACAGCTAATGTACAGTGTGTCCATTGGCAGGTTGGCCTGCAGTGGAGACCCTAAGGAGTTTACCTGCTTCATAGTGTCCCAACCCCTCAGAAAGACTTACTTCTTGTAAGAGGTACCTAAAAGCAAACATTACTTGGGATTGGTTTCTGGTGATACTGTCTGTTCTCTATCCACAGAAGCTCTGAGCATGAATGACATTCTTCTTTAGTTATGACAGAGGGTTAAAAGAACATATATAAAATACTATATATGTGATATAGTATATGTCATATTGTAATATCAACAGCTTCAAATGCCCAGCACGCCTCTTTCTCAAAAGTTCACACTGGAATTTCTTTCAGTCTTGATTCCACCTTTCTCAATCCCTTTCTTTCTGTCATTTTGTCTGTCTGTCTCCCCTCATGTGTCTCCTCCCTCTCAGGAACCAAAAGAATTCATTCTTTCCATTGCCTTGTGCTTTGTAGCTTTCCCTCTTGATGTCTCAACATCCGATGATAGCCATGCTTAAAAAGTCATCTACACTTCAGCCTCCTTATCAAGATTGTCCATAAAGTTGGATATTTTCATTCATATGGGAATTCTGCTACCAGATGTTAAGAGACCAGAATTTCACCCTCTGGGACCCTGAGAAAGGAAGTGTCAATGAACAAGTGAACTTGGGAAGTTGGGCGTACTAGAAACCCCTCTTGGAGATAATAGTACACTTGTTTAAGTCCTTATAAACTACCCCAGTTAAAGGCATTTGCTAAGGTCTTTGCAAGCCAGTGTTTCCACAGTTTACTGTGCTACAGATTAACAAAAACACCCTTTGTGCCCTGTGAAATGTATGAAGGTGTATGCAAATGGAAAACCCAGAACAATAGAGGGTCCATGTGGCCAGACCCTTGGAGCCAAAATCTCCTCATTGCAGCAAGAATGTTTGTCCTTTGCACATCTTGCTAGGTGACCTTGGGCCCACTCCATCTCATCCAGGGCCTCAGAGTTATAGGCTTGCCCGGCTCTGTGCTGATCCTGACATTGTTTATTGTGTGAGCCTGGTCACCTCTGTCCTGTAAGTGCCTCACAGAGGTGCTCTGAGGATAAATAAGTCCATTAGCTTCAGAGTGCTGAGAGTCCCTTTGAGAAAGGCTTTACATAAATGCAGTTATTCTTGCGCTTATATTAAATTGACTATCAGCCTCTAAGCTGGACCACTTCACTGCACAGTTTTACAGAGTAATAAGAAAGAAACAAGTGATGTGGTCTCTGGCCACATGGCACTTTCAGTCCCGGTTGAGATGATTAGACTGCCCTAGTGTGGGCACAGATTCGCATATGTGTACACACTGATACAAGCTGGGCCCTCTGGAGATCCTGAGCAATACTCTGCACCTCAGCTACATGCCCTCATCCCCACAGACTTTCGTTTCCGTGGAACCCTGTTTATAACATATCATATGCATCGTTTCCATGAGGGAAAACGGAGGCCCAGGGAGACAACACCAAAGGAAAGAGGCAGTATGTCACTCAGCTCCTGGTGGCTGTGGAAAGTCTATGAAATAACCTAAAGTGCCCGAAACAAATAAAGCAACAAGAGGTTTATTGTGGACCATGGTTTCAGGCCCTGGATCCTTTGCTTTTCCACCTGTGGTGAGGAAGAACATCACGGAGGGCAGCACTCAATGTGCACAGTTACTCCCTCCATGGTGAACAGAGAAAAGACAGGGCTGAAGAGGCTGGGCCTCCACTGGGCCCTTCTAGGGCTCTTCCCCAATAATCTGATCTCCTCCCACTAGGACACAGCCTTCAAAGGTTCTACCACCTCCTGCAAACTGAAAAGAGACTTTAGCATAATGGCTTTTGGAAACACTCAATACCCAAATCGTAACATGCAAGGCCCATAGCTTGTTGTTTTTAACCAACTTGTATTTAGATGTCCAGACAAATCTCTCTTAAAGCCTTGCTACCATTGTATACTTCCATGTAGAGGTCTTTAAAGTGAGGTTGCACAATCGTAGATGTTGAGTTGACTGTGCTTACAGGTGTTGAGTCAAGGCCAGGGTCTTCTAATAATACCAAGGGCAGGTAGACTGAGAAATGGATGCTTTGCTAATCTAATTATTCAGAGTTTCATTTCTCCTGCTCCACAGACAGCACTGTCTTCTAGGAGGCAATGAGCAAAATGAAGATCCTACCTTTATTTGAACATGTGTCCTAAGAGAAATGGACCAAGACACACATGTGATAAGGATATGGATCCAATAAATGCTATGAAGAAAATTAAAACAGGATGGGAAGATGGAATTTTAGAGCTCATGAGAGAAGAGGAAAGGGGTTGTAGAGAAAACTCACAAGAGAGAATGGCTGACGAAAGACCTGTGAATGAGAAGATTTATAAGTGTGGGGTAAGGAGTGTTCCAGACAAAAAGGTGTGTGAGAAGGCAGAGTATGTGGAAAAATAATGGTGGGAGATGGGTAAATGCCAAGAGGAAGCAGATAGACTTTAGGCCATGGAAAAAGACTTGCAAGGGTCCTTTTAAAGCTGGTTCCATGACCATGTGACTAAGTCATAATCTTGAGTCTCAGTGGTACCTGCTTTCTGTACTGGCTTAAGTTTTTGTCTGCATGACATATAACATTTGAAGCTAGAAAACCGCTTTCCACATGGGATGATCGACATAAAAGCCAAGGCAGAAAGTCTGTTCTGGGGCACTGCCATCTATAGACATGGCCAGGTAATCCTACTCTCTCATCCCTCAGAGATAAAACACATACCATCACATGAGGACTCACATACCCCAGTCATTGCCTTTCCTTTGATTCGTGGAATTTTCTTATTTTCATCCCACAGACCAAATCAGAAATCTGCTCCCCACAAGTTTTTGGGCATCCTGTGTCTAACAGGTGAGACCCAAGTCTTAGCACCCAGAGAAAAAAAGAAGCTGCTTAGAGCAAAAGGAAATGAAGTTCCCAAAAAGAAACAGTGATTTCCGAGTATGTGTGCAAAGTCAATTAATAGCAGGAGCTGAATCTGAAGGCTTCTCCCCAGGGCCCTGTTTTATTACTAATCACAGGTCTCACAGATGGGGAATGCACAGTCCCCCCCAGCGACCAAAGTTCCAATTTTTTTCAGTACTGAACTTGCATGTAATGAATCTTCCTCTTATTTTAGGTTAACATTTAAAAAGTATATGTACTTATTATATACAATTTGATATTCTGATATATTGCATAATGAGAGAATAAGAATAATTAGTATATCCATCCCCTTACAACATTTATTGTATCTTTGTGATGAGGTAATTCCAAACCTTTTTTTCCAGTTAATTTTGAAATACATTCTTACATTGTGGAACTTTTCTTCCTGGCAACAAAAACTATCAAACTATGTCTAACAAGGATGCAAGACAGAATTGCATGCAATGCAGTGTCATGACCTGCAACACGAAATCCTCCTTAGAAATGTTTGCTGCATATAAGGCCCCTATCTACAGAGACTAGATCCTTATCCCCTGGCTCATCTTCACTGCACATGATTGACACCACTCCTTGGATATTTTCTACAGCGAATCTAGGATGAGAAGGATGGGTAACGTCTAGCCAGAGAAAACCCCCCTTGCTTGCTCCCTGAATAATGTTGTCAATATCGAGCAAAACCAGAAAACTTGCTTGCTCCCTGAATATTTTTTGTCAACATCAATCAAAACCACAAAACTCTATCCTGGGGGGAAAGAGCCTACAAATGAGTCCGCTCCTGTACTTTCCAAACAGCTAACACCGAGAGGCGTGGCTCCACCTTTGCCAGCGGCACGTGTGACTGTGGCGCATGCGCAGTGTGTCTGGTCTAAATCGCGGCACACGATGAAGTAAACACTGCAGTTTGAATATAAAATATCAGAGCTGCAGAGCTGGCTCTGAAGTTAAGAGCTTTCAACTCTTTCAGAGGATCCAAGATTGCTTCTTAGCACCCACTTTGTTCAATTCATAGTTGCCTATATATAACTCTAGCTCCAACGGTCTAATGCCCTCTTCTGGCTTCCACAGGCACCCACACATATTTGGCCTACATACACACAGAAAATACACATGCACATACTCTTTACATGCACATACTCTTTAAAATTAATGTAAAATAGCTCACAAATATTTGTATTGCTTTTATCACATTGTCTACACATTAGATGCTTTGGATTAAAATATCATTCTAATTAAGTCCACCTATTTGTTTTCATTCTTTATAGATTATTAAAAATCCTTGACATTAATCATAGAGCTCATATGGATAGAACTGTGCCCCATGGTAAATAAACAATGATGGAAGTAGATAAGGGCTGCTCATTCTTTCTGAAGTCCTCACAAATGAAAGAACAGAATACCGAGTTGACTTAATTCATCCAGCAAGCGTAAAGGTCAACACAGAGAAAGCCATAGGTTACAGAACCACAAATCAAGAGTCCACATAGGGAGGGGGACCCAACCAGTCACACGTATGGAAAGATTTATTTTGGCTCATAGTTTCTGAGATTTTAATCCATGGTCCATTTGCAGGCCTTTGTAAGCATCGTGCTGTGAGTGTGTGTGTAGGAGAACAATGTCCACACAGTGATTTCTAGAAGGATGAACTCAGGGACAAAATTCTGTGGATGCTCTAGGAAGCTGCGTGCCCAAAGGTGTCTTCTAAAGGCAAAGCTACCCACATGAATTAAAAACCGTCATACCCTTGAGCCTGCGGTGGGTGGGGCAAGGCTAATTCCTGAGATACCTCAAGGCATCTTTTTCATTGTTCTGATTCAAAGTATTCAGCACTTTTTAATGATCCTAATCTTTCCAGGAGCTGCATTTTCTTTGACTCCTTAGTTTACATGTGCTCATGTTTTGGCCAAACTGCAGATTTCTCAAACTCTTCTGTTCTGCCTTTTATAACCAGATATCACCATTAATCTAGGCAAAAGGACCTAGCAATAAATATATACACCACATTCTGAAGCTGGGATGCCTTACAATTTCACCTCAACATATTAGCTAAACTGTTGCTTTTAATTTCAATCTCATGCAAAGTCTCAGGACACAGACAAAATACAGACAACGTCTTTAACAGATGTAGCATTGTGCCCTCCAGTTCTCTGCATAGTCATCACGCCCCTCTGAAACTTCACAAAAACAGTCTTTTAATGTTCACGTTCTGATCAGCATCCTGGTCTTCAGAGACCCCACCTGGATTGCCTGTTACCTTATATATTTAAAATGTCTGAACTTCCTCTTGCCTAATTTCCCAACATTGTCCAAGTTTTTCCAACAAATCAGTTCCAATGACTTCTCACCCTTTGTCGTATCCAGGACCAGTCAATATTTTGTGTTAGTCTTTTTGCTCCAAAGGCAAGACACTTGAACAAATAACACAAGGGGTTAATTGTTAATGGTTAATGTTTTAAAAATCTATTACCCCAAGGAGGAAGTGGAGGAAATGAGTAGCTCATAGTCTAACAGCCAGGAAGCAGTGAAAGAATGCTGAGCTAAAGCTGTGCCATCTTATCCTGACTCCATTTTGTGCCTTCTTATACACTTCTTAGTCCTCTGTACTCCTAACAGCCACATCTGCCTTGGTAACACTTTTAGGATTTCCACAACTGTGCCCATGGTACAGATGGATTAAGGGAAATAATAATGAGTACACACATGAAACATAAACTAGAACAACTAGAAAAGGTGTGAATCAAAATTAATTGTCATGCTATATCTGAAATAGCTACTATGTTCTGCCTAAACAAATATTGCAAGGTTACTCAGACACTAGGTACTCATCTAACATTGGTTTAACATCTAACATTGATTTAATTTGCTTTTTTAAATGCTGTACCCTTGAGTGTCAACATGGATAGACTTTCTGGAACCTTAGCTTACTCAGTCACCAGACAAAAATTAAAGGATACTTATACTCTTAATTGGATTAATTAGCATGGTGGATTCACATTCACATTCAAGGTAGGTCCCCCATCCTTGATCAGTTAATCCTCTCTAGAAATGTTCTCACATCAATGTGCTAGGAGCTCCTAGGTACTTCTCAATTTAACCAAATCAAAATCAAGATTACTTATTACAGAAATCAAGGCAGATAGAGCCCCCCCCCCCATTTACTATCGGTGAATGGAACTGCTTCCAGCACACCTCCATGAAAATATGAGTGTGCCAGATTCCAAAGACCTCACAGGCAGCATTTTCTGTCCTATGCACTCAGAGGATAACTGTCATCTTCAAGATGTAGGCCCTTTCATGGTATAGTGGGAAGTGTGAAACATAGGGTTGGAAAATTTTGAATTCAAATTTCAGTTTTGCTATTACCACTCCCATGATTTTACACAAGAAGCTCAGCTTCCCTTACTTGTGATCCCTTCATGTGCAAAATCTTTTTTTAAAGTTCCAATAAAAATCTCACTGGATACGTTCAATTGCTCACACAGAGCCTGGCACAGAAAGAGTAGCTTATTTTTGTCCATGATCCTATAAAACTCTATCATTTTCATTTTGTCAAGTCAATCCCATTTAAATGCAACAGACTAGCTGGATGTTGAAAGACTGCCTATTTTAAACCTCTTAATGATGGGTTGAGTACCCCAAAGAAATGAATTTCTCCCTAATTGAGAAGCCCTTCCCTATCACCAGTTTGCTCTGTGCGAGCCACATTCTCAGCCCTGTGCTCTCAGTTTCACCAAAGGTGGGATGACTGTGTGCCTACCCATGATCAGGTGCAACCACAAGGTTCTCAGCAAAAGCTTTCCCTTGTCCCAAGTGTCAATGTGTTTAAAAAGTCTAAACTTCTAGAGGATCCAGTTTGTTCATAAAACCAGCTAGCTAAGAAAAGATATGACAGGGAGGTGGAGAAAGCAGGGGAGGGAGAGAAAACAAACACTGTTTTAATTAAACATGGTGTATCTAAATCAGAGAGGTATGCCCAGAGAGCAAGGAAGGGTGAAATGGAATTTTCAGAAGAAAACAACTTTTTCTACTTTCTTATCTCATTAACATCAAAATGAGCCCCAGAGGAGGCTACATTTGCTGCAAACCAGGGTGGAAAAGCTATCCCGAGTCACGCAGGATTTGAGGTCCCCTGGAACTGCCCTCTACCCAGGATACTCTTCTTCATCCCACCCCAGAGGCCATTGCCCCTGCTTCACCTCTAGGACGTGTGAGAACCCCATGCTGGCCATACAAACCTGTGAGAGAAATGCAGCGTTTTCCGGGCATATGTGCTTCACCTTTGATCGTCGATGTTTTCCCCAGATCACCCAGTCCTTGCTCTCCTTTCAGTCCCCGTGTTGGCAAAACCGCCAGTCTCTGCAGCTCTCTCCTCTCCAAGCGTCATCAGGAAGCCCTGTTCGGCTTCAGACCCTGCTTTTGCTCAAACTAATGAAATTAAAGAGGTTCCAGGTTCACCTCTGGCCTCTCACTATTTTCTTGTTGGCTGGTAATTTCACCTCAAGTCTGACCATTGAAGAGCTTGACCTGTGGTCACTGGGCCCACCCAATACCTGCTTCTTATATCTGAGTGTTTATGTCCTCTACGTAGTGTCCAGAGCCTTAATGACATGGCCCCCTATCTTTTTGTTATCACTCTTCAGTGTTCCTTGAACATAAGTTTTTGCCAAGAAAATTACCTGTTCCCCAATTCCTCATTCTAATAACACACACACACACACACACACACACACTACTGAAATTGTTGAAAAGTTCCAATGTGGTTGTCACATGTTACCAAGGAAATCAAGGTCCTTTCTTGGGGTCGTTAGACAAGTTTTTAAATAAACAAATTAAGTAAAGACTCTAATGGAAACTCAAGGACAATGTTAGTCAAGTTTAAAAGAAAAGCCCCAGAGAGGCAAGCCACATATATTAGCAGCTCCCTGGAGGAAGATGGAGGTGAAGATGGTATTCCATTTGTATTAGCATGGAAGTCAGCTACATGGTAAGAGGGTGAGCCTTAGAGAAAGAGTGTAGTCTAAGGTCCGAGGGAAGGCATGCTTAGAAAAGAGTTCGAAGAAAAGAAGCTAACAGTTTCTGAACAGAAAGTAGACACGCTTATGGAGCTGCTTCCCTGCAGGTCTGTAAGCAATCACACTAGAAGCGAAAATTTCGGGGCAGAAACACACATCATTTCATTAAAGGGATAGTTACTCTTCCCCTTTGCCTTAGTGCTCTGCTGCTATGAGGAGACACCATGACCAAGGCAACTATTATCAGAGAGAGCATTTCACTGGAGGCTTGTTTACAGTTTCGGGTTTAACCCGTTATCATCACGTGTGGGAAGCGTAGCGGCAGGCAGGAAAGGGTGGAGCAGAGGTTGAGAGCTTTACATCAGGATCTGCACGCAGAGCGAGCTAGCGAGACCAGCGCGGGAGTAAGAGCGACACTCTGGGCTTTTGGCAGATACTTTTGAAGCCGCAAAGCCCACCCCAGTAATACACTTCCTCCGACCAGGCCTGTCTCCTAACCTTTCTAATCCTTTCGAATAGCACCATTCCCTGGTGACTAAACATTCAAATATATGAGCCCATAGAGACCATAATCATCATGGCGGGCAACATGGCAATAGGGTTCTGGAGCAGTAGCTGAGACCTTACATATGATCCACAGGTACAAGGCAGAGAGAGAAAGAGAGAGAAAGAGAGAGAGAGAGAGAGAGAGAGAGAGAGAGAGAGAGAGAGAGAGAGAGAGAGAGAGAGAGAGAGAGAGAGAGAGAGAGAGAGAGAGAGCTACCTAGGAATGCTGTGAGATTTTGAAACCTCAAAGACCATCCTCAGTGGCAGAGCTCTTCCAACAATGCAACAGCTCCTAATTCTTCCCAAACAGTTTCACCAACTGGGAATCAAGTATTCAAACTTCTGTGGGGGCCATGCTCATCCAAACCACCCTACCTGGACAGCAGTTTGCAGCTCAATTGAAGAAAATAATGTTAATCAGGACCACTCAGTATTCAGCCAAGTAGAAACTTGGTCAAAGTTGCAGCTGCCAGGGCAACTTAGGCATAAGTTCCAGGCCATGTATCAGCAAGCATCAGGCAGGGCAGCATCCACAGATGGAGTCCTGAAAGAAGGTCCAGAAGTGTGACCAGCCTCTGTAAACTGACCTGTAGAGACCCATTCAATAACCAGACAAGCACCCCAGATACACGAATCCTAATACAAAAAACATAAGAAATATAAAAAAATCAAAAGTCCTCCAAAAATCACTAATCCTAAAATAATGGCCTCCAATTAGAATGGATTGCATGAAATTCTAGACAAAGAAATCACAGCAATGAGTATATCCAAAGAAGACACAAATAAACTTCTGAATGAATTTCAAGGAGATGTAAATGGTTAAATTAAATAAAAAAGTCAACCCAGGGCATGAAAGTATAATTCAATAAAGAGACAAATATAAAAATAAATAAATCAACATGAAATACTGGAAATGAAAATTTAAGAAGTCAAAAAGTTCCATGAAAAGCCTCATCAGTATAATGCACTAAGAGGAGGAAGACTATATGGACTTGAAGACAAAGTTAATAAATTGAAGGCCTCAGATAAATTCTCTAAAAGATAAATTGGTAAGACATTACAAATAGAACATCAGAGAGCTAACAGGTACTATTTAAAAAAAACCAAAACAAATCTACAAATACAGGAAAGAAGGTGAAAAAGTTCATGCTAAAGGAATAAATATTTTCAATAAGAGTATAACAGGAAACTTCCCAAATAGGAAAACGGGTATAAGGAACACTTGAAACAGTAAACAGAAAGGCCAGAGAAGAACCTCCTCACATAATGTTATAGCTAGAACACTAAATACACAGAATAAAGAGAGTATACTGGAAGCAACAAGTGAAAAACATCAATTCTATATAGAAGCAGGCCAATCAAAATAACAGCAGATTTCTCAACAGAAACTCTAAAGGACAGGTTGGCTTAGAATAATGTATTTCAAATTCTGAAAGACAGCCCATAACCCAACTACTATGTCCAACAAAAATATCTGTCGCAGTTGAAGGAAAAAGAGAAACTTTCCATGATGAAAATAAGTTAAACGAATTCATAATTTCTAAACCAGCTCTATAGAAAATGCTTGAAATAATCCTTCAGATTGAAGAGAATGATAAAGGCATCCATAAGGCTGCATGAAAGAATAAAACACACTAGAACAGTACTTAAGCAAACAAGGCCTGGGAAAACACAAAGCAAACACTACAAAATCAACAAGATGACATCTATTAATATATACTTTCCAACATTTCTGAATATCAATGATCTCAATTAACCAATGCAGAGATGCTGATGAGATCACTGTATTTAAAATGGAATCTGTCTCTTTGGTGCCATTAAGAAACATATCTAACTATGAAAGACAGACACTACCTTAACATGAAAGGATAGAAATGGGTGTTTTATGTATTGAAACCAGGAACCAGACAGGTGTCATTGTCCTATATCTGACAAAACAGACTTCAAACTAACACTATCCAAAGAGATACAGTTCACCTCATACTTATTAAAGGAAGGATCCATCAACCAGATTACAATTCTAAGCATATATGTGCTAGAAATTGGTTGTTCTAGCTTCCTTTCTGTTCCTGTGGTAACACTGATCAAAAATAACTTGAAGAGAAAAGCTTTATTTAGTTTATACTTCCATGTTACAATCCATCATTGAGGGAAGTCAGGGCAAGAGCTCAAATTGGATCCCAAGGCAGAAACTATTGAGGAACTATGATTCTTAGCTCACTTGCAAACTCTTGCTTAGTTGATCCTTCTTGTACATCTTAGGACCAATGTGCTGGATATTTTTATGTCAAATTGACACAAGCTATAATCATCTGAGAAGAGGGAGCCTCAATTAATAACACACCTTCATACGATGTGCTATAGGCCATTTTTTAAATTAGTGATTGATAAGGAAGAGACTAGCCCATCATGAATGGTGCTGTCCCTAGGATGACGGCCCTGGATTCTATAAGAAAGCAGGTTGAACAAGCCATGAGGAACAATCCAATAAGCAGCACTCCTCCATGGCCTTTGCATCAGCCCCTGCCTCTAGGTTCCTGCCCCACTTGACTTCCTGTCCTGACTTCCTTCAATGATGAACAGTGATATGGAAGCATAAGCCAAATAAACCCTTTCATTCCCAAGTTGCTTTGATCACAGTGTTTCATCATAGCAATGGTTACCATAACTAAGACAACTACCTTCCCAGACAATGGTGCTGTCCGCAGTGGTCTGGGACCTCCTCTGTCCTCAGGTCAATTTGATATGAGCAATACCTCAATTGAGAAAGACTCCCTTCTCACATGTGTCTAGGTTGAGTCAAGTTGACAATTAAAGTCAGCTATGACACGGGTAAACTCAACTTAATTAAACAACTACTTTTAAATGTAAAGTCCCAGGTCATCTATGGAAATAACAGTGACAAATTTAATATTCCACTTTTACCAATAAACAAGTTGTTCTAACAAAAATTAACAAAGTTTGACATCATAGCTAAAATAGACACATCAAAAGGAACATATCTCCAAAGGATGAAGGTGATATAAAACAAACCTATTGCCAGCATTGTACTGAACCGGGAAAACTCAAAGCATTTCCACTAAAATCAGGAAGAAGACTAAGGTATTTCCATCTTTATTCAATTTAATGTTTTAAATCTTGGCTAGAAAAATCAGACAAGAGAAAAAATAAAATGGATGTAAACAAGAAAGACAAAAGTCAAAGTACCCTTATTTGCAGATGATATGATTTGTGAAAGCCCCAAAAGATTCCACAAGAACTCTCTGAGAACTGAGAGATTATTCTCCTAAAAGCAGCATGATACTTTGTAACAGCCTTCATTCATAGCACACTGAGGACAAAAATAAAGAAGCAATCCCATTCACAACTACCCTTTAAAGATATCTTGAAATAAATCCAATCAAGAAAGTAAAAGACTTCCACCATAGAAACTTTTAAATACTGAAAAGGGGAATTAAAGAAGACACTAGAAGATAGATTATAAGAATTACTGTAGTAAAAAATGACTACCTTGCTCAAAACAATACAATTCCCATGAAAATTCCAATAGTACCCTTCACAGAAATAGAAAAACACATTATAAGTTCACATGGAAGCACAAAGGATCCTTGGCAGCCAAAAAAAAAAAAAAAAAAAAAAAAAAAGCTAAGCAAAATGAATAATTGGATAGATAAGGCCATATCCTTCAAGTTATACTAAAGGCCCACCATTCAAAAACAGACATTTAAATCAATGGAATAAAACAGAAAATCAAAAATGAAATTCACCAGAACAATTCCCTGAATCTTTGGTAGCAAGAATTACAATGTATCATTTGATAATTATAAAATGCCACATTCTAATAACATCTTCTGCCTTCCTAAATTTCCCTGAGAATTGGTAATATCTCCTGAGATGAGTATAAATTATCTAGGATACTTAGTCAAGAAGCTAGCTACACCTAGGCATCACTAAAAAGGATGTTACTCTGCTGCATTGTGGATAGTTCTAATGTTACTCCCATTGGAGGAAAGGGGGTGGGAACCAAGCAAGTGGGGGTGAGAAAAGCCCATGATCTCCACAGATTTGACCCTCCTCAACTGACCCTAATTTGCATTTCCAGTGTTCCCTTTGTTTTTACTCCTCTGATTCCTGGACCTCCAAGAAGAACCCCCCCCTTGAGGCACTTTCAGAACAGAGCATCTGAGGCTTCTTTAAGGACCTGGCTTTCCCCACAGCAGGCAAAAAACATCCATTCTAGTGAAAATTAACTACTGAGACAAAAAGATTGTAAATCACTGTAGGATCTAATTGGATCCACTGTCTTGATTTTTATATAGTATCAGGGAGATCAATGACATTTGTTCTACTTTCGGCTGTGTATTAAATTCATTTCATGGGGCTTACTTTATTTGTCCAATGCACGTGCCTAACAATAATTGAGCTCGGAGGAAATCCGAGTCTCTGCCTGAGTCCATCTACACTGGTTAGAGATGAAGCACAAGCTATCTATTTCTCCCTTGAGTATTCCTGCACTTGGGTTTCTGGAGCCTACAGTTAGAATGGCATGCCAGGAGAGGACAGGGAGAGTGGACAGGGAGAGAGCTGAGGATGCATGGCAGATTAAGTGTCTACAATGCAGCAGTACTTAATCTTCATAAGAACCCAGATGGGTGGGTTATATTGCTCATATTATAGATGAAGACACTGAGTATCAAACAAGTTATTTGCTTTGGATGGCATAGCTAATAAATGATTGAACCAAGATGGTTTTTATTACAAACACTATTTTGTACTGTTCTGCACAAAATAAGTTTCATTATGACATTTCATACACATGTATAAAGAGCCTTTCTTGACTATACTGGCCTCCACCATTCCACATTGGTCCTTTTCTTCTTTCCCAATAATCCTCCTTTTTACTCTCATGTCTTTTTAAAGTTGACTGCCTATATGAGAGAAAAGGAGATATTTATCTGATTCCATGTGACTCTGCTTTCCTCAGTGAGGTCTTCAACTCTATGTACTTTCCTGAAAAAAGGCATGGTTTCATTCCTTTTTATGCTTAATGAAAATTCTGCCATGAATACATGCTACATTTTTTCTTTTTAGCCACCCACTTGCTGGTGGACACCCAGGCTGATTCCGCAACTGCTATTGTGAATCAGTTACAGTAAGTATGCGTATCAGGCATTGCTGCAGTATGCTACTTTAGATTGTTCCTTATTAGAAACAATAAGGAACAGAGGAGTAGAAAACCACTCTAGAGGCAAAGCCTCTAAGTCTTTTCTAGGGCACTCTTAAATAATTGTGTGTGTGTGTGTGTGTGTGTGTGTGTGTGTGTGTGTGTGTGCACAGATGCCTACAAAGACCAGAGACAATGGTAGATCTCCTGGCCTTAGATACTGGAAATCAAGTCATCAGTCACCCAACATGGGTGCTGCAAACCAAACTCTGGGCCTCAGCAAGACTAGCAAGCAGTCTTGACAGTTGAGCCTTTCTCCAGTCCCTGTGATCTCTCCTTAATCCTCCACCACACACTCTGTAATTCTTTGGGAACAATAAGGAACTGCCTCTTTGTGAAAAATAAATGACAAGTGACTGAGGTTAAGAGATGTTTAAATCTGAATATTTTTAAATGGAACATGACTCTTTATGGAGATGTTATTAAGGGGAGATATAAACAAGCCTTTATAGTCTGGGAAAATCTGGGGAGTCTGGACATGTCTTGGTGCCTGTGTCTTCTAAAGCTGTAGAGTGTAAAGATGTAGGGTATACTTTACAGCCAACTGCTGTACTGAAAGATGTCAGGGATGCACAGAGAAACAAGACATAGTTAAAATATCAGCCTCAAAAGATACTGCAAAAGAAGACTCATGTGAGAGTCTTCAGAAGGTCATGTGAGAGTCAGTTCAGGCTGGCATGTCTCCCATCCAAGTACTAACCAGGCCCAAATCTGCTGAGCTTCTGAGATCAGACAGGATCTGGTGCACTCAGGATAGGATGGCCAGAATGTCATTAATTACCACAGAGAAGGGAATGGATTGGTATTAGAATCTGGGTATTAAGAAGGTCCGGAACACTTACCATAGATTGTGGAAGGCCGGATTATGTTTACAGAAATGGTTAATGAAAGAATAATAGAATTTGGGAATGAATGGTATAGACAGAAGGAAGAAAGAATGCCAGGCTATGTACATGTCTAAAGATGGTATTTCTGGCCAATCTACGCATACAGACATAGGTATACTTACATATATATATATATATATATGTATAATCACATAGACATATTTACGTAGATACATGTATTTTATATGTGTCTGCACATTGGAAGCATTCTAACTAAATAAAAGTCATTTGAGGGCATAGGCCTCACAATATATTAGAGATGTAGTATTAAACAATCCTTTTGAATTGTAATGTTATTATCCCTGAAGTGGAATCCTAACACTGTTGTGTGTGTGTGTGTATGTGTGTGTGTGCTGTACACGAAGGAACATGGGGCCCTTGACTTTCGAGAAAGCCTGAGACTTAGTTACTCAGACCCAGCTGGCACTGGAACAGACAGGGCTTGCTTCCTGCTCAAAGCCTCTCCAAGGTTTTTATCTGAAAGAAGCTGGGAGTGGGGTGGGAGGGGGTGTTGATGCAGGGGTTAAGGAGACCTCTTCATGTCATGCTTCTTGGGCCAGGAAGCTCCCTGGAGTAAACTCTCTAGTGGCTGTGTCACCAGGTCCATAGGCCTAAGCCCTGGCATCTAGGAAGCACCCAGAGCAGCACATCTGAGAGCATCCCCCTTCTGTAGGCTGCAAGACAGTAGGGTCTACAGCTAAAGGCAAGAAGGGAGGTCTTCAATTGCTGCAGAATGGTCAGCGAAGGTGCCTTTGAGATCAGCTACGGAGGCTACAGTTTTCCTGGATGCCCCTAGCTACTTTTCCTGCTCCACCCTGGCTAGGCTACGGGGGGGTGGGGGATAGAGATGGATTCTCCACCATTGAGTTAGCCTCTCAGCCAAGATACTCCTTCTGAGAAATCACCATGGTTTGCTCCCACCACCACCTCTAATCTCCTCACCCCCACATCCCCCAGCAGCTCTTTAAAGATAAGTGACACTCTGCATGTGTCAGAGTTTGCCAGATGGCTAAAGGTAAAGGGGAAAAATATAAAACAAAAAGAGAAAGGACGAGGTGCGTGTGTGTGTGTGTGTGTGTGTGTGTGTGTGTGTGCGCGCGCGCGCGCGTGTGGGGGGTGAGGGTGTGTGTGTGTGTGTGTGTGCTCATCTGTGGTGGGGGAGTGGGGACAAAGCATTATCAGCAGCTTTGATCTCAAGGCTGTTTCCTTGCTGCACTCTGGCTTAAAAGGATCAGAAAAAACAGAAAGCAGCACTTCAGGCAGGAAGTGTCTATTATTCAGAAATGTAATATAATTATGTGTCTGCATGGCCCAGTTTATCAGACAGCTTTCTCTGGAAGGATGTGGTGGGATTAGACACGCCACCTCCTCTCCTCTTCTCCCCAGCTCCTTCCCGCCCCAGACTCCTATCTCCCCCTACAACCTTAACACATGCACCACACATACACACACACACTGCCAGCCCTTTCTTCTTTTTTTCTTCTTTTCCCCTCCTTCCTCCAGGACACTTCCAATTTCCCAGGTTTCGTGACCACTTACATGTCTTTCCTGAGTGTTTTTATATAGCGTAGGAAATTGGGTAATGAAAGCCGAGTCATACATTTCTGCTTTATGTTTCCAAAGAAGCAAGTGTGACTGTCAGGTTTACAAAAGATTGTTTATGTTCACTGGCGTGAAATGGGGAGCTAGCGTTCGGAGCAGAGAGAGAGAAAGGCCGGCCAGGCTAGGATGACAGCAATGCATTCATCCTCCACGCTAGAGCAGACAAAGCTCGGTCCCCGCCTGACAGGGACCATAAATCATGGGCAGGAGATGCTGTACCTACAGCTTACACCATTCCAGATGACAAACACACAGTAATCCAGCGAGCACAGCACTTTTGCTCTCCCTTCTCCCCTCCCTGTGCCAGCCTTCTCCACTCACCTTCTCACCTCCCTCCCCCCCTTTCTTCCTGTCACACTGGCTCTGCCTGTCCTTCCCCCTACCCCAACCCCAGATCTCCATGATTTCTCTCCCTCCCCCCCCACCAAGGTTCCTCCCACAGCTTACTTCCTGCTCTTTACCTTCTGGCTGGTGGTATGCTCATTTCTTTTCTAAAAATGTCTTTTGTTATTTCCCTGCTTTCTTCCTCTGTCCACTGCTAACTGCCCTTTGTATCTGGGGTTGTTAATTTCCCATTGTGTAATCTTTTTTTTTCCCTTCTGTTCTTCTGTTTTTAATTTTATTTAGCTAGTTCACTTATGTATGTACGTATGCGTGCAGGCATCGATATGTCTGGGTGCTGAGCACGGAACACAGGGACTCACAAATGCTAAGCACACACTGTATTACTGAGGCACATTCCAGCCCTATGAAAAACAGAAAGAATTCTTGCTTCTTGATGTCACCTCCATTTCTCCTGTCCTCACTCTTCTAGCTGCCTGATCCCATCTGGCTGCCCTGGAGCCCTTGTTCACTAATAAGAATTCGATCTGAATCTGGAAACCCTCTTGGTATAGAAGCAAGGAGAGAACATGTGCGGCACACATTCTAGAATGGTTCTCAACCTTCCTAGTGTTCAACAATGCAGCTCCTCATGCTGTGGTGAGCCCCCAACCAGAAAATTATTTTCACTGTTACTTCATAACTGTCGTTTTGCTACTGTTATAAATGTTAATGCAAACATCTGTACTTTCTGATGGTCTTAGGCGACCCCTGTGAAAGGGTCATTTGACCACTCACAAAGGGGTCACAACCCACAGGATGAGAACCACCATTCTAGAATGTGTGCTCCATCTGCAGGCACTGTGGACCCCTGATAGGGACAGTCTTGGGGACAGAAGGCCTCTGGTCGATCGAGGGTCAGGCTTCCTTCTTAACAGTTAGGGCTACAGGAAAACACAGGGTCCATGCTGAAATACTGCGGGTTTCCTCAGCAGAGTGAGGCTGGGGGTATTTGTGACTCTATATGTTCACTCTGAGTTCTGCTAATGAGTTGATTCCTCCACAGACCTGAGAAACCCCTCACTTTCTTGTCCCTGTTTCTGTAATGTCAAAAGTTTCCTTGGGCTACTCCAAGTAAACATGTCTTCATAACGGTTGATATTCATGCAGGTGATCAGGTTTAGAAACCTCGGAACATTACAGGGGATGAGTATGCACCTCACGGTCCCTCCTTGTAGTCAGTTGTGCTGAGATGTTAAGCAGATATAAAGGAGCCAGCCAGAGAAGCCTCTCTCCCAGAACTCTGTCTATGTATAACTCAGCTCCTTCCGAAATCTGAGCTTCGGGGAGGCCTGGCTCCCAGAACTAGGATGCCTGACAGTTCATTCCCGTCACGCTTTGCATTAACGCCAGGGTCCTTGTACACCACAGGCAGCTGAGCAAACGGAGACTGCATGAGCAACACCAAAACATACCAGGACACGATAGTGGCTGCTTCTCCAGTTCGCGCTCACCAACCCGGTATTTTTAAATGTCAACCCCCCCATTCTGAAGACCAGCTCCATCTAGATTCAGACTTCCCAGGTCCTTGTGAATGATTAATTTTCACTCCATAGAAATGAAATCCTAGCTGTGCAGTTGGCTCTTCAGGTTCTTGGGACCAAAATAGGCTTGGCCAGGGGCACTAGGAATTAGTTTTCATGGATTATTTTAAGTCAGCCAGCCCAAGAATGACTTCTATTGACTAAAGCTGGGGTGGCAGGGACTGCTCAGGTAGCAGGTCAAGGGTCCTCCTTCTGTGTACCACTGGGGCTTTGAGGGCCTTTCAGAGTCTATTTGACATTGGGCCATTCGTAGCCCAATGACAGTATGACTGGGGGGAAAGGGCAGAGTATTTCAGAAGGTTCTTCATCCAGACAGCACCTGAATTATTCTCTCCTAATATGCAGGTAAGAGATTGATGGCTCACACTGGAAAAAAACCAGAGCAATTGATGAAATTAGAGACTAGCAAGTTTGGTAACATGCAGAGAGAGCTATGCCTCACCTATATCCTCTCTCTGCTCATATTTGCCTGGAAGAGAGACAAGAACTCTCTGCCTGGACAACCCTTAAATCAATACCTCCTAATTAACACAGGATTTAATTCATCAGTGAGATGGCAACTCTATATCATTTCCTCTAACAGGGCTTGGGAGTACTTACCTCTCTCTGCCCCTCACCTCAGCCTCTCCAATTTGCCCATACCAAAGTTTAAGGAGGAAGATAATTTAGTCATCTTCCCAGTGTCTTCCTAATAGGGTCCTAGGCCCTCCAGTTGGCCTTCCAGGCTCCGGCAGAGGTAAGATGATAGCAGAGACTTACCAGCATGCTGGTGGGGGAAGATCTGGGCATGCTCTATCGGGAGCACATCCCCTATGCCATCTTGGCATTGCAGATCAAACGGCTACCCTGGAAGACTCTATCTCATTTTGTGAATAAGATGCCAAGGTAGGGAGAAAGGGATGCCAGGCTCAACATGATGCAGATGTTAGGGCAAGACTTAGCCCCCTCTGGAGTCAGGGATCTCTTGAGGATGTGCTTCACTGTGCTGGCTCCCTCATTTGGGCTGAGACATTCTCTTCTCTCCTCATTTTGTATTATGATTAGCTCAGCTCACAGCCATGATTAAAAATGGTCAACATCTATTAAGCACTCACCAAATGTGAAGCACTTACACTTCATGTTCTAAGTGAATCTTCTCAACATCATAAGGTGAGTATGGCTCTTTATTCAGACACAGATTAAGCGACTTGCCCAAATAGAAGATGACAAACCGCTAAGCCTGTTCTTTCAGCCACTAGCTATAATGCCACTTTCAAATTGAAATTACTCCCAAAGGGCATTAAATTAAGCTCTTTACATTTTAGTGTGAATGAATTTAACTGGGACTTTGTGTTCAAAGAGATATTTCCCCAGCCCAGAGCATTTAGAAGCTATAGGAAAATGGAAGTGCTCTTTTTGCCCAGTTTACCCAAGGCCCCAACTCTGCTTCCCCATCCCAGATTCCAAAGACAGAAGATTTTGCCTTTGAGTAAAGTGTTAATAATAGCCAAGGCCTCAGTTTGGACAGAAGCAGCTATCCATCAAGAACCTTCCAAAAAATATCTGCTTTGGTCCATTTCATTGCCTCGGATATAGAATTCCACTCAGGCTTTTCCTCATCTCGAAAGGCCTAATGTTGTAATTGTAATTAATTGGGCCTATTAGAATCCCAAAGGGAGGGACAGAAGGAAAGAAAAATGAGCCCTGCAGAACCCCTCCTACCCTGGCCATTAGTCACTCACTGCAGAATGTGGGCCCAAAGAACAGTTAGTTAGTTGCCTTGTCCAGAGAGGAGGGGATATGGGAGGGGCACAGAGCAGAAAAGCTGGGAGGTTCTTGGTGAGAGCGGCCCCTTTCTAGTCAGGTGGCGCTTACACCGATCAGTCAGTGCGAGATGAAAGGCTATAAAACCGACGCGGTGCCAAGACCGTAAGAAAATATACATCCTGATGTGTCAGGAATACCTGCGCGCCTTTAACCTCAACTTCCGATGAACCAACACACCTCAGAGCGCATTTATATGCAAAGGCATATAATATGTCCCCTGTATCTAATTATCTGTCAACCCGAGGCAGTTTGTTTTCCAAATCGGCCTCTCGGCTGTGACTTTACGAGGTCATAAAGAAAACGATGCCACTCTGCACTGAAACGCAAGGAGAGCCCAGATCAACAAATTATCCTCTTTAATGGTGTCTCTCGGCCTCCAGTGCTGGGCCTGGAGAAAGAAAGCAGCCCGGTCCTGGGCCTTCCTCCCAACCTTCAGAGAAAGGGGCGCAAGTAGCAGGAAGTGAAGCTGAGGAGGCATCGGGACACAGGACACAGCCAACAACAGATTTCCTTTTGGCTTGTTCAGCTGTCCTCAGCTCTGTGTGTCTCCGCATGAGCCACGTCAGTCTGCAAAACTGCCAGCTGAGGCCTCCGGTAACAGGACGCTGCCCGTGTTCCCGCAGGTTTCATACACCAAACCCTACCTAGCTGAACAGCCCTGTGCTCCAGAGTATCTTTAGCTCCCTGCTAACACTAGGACGCTTGTGAGAGAATTTAGTCCATTCTCCGAGAGACAACTCCTTCTTGAATGGACCCTTGGTTCCCTGGGAAGAGTGGGCAGCAGATGGTCTACTTCTCTGTTGTAGCTGGGAGGAAGCGGTGGTGGCTCTTTTAAACTTCTAAGCAAGAGAAAAAATTCCTTCTCCCCCAAATCAGAAAGGTAGGTGGCAGCAGCTGCAGCAGGAATGCATTGTGAACAGGCAAGGGGCTGAGCTGGGCATCCTAGCACTCAACACTCATCCGAAAGTGTGAGCAAACACACACACACACACACACACACACACACACACACACACACACACACACACACGCGCGCGCGCGCGCGCGCGCGCGCGCACACACGACGAAGAGGGATGGTCCCAGCACACAGTCTTCAGCTCCTATTAGGCTTCTTCTGATCTTTAGCAGATTAATTAGGAAGTTTGTCAGGAGCCAGCCGTGAACTCCAGCCGCTCCTCTCTGGGAGTGGTAACAGTGCC
>CM053764.1:102450134-102468719 GCA_028658305.1 Pachyuromys duprasi | reverse complement strand
CCACACACTCCTGTGATTAATGATAGAAAGGAGGAAAAAAGAGGGGTCAACAGCTGAGTGCAAGGCAAGTTGCTAGACAGGGAGTAATTAAGATACTTGGGTAAATATGATTAATAAGCTCAAACTGGCACGGTACGCCGTAAACACGGCTAAGCAGATGGTCCCCTCTCTGCTGAGAAAGCTGGGCACTTGCAAACAAGGAGAAGGGAAGAGTGGGTGGCTCAAGAGACGTGGCCTGTGCTTAGCTGACCCTGCTAGAGAGACTGGTTGAGCCGTCAGGGAGAGGTTAAGACATGGAGGCAGCTTTGAGATGCTCTACCACGCCTCTTACCTAGGCACAACACAGAGCATGAAGGTTCGTGACTGGGCTCAACATGTCACTTCCAAAGCTTCTCTATCCTTCTCCTGCCATCCCCAGATCAGATGTGGTATTTCATTTGCTTCAGCTGCTGCCACAAGAACACCTCACACAGCACAGTGGAGGTGTCTTAAAAACAGAAATGTGTCATGTCCCAGTTCTGGAAGTGAGAAGTCCAGAGTCAAGGTGTGGACAGTGTTAGGTCCTCCTTTGGCCTGTGAAAGAATCTGTTTCACATTTCTCTGGCTTCTGGTGATTTGTGGGCAATCCCTGCTTGCCATCTCCTCCCAAATAAGGTCATTTTTGTGAGGTCTATGCCTAGACTTTGTGATCTATGAGTTGAAAGGACGAAATTCAACCTACAATAGCCACTGGTGAGCTAGAAAGCAAACTGGGAAAGCAAATTCCTTATCAGAAGGAACAGGAGCCTCCGTGTGTGTGGCAGGGGTGTGTGTGAGAGAGAATGCTCACATAGCACTATCGAGAAGGCAGGCATGACAGGGACTCTCATTTCTCAGCTCAGCACATTAAAAAAAAAAAAAAAAAAGAGTCCATGCCTGATGTGGTGGCATCCACCCTTAATCCCCAGAGCTCAGGAGGCAGAAATAGGAGGATCTCAGTGAGTTCTAGGCCAGCCTGGTCTACATAGTGAGCTCTAGGACAGCTAGGACTACCTAGAGAGACCCTGTCTTAAACAAATAAACAAACAAGCAAACATGGCCAAGATCCTAGAGCATCCCTGTGTGATGTTGTGAGAGAAGTGGAGGCTTTAAAAGAAGGTGTCCCCAAAGAGCCTGGTTATCAGGAAATATCTTTAGGACCTAGAAGAGAGGACTCTAAAGACTTGGTTTAAACAGTAGTAAGGTACCAAAGCATCTGTACCTACACACAAGGGCAGCGGTGCTGCATTCACCTGAAGGGCAAAGCACTGAAGGAGAGACAAGTTCAGAGCTCAGAATGTTGATTCCTATGTGAGTTCCCCATGGCTGCAGCAGCAGATGATCACAAACATGGTGGCTTAAAACAACAGGAAGTAATTCTCTTACAGTTTTTTGAAATATACAATCAGGATAAAATTCCTATACCAATATGTGGTGTTACCTTCAGAGGACCTGGGGAGGGGTCTGGCCGCTCCTAGTGTTTTCGGCTTGTTCTCGCATTCTTTAGTCTTCAAGGCCAGCAACTTCTTATCACTGTCTGTTGTTTTACATGGCCTCTATCTCCTCTTACAAGGGCCCATCAGGATAAGCCAAAGCAATTTCCCATCTTGAACTACTTAACAACATCTGCAAAGACTTTTTTTCCCCAGCCTACTGCAATTCCCTTAGAATTTGCCTTTTCTAACCACTCTCTCAATTGGTCTCTGTGAAACTAGACAACCTGGCAAGCAAGCAAAGCATGCACAGGTATGGCAAAGCATACCTCTTCACACCAAGCCAAAATTTAGCCTCAGGTGATGACTATCTAGGCTGTTAATTTGTCCCTACAAATGGCTTCTCTATGGTGTATGACATTCATAGATTTAAAATATTTTGTTCATAAGAGGGATGTTGCAAATTTTAAGTTGCCATTTTTTTTTCTAAAATTTGGTCAAGTAAAGGACATCAGTACTAAAACCCTGTATTTATATTTCATGATAGAAGGCACGTTGATGCTACAAAATATCAAAGTGAACAAGCCTGGTCTCAGGACAGACCACAACCTTCCAGAGAAGGCCACTGGCAACCCCACGCTTGGCATGTCCCATGCTCATTTCTCCTTCTCTATACCTAAGGTTTTAAGAATCCCTCAAGACCTGCTGGGGAGGACTGCTTGATTGGAGCAGGTGTCTACTCTCAATGGATGACTTGGAGGGCTTCTCCCAAGTCTCATGCCAATGGAGTGAGCCTCAAGGAGACCAAGTTGGGAAAGCAGCTGACCAGGCAGTACTAAGAAGAGGCCTCAGCTTTAGGCTGGACCTGCAGCATCCAGCAAGGGTACATGTTTAAAGCTTAATCTCCCAGTCCATGACACTGTTGTGCTAAAATAGAACCTTTAAAAGGCAGAGTCCAGTGGGAGGTCTTAAGTCACTAGATACGTGTTCTCAAAGGAGGCCGTGGTCCACCTGCTGGGGGTTGGTTTGGTGCTATGTAGTCTAATGTTAATTACTGGCCCCCAAGATCTGGTTGCTGCCCAGAAGAACACAGCCTCACTGTACACCTGGCCTTGTTGTGCAAACCTTGTTCTACCTAACTTAAAGTTGATTGGTTAATAAAAAAAAAAAAGTGCTGAAGCTTGGGATTTGGCAGAAGAGAGAGAGGCAGTGTTTGAGGTTTCCAGGCCTGGGGTTGGAGGACCAGGAGGCAAAGGGAGAGAGGGTGGAAGGACAGAAGAAGGACTAAGAGGATATCCTTAGATCCAGCACAGAAAGGATGACTTATTGTTAAGTAACTTGAGAGATAGCTTAGAGGGTTGAAATCTGTCCAGCTCCAATGATTTAAGCTTGTTAATAAATCATAGTCTCAGTTTGTGCTTTTTAATTGCTGGATGAAGAGGAGCTAAGACTTAGCTGGTGTATGGATGAATATTAATTTACAAAGTTCTTCCACAGCCGCCAGTCTCTTCTTCTTTTTCTTTCACATCTTGGGCATGAAACAAGAGGTTTTGTTCACCATGTGCTCCCTGCTATGATGCTTCCCGGTTTGTTTCCCTTTCACCTGAAGTTACGTGAAGAAAAGGCAGTAGAGCCCTCCCCATCACTGGTGAAGACACATGCCCAGACGTCTCCCCATGACAATGAAAGTCTGAAACCACAGGTGACTAATTGGGCCTAGGAAGAGATTAATAATAACTAACAATAAATTAGAACTATATGCAGTACGCTCTAATAAAGATTACCCGGACTCGGTCTCACTTGGAATAGCCTATTGTACTGTACTTAGCTTTCCTTTCATAGTGTCAGATGACACAATGCCTCTGTGGAGATGAAGTGGTGCGGGTAGCATAGACGTTAGGTGTTGGGCGACTGCGGAAGAGTCACGTGAGCACATGCATTGTACAACAGCCAGAGACTAGCAAGCAGGAAGTGTGTGCATTGTGGATATACTGGACAAAGGGATGACCCGTGCCTCAGACAAGATGGGGGTAGGCCAGTGTGAGAATGTATCATGCCACTCAGAACAGTGCACAGTTTAATACTTGTGCATTATTTATTTGTGGAAATTTCATTTAATATTTGCAGACTGCAGACGGCTACAGGTAACTGAGGACATGTACTATGTAAGGCCATCAATGGGACAGGATATTGTATAATCCATCAACAACAAAACCATAAAATGAGCTACATCATGGTAGAAAAATACTACCATGGAGATTCTCTGTGGATGATTGTGACAACATTCACCTTGCGACATTTTGTTCACCATGTGCTCCTCCCTATGATGCTTCCCAGGCTCTCTTACTCCTTCCTGTGGGATGAAGAGAAATACCTAAGATATGGACCAACTTCACAATACCTAAGATGTAGAATCCAATTAATGGATAGAGAAAATACGGTACACACATACAATGGAGTAATATTTAACCAGAAAGAAATTTAAATCTTGCCATTTACAGCCACATGGGAACAAAATGAGTTCAACGTGGTGAGTGAAATAAGCTGACTCAACAAAGCAGGGCTTACGAGTTCACTCATGAGCAGAAACCGAAAACATTGACATGCAACAGTGCTGAATATTGGCTGGGAAGGGTGTTGGAAAGGGGAGGAGTGAGCGGATGGATGGAAGAGCAGCTGGGTTTGATGAATGCACAATTTACATACGAAAATATCACAGCAAATCCCATCAATATATACAATTAATATGTTAATGAAAGCAAACAGCCAAGTAAAACAGAAGACACTTCCTTTGAGGACTTTATTAGCCTTTCCAAAACATGGTTCTCTACCGTTTTCTGTGTCCAATCTTTTCCCAAGCAGGATAACAATGATGCTCTCGGAGCACATCCTACCTGTGGCACACGCACCCACAGCTCAGGAGACTCTAATTTGTCTCAGTGACACAGCGGCTCCATCCCTCTGCCACTGTGACATCAACACTTGACAGAGAGGACTACCGCCAATACCTCATTTACTTTCCTCCCCATTTCTCATCTGTATCTGTAGAATCTGATAAAGGAGAGGCCACCTTGAGGAATACGTGTGGCCATCACAGGGCCGGCCTTGTCATTTGTCTCTACAGGAATCTTCGAAAACTTCCAGTCACAGAGTCCCATGAGAGAGGCGGAGCCTGGGGTGGGAAGTGATGTGAAGATGGGTGAGTCTCTGATGAGGAAGAGCGCCTACTCGCCATTGACTCCAGAGAGAGATGTAAGTGTTACATGAAGATGTGCTCAAGGTAAGCTGAAGGGGAAGGTAAGCGCTGGGCTCATGTTGGGCTCTGCACCGAGTGTGAGGGACACAGAGTTTCCAGGTGGCCTCAGTGGAAGGGGAGGGGGGTGAGGACAGCACACTGGGAATGCAGTAGGAACTGAGGCAAACTCCTAGAAAGCACAAACAAGAAAAAGCTGTCCCCACGAGCAGATCATTTTTTCCCCCAAGCGAAGATTCACTACAGAGAAGTTGTCTGCAGGATGACTTGAGGAAACTGATACTGGAGTGGGGAAGCGAGCCAGGGGCGGTGCAAGACAATGTCCCCTCACAGTGACAGGGGACTTGAGGAGATCGACTTGAAGCAGGTTTGCCTGGGTGTCTAGTGTCACAGGTTTCAGTCCGCGGTCACTTGGTTCTGTGGTTCCTTGGCCATGAAGAAACAGGATACCACAACAGCACACGCAAAGAGGCCTGTGTGTGTGCTAGGGATAAGATAAATTTGCCAAGGCTATGAATTCTTTCAACAAGGCCCCTGTATCTTTCACTTTCCATTAATTCCCCAAAGTCCATTCAGCTCCAAGACTACTGCGTTGGTCAGATCCCTCAAATCTAGTCATTTCTTAGGAACCTATCACTGAACAATCAGGCCATTAGCACAAAACCTTTGAGGGCTTTTCTTAGTCTCAACATTAACAGAAGGGAAGGAATCTACCAAGAGTGTGTGATCATGTGCAGGGACAGCTACTCTGTACACTTCACACCCAGCACCTCTGTCACATGCATGTGGACAGAGGGGCCAACCGGGAGCTGTGGAGCTGGTACTGGAAGTCATATTGGCACAGGCAAACACAGCAAGTGCCAAAGGGGGAGGGTGCCCATGGCTGGCATGGCAACCCATGAGTTCTAACCTAAAGTATCAAAGAAGAGTGGGCATTTGCACTGAGGCATGACAGATACTTAGGAGTTTTCTGGGTAGTGATGGGCAGAGGCTGTGTGGGAAGGGGAACATTCATTCCAAACCATGGAAAAAGCAGAAGGAAATAAGTTACAGGCTGTGTGGTTAGTTTTAGTGGCTTCAGGTGGCATAGGCTGCCACTCTGTGGACAGGAGGTCTAGAGAAGCACCTGCAGAGGCCATAAGGGGCCAGGCTATGATGCCACTGAAGTTGGCATTTCCTAAACCATGTGGGCAGCAAATGGTAACAAAGATTGAGGTGCTCTAGGCCAGAGGCTGCTGAGGAGTCAGTAACCCCAGTGAATTTAGCTCCTCATAAAAGAAGTAAATGAATGAAAAGAAAATGAACCTGCCAGTTGATGGTGTAGGTTTTGTTGCCGAGGATCCACACTCCTGAACAATAGACTCCAGCTTCAACACTGCCCATAGCTGTCTCCCCGGGGATAAGTGCCCTGACAGGCCAACTGGACATGCTTTCTCTGTAGGTAGTCATCACCACTTGAGAGAGCCAAAATCAAGTAGGAGTATCCAGACCCCTGGAATATACCTTAGCCTAGCCTTGGCACAACGACAGGTCTTCCATTGTTTTTAAAAGTACACTTCCATGCTGTTGTCTTTTGAGGCAGTATCTTACTACACAGTGCTGGGAAACCTGGAAACTGCTGTGTATTTGAGGCTGGCTTCAAATTAGTGGGAATCCTCCTGCCTCAGCCTCCTGAGTCCTGGGATTATAGTTTGTGTCAGCACTCTCTGCCTTCCTGTACTTTCATATATCATCAGACTCACCTGCGTAAAGAAAGAGAAAATGAATCGAAGCTTTGGCTAATGTCAAGGCACGCATGCTCACTCTCCCTCCTTCTGGCTGACCTTTGGAAACTGACAACGTGCCCCATACTTAATTCACTGTGCTTCATCCTCGTGAGGTTGGTGGGCTAGGGGCTTGATGTAAGGTAACACCCTCACCAAGGAGACTTCAACCATTAGGAGGCATCACCAACTTCAAAACATAAACTGGCCAACGAGAGACTGCTTCCCTGCGAGGACATCTTGCAGTAAGCAATACCTTCTGATGTGCGATGCCAGCGAGCAGCTGAGTGTGGTGACAGACTGGCCCATGTCTACTGAATGGAACACAGTAAAAGGCATGGACTGTCTTTCAAAGATTAGCTCGCATAAGACTTTCTCTTCTGCCTGCTGTTCTTCCTTTTCCTCACCATCATCCTCTTCCCTGCCCCCTTCTTTTCTCTCTTTCCTTCTCCCCCATCTCTCTCCTTTTCGTCTTTATAATGAAGCAAGGTATATATGCTGCTGTGTGGAGACACTCATTTAATGAGGAACCGAGGTGTCTATTCCAGCCAGTAGGCACCTGGAAACTGAGGCCCAGAAAGCTGAGTCCTACCTCAAATACTTGATGAGCATGTAAGTCGACTCCACTCAAGTAGAGCAGTCAGATGGCAGGCAGCAGTCCTGACCGTGATGCCTTAACTTCTCTGTTGGCTTAAACCCGTGCAGTCTTCTTGGGTGACTACTCCACAACACCTCGTATAACTCTTGGAATTAAGAGGGTTAACTGAAGTAATGTGGAAGAAAGTGGTTTTGTTTTGTTTAACTGTAAGGAGCTCTGCACAAGAAAGACACAACTCTAGTCTCTTCTCGGGCACTCCCAAAACGTGACACACTCTGAATGCTAAGGCTCAGAAGGAGACGTTCCTTAAGGCCTTTTCTGGAGGCAGTTTTCAGAAAAGAAGAACTGGTAGAAACAAAGGCACCAACAAGAGACAGGCCCATCTCATAGCTGGCAGATCCCTAGCCCCGGGAAGGGTAGTGTAAAGGTTAGGTAGCTGATTCCGAAGGTCCATCCTGGGGGGCCTTTTTCTCATCAGCTTATGAAAGGCCCAAGCTTTGTGTGGCCCCAGGCCTACTATCTACCATGCACAATAACATCGTTTGCTCTGCACCCAGACATTCAGGCATGCTAATTTAGTGTTCCCACAGCCTATGTGATAATAGCTATCATTACTGCCTTTTAGGTATGTTGAAACTGAGGCTTATCTGGGCAGTACAGCATGGAGTGCCTCAGCAGGCTGTCACACATCCACCGCTGGGCCAAGCTCTGTTCAGGTAAGGTGCCTTTGCTGCCCCTTCCGTTCTGCATCTTCCCAGGGAGTGATTTCTCTTCTTTCTATTTCTCTGCTTCTATCTTCCTATAAAACATGCCGTGACACTTCGCACAAAGAGCCACGTATACAAATCAATTGCAATCAACTGTATTTCTTTCCCAATGTTAAAAGACTCATAAAGGAAAATGCGCTTGTTTCAAATACCCTTTTCTGACACTAAATCAACTCTCCACTTCTTGGTGGTGTTTCTGCACAAACTGAGCTGGGCCCGCAAGAGACCACGATTTACCTGAATAAAATCTTGCTTTGCACGGGCTGTCTAGTTGTGTTAATAAAAATAGCAGATCTGGCGGCTGAGATTTCAGGGGAGTTGGTTGTATTGTCCCGACTCTTAGTTCAAAGGATAAGGGCAATTCACACAGGAGATGGTTTCAGGGAGGGGGTGGGCATTATGACAGGGCTGTAGTCAGAAGTCTTCCCCGTCCCATCATACCCCATCCTTATCCCTCAAGGCACTCTCAGTTGCCATCATCTGAGTTCATGGAAATACCTGTGCAAGCTCAAGCCAGACAAACTTCCAGCACAGAAGTTGCCCGCTCAGCCCCACCCCTATCCGAGAAACTATTAGTAATTGATGGTTACCCAGAAAACTTGAGAGTCTGTTTTCTGTTAAAGGTGTGGCCCCAGGTAGGTGGAACACACGCCCTGGTGGATCACACACCCAAGAATTAATTAGGCAAGATGGAGTTTTTAAATAGAATGAAGGAGGACACAAAGTTGGATGGATGTAGAATGGAAAATGAAACTGGGAGGGGGTGGGGAAGGAGGATGAATATGATCAAAATAAAATGTATGAAATTCTTAAAGAATGAATCCGATGTGTACCAAAAAGGGCGAATTACATAGGAATGGGGCTTCTCGTGGGATACTCCTCAAATCCATTTGACCCCAAATGACTTAGAGTCTTTGATTTCTGTTAGGCCTGTCACCACTTACTGGAATTTTACAGGCTGTGTGGCTGGTGGTTGCAGAATCACTCATTGGTTCAGTTTTTGTTTGGACTTAGTTCCTCTAAGCAGATACTGATTCTTCTTATTTAGGAATAAGGTTGGAAACCCCAGTCCTTTCTCTTTAACTACCACTCGGCCAAGGCCATGGCGATTTTCCTTCAGCCCTTTTTGTAAGTCTTCACTAACCTTTCTTCCACTGAGCCACAGGGCTCTGTGGCTGAGAAGCCAACCCCACAATCAGATTTGCACTCAGAAGACAGACTGCCAACTAATTTTGCTTCTGCATGAACATAAACAAGGTTCTAGGAGACATAATGAAATCAAGAGGAAGACACCTGATATGGTTTACATTTTGGTATAGAAAGTAATTCTATGTGCCATCTAAAAATGAAGATTGATGATGTCACCAAGGGGGGAAGACAGGGAAGTGAAGAGTTGACATAAATTTATGTTGACTTAGTTTAAAGAAGTAACTTGCCAAGAGACCCCACTGATACCTTGAAGGCTCCTCCTGGCTGCCTGTGGAGCTCTGAGAAAGACGCTGTCACGGTGCCCGGTTTTCTGCTTTGGACTCAAGCAATGGAGAAATGGATGTACACAGGTCAGTAGAGGTTTGGGGTGACAGAGTCAGCATATTTGGGAACACAGGCACATGATTTAGCCTAAGTGTTACTCAGCTTTTTGTAAGTGTTACCGATTCCTGAGATAAATCAACTTAAAAAGAATAGCTAGTTTTGGTTTATGATTTCAAAGATTTTAGCTCACATTGCTTTGGACTTCTGATACTGCAGGTCATACAGAAGTGCTCAGTAGAAGAGGTGGGTTCATCTCATGATAGGCAGGGAGAGATAGGGAGGGAAGAGAACAGAAAGGGGAGAGGAGAGAGGGATGTGGAAGGTGGTGGCTGAGGGTCTACTATCTTTGAGTAGGTTAAGTATAGAAGAACCTAACTCTTCTCACTAGGGCCCTACCTCCTAAGCATTACAGGGTGAGGATTGCATTCTTATGAGTATTTGGGTCCCCACTGAACAGCAGGGAGGTTGAAGGTTTCAACTCCAAGGAAGTGTCGGAAAGATACGTGTGATTACCAGACAGGAGGTGAAGGCAGACAAAGCCCAAGAGAAGAGAAGCACAAGGAATGCTGGGAAATAGCTAGAGTCTGGTAAGCTGCATCACAGACTCTTGACTGTCTCACCACTGTTCCTACAGGCTTCTTACCAGGCAACAGATGATGTAACCGGAGCCACGTTTAAGACAGAAGCTGAGGCGGTGATAGGAGCGGTGGGTGGAGGCAGTTTCGGCTGGGATCCATGCTTATCTCAGGCTAGCCATCCTTATTTACAAGTGTCCCTGAGAACCAAATAGTGACTGAACTTGCATCTTTGTTGTTTTGAAAAATGCAAGTTTCATAAAATTCTCTGACACATAGGATTATTCAACATGTATTATCTGCTGACTGCTCTACTGGAGTCGGAGGCATTTAGTTAGCACAAACAAGATGGATCAACAAAGAGTGTGTGGATAGATGGTGGTTTTTGCAGATTTACTGATCTTCCCATATGTCTGCCCTTAGGTACCTTGTTCACATTTGCTCATATCTTTGAAAAGTGAAAGACGTAACGTGGGAATGGCTCTGAAGGTACAGCTAATCAACCAGTCATGTTGTATACCCAGAACATTGACGTGATTGCTTAAAATCTCCTCCGGTGTTTGTCATGGCATCGAGTAGGTAGATGATAAAATTATTCCCTTCATCGTTGCAAGGAATTGTAACGAAGTGCTAGTACCATCTTTAAAAAAATGCTTCAGGGATGGTTACGAACAAGAAATGTGGGCTCCACTGGGAAACCAAGGAAACTCTCTGCGCTAGCAGGAGGGAGGCGGGCAGAGATTGAGGGCCAAATTGCAACTCATTGGCACAGCACATATTTTTCCAATATAAAAGCAAATGGAGAATCCGTAAATAAATTGACTATATAAAAGTGTCCCTTTATATTACTGCCTCACCTTTCTAAGAGGAGACAAAAAAGGGGAAAGAGGCATTGGGCATTTTTCCCCCTCACAGCCCTGGTATAAAAATATCATTTCTTCTGGGTGATTTTATAGTACCAACAGCAGTCCATATCTATTTAAAATACATATGCAGCCCCACGTGCAGACCCCCTTGCACAAACGATCCCGTAACTAGCATCATTCCAACTGCAGAAGCAGCTGCCACGTAATTACAACCTCTCATCACACGTGTGGGGAAACAAGTTGTGGCGTTTGGGAAAGGTCTGCAAAAATAGGTGTCAGACCTTAACTAATAGTGATTGTCCTTCCATTCTACTGTAATTTACATTTAATTCACACATTTCATTTCCATTTAAAATATGATTACAGTGTTTTGAAGCACATCTCCCCTGTCCCCTCGAATTATAGGGGAATGAGAATAACAGGGAACAGCAGGCACCAGGAAAGCGGAGGAGCCCTTGGCACTGGGGTCGGCACATGCACTGTGTCTCAGAGGTTACAGGGGAGAGCTGGGGATGAGAGGAGGGAAGCAGGGTTGGAGAGAAAGGATAGGATGCAGGGACTTGGGGCGTAAGGGGAGGAGTAGAGATCCCATCTCCAAGGATTCCCAGCCTACTTGTATAAAGCCGTTATTTTCTGGCAGAGCGCCTGCCTTTCATTTCATTTATTTCAGGTTCATGACCTGCTACTAAATACATGCAGCAAAAAGCAGGTGCTGCTATGTCTGAGGTTTAAGCTTCTCTGTACTGGAGGCAGCAGAAGGAAGAGAGGAAGGGAGAAGGCTGGGGTTTCCGATATGTTGACCCAGAGAGGCCAGACTGCCGAGCAGATATATGATATCATTCAAGAAACACATCCTTAGGGCTGGGAAGATGGCTTAGTGGTTAGCAGCACTGGCTACTCTTCCAGAGGACATGGTTTTGAGTCTCAGTACCAACGTATGTCATGGCCTTTCTTCTTTTTTTTTTTTTAACTTTATTTTTTCTAAGATTTTATTTATTTAAAGTATGAGTGCTCTATCTGCATCAGATTCCAGTATAGATGGTTGTGAGCCACCATGTTGTTGCTGGGAATTGAACTCAAGACCTCTGGAAGAGAAGCCAGTGCTCTTAACTGCTGAGCCATCTCTCCAGTACATGGCCTTTCTTCTATTGCAAAGAATTGGTGACTTACTTTCCACTTTCCTTGTATCTAGCCACGGTCATGTAACTAGTTTCGTTAGTGAAGTATAAGCAGAAATTATGTCTCAGTTCTAGGCAAAGATTAAGAAACAGCCTTCTGTGTGCTGCTTTTCCTTGGACTAATCAGAGAGGAACAGCTTCAAGAATGATACAACTAAATGATAACCACAACCACCAAGAAGATGAAGGCTATTTCCCCGGACCAGTTCATGAAGGAAGTCTGCCCACTAACCAAGAGCAATCAAGCATAGCAATGATAACATCATAATTATATTACAATATAATAATTAAATATTATTATTATTAAATAATTATGGTTATAATTATTACTACAATTATAATTCTGTTTGGGGAAGGCACTGGAATGCTGAAAATTGTTTATTGTAACGTCTAGTATTGGGCTAACCAATGAACTTGCGCCTACCAATCATTTTTCAGCCCGCTAAAATCTTGTGTAATTAATTCGTATAAGTACCACACACTAACCGATTGCACCACTGGAGCATCCACTGTGTAATTAATTCATAAAAAATAAATCTCTGCGGTCAAGCACAGTTGTGCATCCTTGTAATTTCAGCACTTGGGAGGCAGAGGAAGTGCGGTCACTTCAGGTTTGAGGAGAGAATGGTCCACATAGAAACTTTAAGGCCAACCAAGGCTAACTAGTGCAACTCACAAAAATCAAATGAGAGAAACAGATTTTTAGGAGGGCACCAGTGTTTTGTTACCTGATGCAACAGATACCTTTGGATCTGTTCTACTCCACCCCTCAGGAGTGTCCACACAATTGCACACACCTTTATTCTTAACATGTTTTCCTTTTTGGTTTCCAGGGTAGTATAAATTCTTTAAGCTTCCATCCTTCTACCTGTTTCTGACTCATCTTGCTGGTCTCGGTTCTGAATTCTAGTCTATGAGCTCTCCAAATTAGACTTTTGCGCCTATCCGTGTTGAGTTACCTGGGACTGAATTTGCACTCACCATAAACAATGGAAAACAGGATGAAAACTTACATTAAAACTACTTTCAAACATTTCAAGACAGGCACTACAGACCAAAATCCTCCTTAGAGAATGAAAAAAAAAAATAAGGGGAAGCTGCCAGCATCCTAGCTTTTTCCAGAGGGTACCTTTAGCAGGGCATTACAGTGAAAGAAAATGCTACCTAAACACACTACTGAGTATGAGGCAGAAAGAAATGTAGAAAACTCAGGTGACTTAGATATACGGTGTAAAATACTAAAGAAGAGGGAGTTATATACAGAAAGAGATGAACCTTAGCTAGATGGTAACATGAAGGCAAAATTGGTGACTTTGGGTTGGCAAAGAATGACTGTTAGAGTACTAGAAAATAAACAATTAATTCCCTGAGCTCACAAAAGGCTAGGGTTATGCAAGCCCCAAACAACAAGGTTGGCAAGAATACTCAGGGCATTCAGTGGAGACTCCAAAGAGATCTCACTAAGTAACTATGAACACAGTATGAATAAAGGCTGCTTTAATCCCAGCTTACTGAAGCTCAGATAAGCTTTAATGAGTTGAGAATATCAAGAAGGAATTTTAACTTCTTCATATTCTAAAAGTTAATACAATGAAATCTGGAGAGTTACCATTAAATTGTGAATATCAGTCATCCAATCAGGAATTATTATAACTGACACCAAAGAAGCTTCCTTTTGAAGCAGACAGAGGCTATTACAGAGATCCACAATTGGTAAATATGTAGAAATGAGTTGCAGTGGGGTCTCCAGAACCAGCGGTATAACTACAACACAACATGGATACCTAAGGCTCAAATAATCTCACAGAGATGGAAAGACTGTAAGAACCAGGAGAACAGGCTACCTTCTGGGAGATAGTTATCTTCTAGACTTGGCATGGATGCTGTATGTGTGAAACCACAGCAATATGGTTGCCTAAACAAGACTTACACAGCAATAGGACCAGTAAATATGACAATGTGGATGGGGAAAATTTTCACAAAGCATTTGCCCCTGGATGAACAGCTGTAAGGTGCTGAGAGAGGAAAAATCAGTTTTCTCCAGGGACTGAGTCTGAGTAGATTATCCAGTCCCAACTTGTCACTTCTGCATACAAAATTTGACAACCCAGATGAAATGTTAAAATGCATAGTCAAAACTAAATGGACTTAGTTAAGTGGTATGTGTGTGTATAAAACAATAATTGCTATAAAAGAGATCACAAGGGCTAGAGATATGGCTCAGTGGTTAAGAGCACTTATGCTCTTCCAGAGACCCAGGTTCAATTCCCAGCACCCACACGGCAGCTCACAACTGTCTGTAATGCTGATTCCAAGGGATCTGACACCTTCACACTAATGCATATAAAATAAAATTAAATTATATAAAAAAGAGATCATGAATTTTAAAGTGAATTAAAGAGCAGATGGAAAGAACTGGGGCAAAGGCACATTAAAATTATTGTAAATACAGTACTTGTGTATGAAATTCTCAAAAATAACAGTTAAATTAAGTTTTATAAAACTAAATAATAAGAAAAAGAGTAGCAACAAGAGCATTAAGGAAGTAGAGCATGAATACCATTGTAAGCAGGGAAAGATTAATTACTCCTGCAAGTTACTCATTAGACACAGTACCAACCAGATACTCATCAGTATAGAATTAGATACACAGAAGAGAGTAATTCCAAGGCAATGACGTCACACAGAAGTCACCGCTGGAACTAAACGACAAGAGCAAAAGCAAAGCTTTAGGGCAGAAGTGAGAGGAAAGCAGATCTGCCCCAAACATGCAAAAATTCCAGAGAAGATAAACGTGTGGCTAAGCACGAGAGGCAGAGGTAATCAAAGTGGTTTCTGAAAGATAAAACCTCATTACAGAGCCTACAGATTTTCAAAGAAAATAATAAATTATTTGGAATAACTTCATATAAAATTAGACAACCCAGATAAAATGCTCAGATTCATAAAAATATGTGAACAATTTTACTTTATTAACTACCAGTAAGTTTATTTAGCCAAGTCGCACAGTTCAGGCTGAAAAATACAAGAACCAATTTTACATTTTGTAGTACAATTTGAAATTAAGGTAAAAAGGAAACCTGACAAAAATGTAGTAGCATACATGCAAAAGATCACAACAAGCTACTGTAAAATTTTGTGATGAATATGGAAGACTTAGAGGACACGAATCACTGAACACATACAACCGACTTAAAAATATGTCAAAGAAAAAACAGAAAACCCAAATAAACTAGTAACAAGTAGGGAGTTTAAAGCAGCAGTCACAAATCTACCAAAGAAAAGTTCAGAACCTGATGGCTTCACTGACAAATTTTAGAAATCATTTTTAAATGAATTAATTCCAGGGCTTCAGACATGGCTTGGCAATTAAGAGCACTTGTTGCTCTTGCAGAAGACTGGGTTCAGTTCCTGACATTTACATAACAACATAGCACCATCGTTCCTTTCAGCTCTACTGTTCCCTTCTGACCTCCACAGCACCAGGCACACATGTGGTACATACATATATGCACACAAAACACTCATACACAGGAAAAAATTTAAACCTATAAAAAGGAATCCATTCTAGTTTTTAATCCAACTATCTCCTCTTCCTCCTCTCCCAAGTTGGGGGGTGAGGACTGAAAGGAAGAAACTGGACCAAAGTCAACTCTGCAAGAACAAGCTTAACCCTGACTCAAACACCAAACAATAACAATAAGAAAACTACAGAACAATGACCCCAATGAACATAGATGCAAAAATTCTCAGTAAAACACAAAGCAAACCAAATCTAACACATACACACACATAGCATGCACTAAGATTATGTAGAGCGTGTTCCAGAATACAAGCAGCATGCAATGTATGCAAATCAATAAAAGTAATCAAGATAATACATAACAGCAACAGAATAAAGCTGTTTGATCATTTTAATAAATGTAGAAATGGTTTTGTTATAATGTTCAACATACTCTCAGGATAAAATCAATAAGTTAGCTATTGCAAGAACATAACACAATAAAGGCTATGTATGAGGACCTTGCAACCAACATCATATTTCATGGGGAAAAAAACTGGAAAGCATTTCCTCTAAGGTATCTATTTTCATTACTTTTATCCAACACAGACTAGAAGTCTTAGTGAAAGCAACCAGGCAAGGATAAATGAAAGGACAACTGAGTGGGAAAAAAGGAATTATTCTTGTCTCCGGAATGACTGTATATGGAAGAGTCATGCCAACAGAATGCCCATTCAGCTGCTGGGGAAATGATGTAGAAGACTGGCTTCTTCTAACCATGTGTAAAAATCAACACGAAATAGGTCAGAAGCCTAAGTGTAAGCCGACACTTCAAGTCATCCAAAGTTTGGGCATAATACTCCAAAAGCACGGGGAACAAAATCAAAAATAGACTAAAGGGATAATGTCAAACTAAGAACTTCCTGTCCACCAAGGATTGCAATCAACCTAGTGTAAAAGCACAAAACTTCCTGGAGACAATCTTAAACATAGTTTCTAATGGGCTGGATTTTGTCAACACAGCAATCTTTTATGAGACTAAAAAAAAAAATCAAAAACAGAAAGAATAGTCATAAATTGGCAGATTGTACACTTATGTAACAATACACTTATCCAGAAAACAACGTAGTAGTAAGAAAAGTCTCAATGAAATAAGGGACTAAAGGGCAGGTCACACTGTTTATAGAAAACATTTAACACCATCAGTTGTGGCTACAATAATATTAAAACAATCACCAATACACACAAAGGAGAAAGACTAAGACTGAAAAGGTTAACAAGTGCTCTTAGCTACTGAGACACTTTTCTTTAAATTGACTTAAAAATAAACAAAAAATATTCTTCTCCTTCTTTCCTCTATTTTCAGAATAAAGATCAATGTGCTGAATGGTCAAACTGAATGATTCTAGTCCCACAAGGCTCTACAGCCCACCTCAGCACCCATTCCTCTTTATATCTCGGGGATTTCTCTCCCCTGGAAACAGTTGTAATCTCTCCAATTTCCAGTACTGTTTTTTTTTCCAACTTGAATTAATCATTAATTATTGATTCATGACATTTTCTCATTGTGTGACATGCATAGTCTACATTGTTTAATTAGGTAATAAAGTTGTTGTGTCTTGGTGTTGTATTTTAGTATTATATTGAGGTTTTGTAACAGTTTTCTTGTAGCCCCACTGTTTACCTCTGGGAAATCTTAACAGCTACCACAAATTCACCCCATGCTGAATCCCATGACATCTCTAGCTAAGTCACATCCCAACCAAGTCATAGGGCTCTGTGTATTCAGCTGCCTGACCAGATATATCAAAATCACCACTATCAACCAAATTCACTTTCTTCCCAACAATTTCCAGAACTCAGAACTGGATCCACCATTCACCTACTTCACAATGAAACAATCACCTCTTCTCACATCTCTCGTCTTTGTTTTCCATATACAATGAAACAAGAATCCTCCTCTTCCATCCCTCTTCTTCATTCCCCATATCTGACTCAATCGGACGAACTTGCTGCCATTTTAATTCTTCTGCACCTCATCTTCTCATCCAATCCAAGGGTCACGTCACACTTGAATTGCTCATACAGCTCCCTAACCAATCTCTTTCCCTTCTTCTCTTCTCACCAGTAGAGAACTGTCTGTGGTGTAGTCAAAATGAATCTTTTTATATAGAGATACAAGTATGTCACCAGGCTATGCTCCACATGCACCACCAAGCCGACCCCATCTGTCTCTCGCTACTCAGTATATTTTTTTCCTTCAATGTATGCAGAAATAATTCCCTCTCTAAGTGCAAGTCTTCTTTTCTAACCTCAGAAAAACATAATCATAATCTTAATGGGTCATCATTGGCCACAAATGGCTTGCCTCAGATACTTATTTATTCACCCATTCATTGATGTATTTTGATATGAAACATAATAAATATTTTAAGCCCATGCCAAACTAAAAATAATTTACATACCAAGTCTGGTGGTGCAGGCCTATAAGCCCAGCTACTCAAGAAGCTAAAGGCAGGAGATCCAAGATGGCTGCCACAAGAGAACACTGTGTCTGAGGAGTAGGAGAGCAGAAACAAAGCAGCGACAAGGAGACTGAACTCTGGGACCTAAAACGCCAGCATTGTGAGTACCAGCTATTGGAGGAACAAGAGGAGAGACAAAAAGAGGAAATGAACAAGGCCCTCAAAGAAATGGAGAAGAAATTAACTGCCCACATACAGGAACAATCCAAGATAAACAGAGAGGAAACATCCAAAATAGGAGACAGAGTCAATCAGTTGAAGGAAATGGTACAAAGCATGAAAACAGAATTAGAATCTATAAAGAAGACACAAAGGGAGAAGAACCTGGAACTGGAGAACTTAGAGAAAAAATCAGGAACCACAAAGATAAGCATCAACAATAGAATACAAGAGATGGAAGAGAGACTATCAGAAGCAGAGGATACGCTGGCTGAAATGGATTCCTCACTCAAGGAAAATAAAAAATCGGAAAAATCCCAAGCACAAAACATCCAAGAAATTAAGGATGCCATCAAAAGACGAAACCTAAGAATAATTGAAATAGATGAAAAAGAAGACTCCAGGCTCCAAGGAC
>CM053764.1:102400881-102449634 GCA_028658305.1 Pachyuromys duprasi | reverse complement strand
GGAGGGAATGGGGGAGGGGGCTACGCCTGGGATTCAAAGTACCTAACCTGTGATTGAGATAAAAATAAATAAATTAAAAAAAAAAAAAGAAGCTAAAGGCAGGAGAATCACAGGGTCCAAACCAGCCTGGGGTATTAAGTGGGTTTAAGGTCAGCCTGGGTTACAGAGTGAAGGCCATTCTGGCCACCGAGTGAGTTCAAGGCTAGTCTATATTGACTTAGTGAGATCCTGTTTCACAATAAGAAAGTGTTTTTGTTTTTTTAGTGGTCTTAGCATGTATGTACTCAATGGTAGAACACTTTCCTATTATATTCAAGGCTACAGGTTCAATTCCCAGGTCTGCAAAATCACCATCATCTATAGTTACCTCACATCAAATATCTTGATTACCAGCCCCAGACAATGATCCCCTTGAACCTTGCCTTTTTCATTCTTTAATCTTACTAATTAGTGTATCATATGTACACAATACACACATATATATCTCCACAGCTATAATATATTTCTGTAATATTTATACATGAAAATGTACAAATTGCTAAAATCCTTGTTTACTGCATAATACTAGAGTCATACATACCTAAAATAATTTTAGTTGTGGACTACTTCATAATAATAAATTTATATTCTATGTGCTTTCATTGGACTTGCTTTTCATTTGTCTTTATATGAAGATTTTAAGGACTTAATATTGTTTCATATCACAGTCATTCTTGTAGTTTGATTACTGCATTGTTTTCCAGGTGTGAAATCATAGTCCAGTTGCTGCTGGACTGAGCATTCGAGAGTACATCATCTCTAATAGTCATTAATTGGACTCATGGTTCTGTAGAATGGAAAGTACAAGAACATCGTTCCCAAACCTGTCAGGAAAGCTTTGAGTCATATAGTTCCATGGAGGAAAATGGAAAGGGAGAGAACACGGAAGACAGGAAGTAAATGGGGACTAAACTTACCCTTTGAGTAGGACAGCGATCCTGCAATTCCTGTAATTATTGTGTTATTCCATTCATGACAGCAGAAGATTCCTGGTGTAACTGCTGCTCAAAGCCCACCTCCTTATAATGCTACAATGTCAATTCAATTTGATGTCAACTTTGTAGAAGACATTAGATCTATATCATGTGTATATACTTGTAGAGGTGACCTTTATTCACATTGTACTAAGGGGAGACTGGGTGAGACTCCCTGAAGATCTTGACTGCAGCCAAAAATAAAGACATGAAGAAGCCCAACAAAGCAAGTGGCATGTGTTGCTGATCCCTCTACATGAGAACAGCTCTGAGACTGGCTGAGATATGAAAATTCTCCAGCCAGGACTTCAATTAAACATAGCCAACAAATCTTGTTGCCTATAAAGTTGTATGTCATCCATTCATTCTACATTCCAAACTGACTTATAAAGAGAGATGCCTTTCACCTGCTCAGACAAAGAGCTTCGACTCATCTTTAGCTGATTTGTGCGCTGTGCACAGTGAACATTTTAATGCAAAATTTTATATTACCTTTAAAAGGTATCAAAGTTAAAGGGTAACAAGATTCACTCTCAAAGATTCTGAATAGGATGCTGAGATGCTGCAACTTATTTATTCCAGCATCTTGCTTGATTCAGCCTCACAGACGGACTTAGCTGTTTCCTCAAAACTCTGCATTAGAAAAAAACCTTCTATATGGCTAGCTAGATCGTCCAACATTACAGATTATTCCAACCAGGACTTCAGTAAAGCCGTGAACCTTCCCACCACACAGAGACTAGACAACAAATAATACAGCTAGCTCTCCTAGGACTTGGCCATTATCCCAATTTACTTGGGGCGCCCAAAACATTACCACAAAACAGTAGAAATCAATTTTAAGAGGATGACACCCCATTCCCTATATTTGGGGTGGGTGGTTTTTGGTCATTCAGTGGGTGATGGATGTTTGTCATCATTAAAAAGGGAACTTGTGGAAGGTTGTTAATGGTCATGTTGGGAGGAAACAAAGTAAAGGAAGTTAGATTCAGGGATCTCTTTTTCTTTCTCTTTTTCTTTCCTTTTTCCTCCTTTCCTATCTAGTGTTAAAGAGAAAAGTGGAGGGGAAGGGATGAAAATGAAAAAGAGAGGATATAGGAATAATATATGAATAATAAGATAAAAGGGTAAATTATTGGATTTACTTTTAGACTAAAGAGCATTAACTAGCCAAATATTTTATATTTGGTATGAGATTTGTATATTGATACAGATTTAGGATGATGTTTTGCTACAATATACTGTGTATATGTTTTTCTTTTTTTTCAGAGTAGAATACATTTAATGTACACATAAAGCACAAAAAATATAAAAATCCTTCCTCCTGATTAAGTGCCCAACTGGTTCATTCCCAAGCAACAGGGAAAATTGTGTATATGTGTTTCAACTCTTGGATAAAGTATAGTACATATGCAACTCAATTACTAATGCAATATGAAGTTCTAGTCCTTTTGAAAGCTGCTTTTACAAACTGTTTACAATAATTCAGTAATGCAAGTTAGCAGTCAGTCAATCAGACTCATGGTCATGTTGGATGCTAGTTTAGTTAACTACAGAAATATGTTTTCTAGGTTGAACAGATAGTACTAGCTAGAAACAAGCAATGTTTGGATATTCGGAGATACTATAAATAAACAGATGGTCCTCAAAAACCTCAGAGATATATATAGCAGAATATAGCATTTACAGTGTTTTATTAATAAAAGGCTTTCTTTTTGACAGTGAGACATGTCTGCTCTTTGCAGTACTCCTATTCTACTTCAATGAAGATGATGGGCATTGAAGAACCTCTGTATGGAGTTTGCTTCTCATGTGGCAAGCTAGCCACTGAACACAAATTGCCCTTGCCTCAGCTGCAGACAGCATGCTGTTCAAAGTGGACAATCTGGACTCAAAGAAGTCAACTGCCAAACCTTACCAAGACAAGGTAGGCAAGTCCTTCATATTTCCTGCTTCACAGAAAAGTCTGTCACATACTGGGCCAGAAGGCTGAAGATGATGTCCCAGTGTTGCTGAGAAATATTTGGTGACCATCCAGGCAGCCAGCTATCTCTGTCATTTCTATAGTTTTGGAAACTGCTTGTTCTGAACTTCCTGTCTACTCTGGTAGTATTTTATTCTTCTCAGGTCTCTGAAGGGGTTGAAGACTAGATAGTTATAGTCTAACATATGAGCTTAAATTGTGAAGGATCAAAGAAAGTGTTCAGTGGCCTAAGGAGATGTTTTAAGATTGGCAGTTGCAAGTTGTGAAAGTTAAAGGATATAAAGGCTTGGATGGCAATAAGAAAATGATTTAGGTAACAGAACTTTGCACTCACCAAGATAGATAGATGATGAAATACTTTCTCCAAGGTTGCCAAATACAAATGGACAGGGCATTGTGAAGGTAATTCTTACCTGATAGGTTTTATAATTGTTTTTATTGTACATAGTTTATTGATGAGAGATATTTCTTGGACTAAAAGGGGGAGCGGTAGACACGGACTTCACTCACATTGTATTAAGGTGTGTCTCTGTATATGAGAGTGCTAATTGCTGAACTAGCAGTGGGATCATCACTGCTGAAGAATCTCCTGTCTCAATGTTGTGTAAAAACTGTTCTCCATCATCTCTGATTGGTTTATAAAGAGTTTAACAGCCTACAGTGAGCAGGAGAGTTAAGGAGGGGCTTGCTATCCCAATGGGGGATGGCCCCAGGTAGAGAGAGAGAAGGTCACCAGGCCGTGAGGACAAAGATGGAGTCGAAGCAGCCAGGGCAAGACTAGAGGACAGGTAACAAGTCACACGGCTGGGGGTTAGCTAGGCTAGGATAGTGGGGTTAGACTGTATGAGAATCTGCTTAGCTATAGTGCTTTAAAGTTTACTAATAAATGTAACAGGTCTCTGTCTCATTATTTCGGGGCTAAAGAGGATAAAAAAAAACATTAATAAAACATATACCACAGTTGATCAGCTTTCCTATGGATCACCAACTGCACTGTACCCTGTTTTGTTTTCTTTTGTTTTGTTTTTTTCTCTTACCAACAGTACTGGTATGAACATTCCTAAATATGTGCCCTTGGTTTATATTCCAAGGTACAGGAAAGTGTAGTTTAGGAAGCAATCCCTAGTTGATTGCCAAAGCACTTGCCCATCTTCACACTCTCACCATACTCTATGCAATATTTGGTGTTTCTAGCCATTTGATCATTGCCAGTTAAACACTATAAAATAGCATTGTAATCACCCATCCGCTAATTGCATTGGGCAAGCTCACAGGTTTATTTTATCCTTTATGAAATGTCTTTTGGTGTTTCCCTCCATTTTCACAAAATTGCTTCTACTTTTTTCACTGGTTCATGAGAATCCTTTGTGTTCTCCGATTCTAACTCTGTAATCTGTGTCTGTTATAAACCTTCAGTCCATTGGCCTTTGTATCCTACTTGGACAGAATGCCTCTTCCTCCCCTTCTCACTTTACCCAATGAGCTTCTGTTCCTCCTCAGATCTTCACTCTGCTATCACTTCCTCAGAAAGATCCTTCTGGCTTCTTTAATTTGATCGAATCCAACTATTTTGTGTTTTCATGGGCCCAGGTGATTCTTTCCATTTCTCCAGTTCTAATCTTTATGTGTGTGTTTCTGGAATGCTTTGGGACATGCTTAAAGATGGAGAGGTAGCTATATTTTGGTTACAGTTTATCTGCTACACCTGACTTTTTAATGGTGCCAGGGATAGAACCAAGGGCGCCATGTACGCTAAGTACTTGTTCCGCCTCTCAGCTATACCCTACCCCAATAAGTAGTCTTAGATGAACAAATAAATGCTGCATTTTACATATGTGTTGTTTCACATCTGTTTGAACTGCAGTCTTGGCCAAGCACTTAACCCTTCCCTCTCCTCTTTACATCATCCATTCACTGCCTTGTTTCAGTCTCTTCACTTTCCTTTCTTCAAAATAATACATCTGTGTTTTCTATCAGCAGTCCCAGATCCAACATAATAAGCTAGTGTCTCTATGCTTGCTTGAGAAAATTTTAATTTCATGGGAGAAAGGGGGTAAGATAAAGAGAACCAAGATCTAAAAGACACCCAACATGGTTCATAGAAACAATCCAGTCCCTAGTTCACAGGGCATCTAGGATTCTGTCTTATTAACATACGACAAGAAGACCATATAAGAGGTATTTGGTTTCATGTTCCAAATGCTGTTTGATTTTATGGGCCCATTTGGAGGGAACCCATTTTGGAGGGATATGGAAAGTGGGCTCCAGAAAGAGAGGGCAGACATAGGCACACCTGTTGCATAACTCTCTCATTAGCTGCAGAACCATCCCTCACCACTACTTATTTGGAATGTTCTGGGCATGCCTCCAGCCATATCACTTGCTGCCTGGCATTGCAGCCAGGTCCTCTAGACAGCTCTAGGGAGACCTTTCAGGGCCCTCTCTGACACCATCCCTTTTTTCCTTTATATCAGCACTGTATACTGCCGTAAACACATTTGTGGCCTTTCTACAGACATTGATTCTTGGGTTCTTTGTGCCAAGAAGAAAAAAAATAGTAGAAAAGATATTGTCAAATTCTACTTCTACCAGGACATCCCCCTGGGGGACAGCTGACCTGGGTTGGACAATCAGTAGGCAGAGGCTGACTTTCTCACTTCAACTGAGAGAGCACATCTCAGGGTATCTTTACCATCTCCCTCTCATTAGGTTGGCAAACATTTTGGCCATTTTGAAGTATTATTTCCCCCTTTAGGACAATGTACTTGAGTTTGGGTTCTCTCTGCTTTGTTTACCCAGTAATCATTTCGGCAAGAGGGATGCATGCACCTGTTCAACAGGCCCATTAGACTCTGAATTGCTTTTCTCCTGAGCAGAGCATAGAAGAAAACTAGCCTTGGCACTCAACACACATTGCAGCAGAAGAGAACATTGCAAAGAAGGCCAGGCAAGATACAACCTCGAGCTGTAACCAAAGTGGCTGAGGGTGAGAGAAGATGGGTCAGTGCCTGGAATAACCCTAGGGTTCCCAAGAGGAAGGGAACCAGCCCAAATTGCCCAGTTATAAGCTGGACTTAGGATCACAGAGAGCAGGTCTGTGTGGCCCCAAGCCACACTTGCCTCTATCTTGCTATATTAGGAAGCAGCTAAGAAAAGAGAAGGGTAGAAGCAGAGGAAGAGGATGAAATGGCAAGTTCAGAGATGTCTTCATACCCCTATGCTAACGGCTCTCTTTGCATCTTATCACCAGGTGAAAGAAGCCAGCAGAAGGCCTCTAAAATGGGGGAATGACAAGCTCAGGCTCTTTTCACCAAGGCAATGCACTTCTGCACAGGATTTTTTCTTCCTTCTCATCTCTCTTTCCATAAATCCAAAGAATGTTTGGATTCTGAGAGAAAAGGGTTAGACAAATAGCACCTTCTCCTCAGGCTTCCTCCACCATGGTGCTCATGTTGAAAATGGAGAGGACACCCAGACAGGACCATCCAGTCTTTTGTTCTAAGTGTCAGAGTCACAGCCCAACAGAGAAGCTGCTCTTGGGCCCCAGTGACTTACTTTGTCATCTGCTGCCTCTTGTGCAGGTGCATGCATTTTAGTTGGAGGTGCCCAGGCATGGCAATCGCTCTCCCCGTGCCCATACATTATCGTGTTTTTAACATGTGGCTTTCCAAGCAGGTAATGCATTTGCAGAGACAGTGATCTTTCATCGGGAGATTACAATGATTTGTGCTCCCTGTCTAAACTCCAGCATAAATTTCAGAGGCAGCAAGGCATTGGCTTGTGTCAAGAGCTGCTTTTGGAGATGTGGCAGGCTATCTCTGCAAAGCTCAGGCTCCAAGCCATTTGTCCTGGTTAGGAAACAGGACTTGAAAGTCTTCCTTGTGCCTCACTTTTATTTTCTTTCTTTGAAATTGCTCTTCCAGCCAGTCACTTTTGTCATTGGATTCAGCCCTCAAGTTGTTTCCTAAGCTGGTCCTTAAGGGAAATAGTCAAGCAAACCAACCGCCAGTATCCCTGGCCCCACTGAGATTCACAGCCCGTTTCCTCATCAGCAAATAGAAAATTGCAATCTTTTCTTCTTGAGGCAAATGAGAAGATTAAACAAGGAAGCATAAATGAGAATTCCTCCCACACACCTCGAAAATTGCAGGTGAAACCCAAGCAATTGTCCCCAATTACATGCCTACCTCAGGCCTTGGTTGGACAGTGCCTTCATTACACCCCACCATTTCCAGATCACTCCGAAATTCCCCAAAGTGTCTGTAAACGAGATGAGTAAGTCTGTCTGCCATGTGCATTAGTCTGCGGGGCAGCTGTAATAAAGTGACATCTGCTGAGGGGCCTAAACAATGGAGGCTTATTTCCTTGCAGTTCTGTAAGCTGGGGACTCAAGATCACAGTAGAGGCAGGGGCAGGCCTGGTTTCTTTTGGGACTTCTCTTATCGGTTTGCAGATGGCCACTTTGTTCCTGTGATTTCACGTGACACTCTGCTCCGTTAGCCATCTGTGTCTTCTTCATATTGGAAGAAGACAGGGCAGCTCGTTTTTTGACTCTGTCAAGCCTTTCGAGACTACGTCACCAGGTAGCTGCATACTAAGGCACATATGATTTTGAAAGAGATAGACAGGAAGGCAGATTTATCTAAACCATCGTGCAATAGTTGATGTATAACTTCAAGGGCATCTCAAAGTCAGAGTAACAGTGAGGGACTCCCCATCACCAAAATTACAGTGTAGTCTGTGTCATGATAGTGCTTTGTTATAAGTCCTGTCTTGGTCATCATCTGCCACTCACCAACCATACAAAGGGTAAGAATACAGTCCATGTCTATAGTACTGAATTACCTTGGGGATCTAATTCCCTCACTCACTTTCTGTTAGACCTAAAGCCCTATAGATGGCTCTCAACTACCCCAGGATAGGACTATAGACATAGGCTGGATAGACACATTGCCTAACTACTGAAGGCTGTCACAGGATGACTCAGTTCTGTAGACATGGGCTGGATAGTCATTGCCTGACTAACTGATATAGTTGAAGAGCTCTACTACTTACCTCAAACAGTAAGAAAAAAAAGAGAGATCACTCAAAATCAGCTGGGACTAACAGAGCCAATCTAGATGACCACTGAATGTCCTTTGCTTTATTTTAATGCCATCTTTGTATCTATAGTTTTGCAAAATGCCCAGCTCCCATCATGCATCTGGTACAAATGCATACCCAAAAGTCCACATAAGACTAGAAAAGTTGAGTAAACCCTCTTCCAGGAAAATCCCAACCCATTCCTGAAATTCCTCTCATAAACTTCCCCCTCCTTTTCTTTGCCTAATACAAGAAACAGCACCCCACCCCCACCTCCAATCAGCCTAGCTTATCAAGATCCTCCATTTCTCCCTTAAGGAGCCTATACCATTCTCACTCCATGGTAAAACTTTTTCCCAATCCCATACTTTGTCTCATCTCTGAATTCTTTCTCTGACTGTGACAAGAACTCAACTCACTCCCCCACCCCCAAATAGTCAATGAAATAATTCCTAATGATATTCTGCTCTACTCATTGATCAGTGCCTGCTCCATCCTCAGAGAGGCTTCATCCAGCAACTGAAGGGGGCAGGCGCAGAGACGCATAGGCAAACCCATAGGCAGAGCTCTGGAAACCCCACAGAAGAGGGGGAAGAAGGATTGCAGGAGTCTGAGTTGTCGGGGACACCATGAAAACATGGCCCACAGAATCAACTAAGCAGGGCTCATAAGCACTCACAAAAACTGAAACAACAAACAAGGACACCGTACTGTGTCTGAGCTAGGTCCTCTGCCTATCTGTTATAGGGTGTAGCTTGGTGTTCTTGTGGGAGTTGGAGGTGTCTCTGACTCTTTTACCTGCTTTTAAGATCCTTTTCTTCATACTGGGTTGCCTTGTCCAGCCTAGATATGAGGTTTTGTACCTAGTCTTATTGGAAGCTGTTATTATAAGTGTTTAGTTGATATCCCTAAGAGGCCTTTTCTGAAGGGGGAGGAAGGGAAGGAATATCGGGGGAGGGAGGGCTGAGAGAAGTGGAGGAAGGGAAACCTGCAGTCAGGATTAATGTATGAGAGAATAAATTAAAAAGAAAATAACTTAGAAATACAAGAAGAGGCCCCAAGGTTTCTCTGTCTCTTCCAGCAAAAGTGTTGACTTAGAACTGTGTTTGCCAGTTCTAAAGCACCATGCTGACAGAGGCAGATCAGCTCCCACAGCAGATGTGTAGAGAAAGCATGTTACATGTGGTTGGCCTCCTGCGTGGCCATCTCTCTTTGCCTCCTTATGTCTGACACAGCAAATGTCACCCACCAAGTGGCCTCTGGAAGATAATTCTGATGACTTCAGAAGTTTCCTCGTGTTAAAAGTAACTGAACCATTTCCCTGCAGCTTAGATTTGTTTAACAGGAGACCCTTTGTACCCTCATTATCAGATGCAGACATTTGTGCTGCTGAACATGCTCAGGAAAAAGGTAACTTAGCTGGTAACCTCAATGGACCAAGAGGTGAACCATAAAAATTCAGAGCTAACAGAGATTTGCACCAAAGGTCCAGAGGAACTGGTACCAGTAAGCCACTGTAATTCCCCCTGACCTGACTCCAAGGACCATGGCCAATTGTGTGTTTCCAAGCAGAACATACACAGGTGTATCTACATATAGATAGCTAGACTTACATGATTGATGGATAGAGAGATAGGCAATATAAATGATAAATAGATGTGGTATATGGATGATAGACAGGTGACATAGAAGGACATATGATAGATATGAAAGATGAATGAGAGAATGATTTGAAAAATAGATGATAGATAGACAGATAGATAGATAGAGCTCCATTCTGATACCATTTATCCCATATTTTCCAACATTTTTTTAGTCATCAGAGTAAGTAAGTGTTTTGGACCCAGAAACTATTTAGTAGTTTTAAATAGTTTTAAATAGTTAATGGTTTTCCTCTGAGTCAAGTAGAAAACAACATAATGGAGTAGAAGAGCAAGTTCTGTGTCCAGTTCTGCAGTTATTTGATGATAACACGGGTCAAGCCTCTTTATTTTCTAAAGATACGATCTCACTATGTAACCCAGACTTTCCTTGAACTCACAGAGTGGGGGGGGGGATTGCAGGTTTGTGTCACTACACCCAATGGCCAAACCCCTTAATGTCATATTTCCAGCTTCCCCAGAGGCTGAGAAGCAGCCTGATGGGATTTTGAAAAGAATGGCTTAAAGGTCAGGTAGATGTCACCTAAATCACTTACTCAGTATGACCTTGAATTTATCTATCATCCCCTCTAAGGAGCTCTCGCTGGGGCTATAAACAAAGATGATGATGCCCACTGACCTCTTAGGGTGCTGACCACATATATACAGGCACTCATGGCCTTGCCTGGCATTTGGTTTATCCTCTTGCAACAGAGCAGCCAGAAGGGATAGTTGGTCACAACCAACGTCTTAGGATCCGTGCATCAGATACGTCATTTGAACTGCCACCTGCCCCAGTCACTCTCAATATGAGAAAGTCCCATGTCCCTCGTTTCTGTTCTCTCTCCTGTGGGACCAGGCAGAGCCTGCAAAGACAGATACTCAAGGGTCACTAATCACCTACCAGCTAGAGCTCCTGGGAAGCACTGAAGCTGGTTCTCTATCTGTGGCCAGGCAGCTGGTGCTTCCTCTAGGGCCAGCTTTGGCTAGCAACAGCAGCATCCTTTCCACAGCTAGGGACTTTCCCAGCTTAGCTTCTCCAGCCTCCAAGTTATGGAAGAAGGCCCAGCATCTCTAAATGTGACTCTGTCATCTTAATGTTCTCTGTGGGCACATCAGCCTTCAGTGAGATTGGATGAGAGCCTAAAGTGGGGGAAAGACACTTGAGAAAGGGAGTAGAGAATGGAAAAAAGTAGGTCCAGTGAATCTGTAAGCCCCAAAGCACCAGCAGAGGAAGAAGATGTCACCTACCTGGGGGTCAGCACCTAGGAAGAAGCAAGGATTTCGAACTGTTGATGAGTGCATAAATGACCACCCAAGACCCCAAGCCACTTCATAGATTTGTCACAGTTGAACTCACCAGCTCCTTCTCTTGTTTTATTAAATTTCTCTGTGCCTCTGTTGGCCTGCCAAATCAGCTGAACAGCCATTCATCATGATTCTCTAGTAGCCCTATCAGTACCTCCAAGGCAGAGACTGCTTAATGCTTAATACCTAGTGCTTTGAAACTTACAGAGAAATGGCTCCGTAATCTTTTGCTAATTTGATTGAAGATAGAACACCCGCTAGTGCTCTGCCCCTGTTTTCAGACTCCAAGTTTCCTTGGAACATTAAGATCAGGTCAAAGTCATCCTTTCATCACCTTCTACTGCAAGGGTTAGCCGCATGTCCCAGAGGGACAGCTGCATGAGGGTCTCCTGTGTTGTGTTTGTTGTGTACTGGTCCAGATTTGATCTAGAGCATAGTTCACTCCAAAGGTCTTCTCAGAAGTTTAAGCACAGTAATGCTGCTACCAAAGCTAGGGCTAGAAAAGACTCATTTTGCATGTAGGAAATATTTTAAGAGCAACCCCAAATAACACTAGGAAGCTTGTAAAAGTTAAGAAATAAACTCAGAGACTTTCCAGGTCTACAAGTGAGCTTTCTCGTATACTGTTACCACCTACACTCTGATCTTTCAAAAAAAGAGAAAAAAAAAGGAAGGAAGGAAGGAAGGAACGAAGGAAGGAACGAAGGAAGGAAGGAGGAAAGAAAGAAAGACGGGGAAGGAAGGAAGAGAGAGAGAAAGAGAAAAAGAGAGAAAGAAAGAACCTACCACCTTTTCTATTTAAACACAAAGTTTAAAACAAATTGCTAAACAGAGGCTGGCTATCATTCATGAACCATCATGAATGTGAAAAATACAACTGAGCAAAGCTGTTCCTTATCTAATGACAGAAGTACACATGCAACAGCAGAAGCTTGCCTCCCCCCCACCCTCACCCCAACCCACACTACCTCTCTTTATTAAAGTGCACTGAAGAGACTCCTCAGGAAGAAAAAAAAAAGATACTGCTTTAAGACAACAAAGAATTCAACACCCAACCCATGAATTCCTGTTCTACCACACCCTTGCAAAAGGAAGCTTTGATCAGTATCTACTCTAAGAGCGAGGGGGTGGCAAGGAGGAAGGAAGGGAATGCTCAGTAAACAGTATTATTAACCCATAGGCTGGCGATAAATCAGGGTGGGAAGGTGACCTCAGCAGGCTGGAGTAATCCTGCATGTCGAGATGAATTTATGAGGCCAATTTTATTGGCCTGCGTGACCCAGGCTCCCTGGAGATGTCTCAGTAACAAATGCAATCCACTTCATTTATGAGCTGTGTGTAGTACCATCTATGGGGTGAGACACATCACCTAACTACCTCTCTAAAAGGGCACCCTGAGTGTGGCTCCCGGGAGCATGAGTTGCCAGCCTCTGCAGGCAGTCCTGCCGAGGACTTCTCTTCTCCAATTGTCCTGCTCTCTTACTTCTGCCTTCTGAGCCAGAGTAGCAAGACCCTTGGCCTCTTTCCTTCCTGTAGAAAGAGAACTTGGGGTTTCTTGAGTTTCTTAACAGGGCACTAGATGAGTCTGGAGGAAAATAGATCTTATTCACTGCAAGACTGGTGGGCGGTAGTAATCCCAGCTACTGGCTGCCATTATTTCTATCCCATTACCAGACTGACCGGAACTTCTCCACCTGTCTAAATGCTCTCACATGGTACCTACTGGCCAATGAAGCTGAAGGTTCATCCCTGAGCACAGACATCCAGGTAGCTATAATGATCTGTTTCTTGTCTATGCACACAGTAAGAGCAGAGAAGCAGACATTATTACTACTGGCAACCAGAGGGACCTGGAATTTAAACAGAGGAGGCAGGAGGATCCACTAAGGTCCTGGGCGAGGGGCCTGGCTCATACCTGGCCTTCACCTGCTCTCTGTTGGCTCCAAAAGCTGGGCGGAAGGCATTTAAGTCTATTTGACTGTCCCTGTCATCATAAGGTTTACGGATGGTTAATTTATTCTTTATAGCACAGCCATTGATGGCTGTTAAATCACAAATGAGAGCCAATAAAGGGTGAATTGCAGCTGAAATTACACTGTTTATATGACAGCAGAGTGCCGGCTAAAAGATTCATATGCTGCTGATGAAGTATGTTATAAATTTTAATTACCATAGTTTGTACAAATGACATGTTTGAAATGCTATTGAGTAATGTGACCCTGATAATGAAACTATAAAATAAATCATTAACTTTCTGAATGAGCTTTTTTATTTCGGTGCTACATAGGGTAAACTTTTCCGTTTATTCCAGATCAGTCTGTGTGCTCCCATCTTCTGCCTGGGGGCCTCACGAGCACCTCTCCACTCTTGCTGGGACAGAGAAGTTTCAGGAGCTGGGGGGGGGGGTGTGCCACTGGCAGGACTTATGCCCATCACACAGCCCAGGACGAGGTGGAAGGCAGCTGGAAATGAGCCTTCAAGAACCCAGTTGGGCTTCCCACCCGCAGGCAGAGTTCCCACCACAGGCAGACCCTCCTATGACTCACTTTTAGCTGCTGGGCACTGCAGCTGGATCTGCCAGTAGCAGCACCTGTGGCAAAGGCCTACAAGGTTCAAACTCTCGGTGAGTGCTGAACTATGCAAGAGGGTCATAACAGTCCAATTATGAGTACAGAAGAGAACAGCCAAGCAGTTGTTGAGTAGCTTTTCCATTGTCAATATATCTTATGTCAAAATCCTGGTCCATGTATTTATTAATTTGCCTCTAGTAGCACTCCCAAAGCACAATGCCCCTTTGGGGTTTTGGTGGAGCTTTTCCTTTTCATTGTTGGGGTGGGAGATTCTTTGTTTTGAGATAGAGTTTCACCAAGTGGCTCAGGACAGCCTCCAATTTATGATCGTCCTGCTTCAACCTCGCAGGTGATAGAATCACAGGCATGTGCCACCATGTCCGGCCAAATCACTGTGATTAAATCATATAGAGCTTGAAGCACCAGGGAAGGCCTAGAAAATGGACCCACCGATTGCTTTTTAAGGCAGTTTTCTACTTCCAGAGCCACTGGCCAAAGCTCTTAAAGGACAACATATCTCTCAGCCTTAAAGGACAGAAATCACACTGGTAAGTTGAGTCGAGACAAGGTTTAGCACATCAAGTAAACTGGAAAACCCTCCGTGTGATAGAAAAGAACAGTGAGAGGAAACGTGAAAGAAGAAACTTAACTCGTTGTCTTAGTTAGGGTTTCTATTGCTGTGAATAGACACGGTGACCATGACGACTCTTCTACAGGAAAGTATTTAGCGGGGGGTTGGCCTCCAAGGTTTATTTAGTCCATTATCAGCATGGCAGGAAACATGAGTCATGATGCTGGAAAGTAGCTGAAAGTTGTACATCTGAGTCCACGGACAGCATGGAGGGGAGAGAGAAAGAGACTGGGCCTGGCTTGAGCTTCTGAAACCTCAAAGCCCGCCCCCTGTGACACACTCTCTCCCACAAGGCCACAGCTCCAAATCCTTGTCTCTAGTAACACATGGAGGTCTATGAGCCTGTGGGGCCCATTTCTATACAAGCTACCACACTCCTGGATATGTTTACATTCCAGAAAAAAAATTAGAAGTTTGAAAATGTCCCTAGAGATTTTTCCACACATCCAACCTAGCTATCTCATGATGCAGTAACCAAGAGGGAAATGGGACTTTTCTATTTCCATGAACACAATACCCCAAAACAAGCTCTGCACAGAGCGTGCCACGTAGTTGATGATGAAAATGCAGTGAGCATCCTCTGATTCTGCATTTGAGAAAGGTCACTGGAGAAAGCTTGGACTGCTCAATTGATAAGGCTCCTGACCCTGAATATGAGAAAGGTCACCTGGTATCTACCTCTGCTGTACAGACAGGCTGCACAGTCTGCCAGGACTAATGGAAAAGATTGCAATTGTGTCTCCTCTTCACCGGGAACAGACTGCCCTCTGGAGTGTGCTGCGTGGGAAGAGTCAAACTCAAAAGGCACACTGTGGGTGGGTGGCAGCATCTAGAGGTTTCTTCCAGGTACTCCATGGCAGATTCCTGCACTAGACACTGTGGCTGGATAACAAGCCGTGTTGTTTTCAAAGGCATCCTGTTCCTCAGAGGTCTTCAACCACCAGGTGACAGAAGGGAAGGGACAATGAATGCAATCTTCCATACTATGGATGAGCAAATGGGATTCATCATGGATCATCGAGCATGCAAGTATCTGGAGCACGTTTTATAAACAAGCTGAGGAACCTGGGTATTTGGTTTTACAAAGGAATTGTTACTACCTTCTAAAGACCTGGTTGTGGTCTTAAAATTACCCTTTTCAAAAGTCTGTATTAAAACAGATGGAAAGATAACGTACCCATGGCTGATTCCAAAATAACCCAATGTGAGGGTATTGGATAAAACAAATAAATCAGGAGTTGATATTTCTAAAGCTAGTAATGGGTACATGAGAAGAGGGGCAATAAACTATCCCTCTATATATCCTTTAACTATTCCTTAATAAAGAAAATTTAAAAGTAATCATCCAGGTTACCATGATCTATTTCTCAATACAGTCCATGCAATGCCCAGCTGCAGTATAAGAGCTGTCCTGGAATAAGCTATCTAGTGATGTGTGGAGGGAGATGAACTTCCCCCCTTCCTGTGGTGTGGGAGAAAGAAATAGCATGGCTTCAGGGTACAACCAACTCACATAACTGGAGCTACCAGCTCCTGGGCCTGGAGCTAAGCAGCCCAGATGCCTAGTACATGGACAGGCAAAAAGAGAGGCCACGCCCAGCAGAACTCAGCCATATTGCATCTACTTGAGTAGGTCCCCACATCCCTTCCTTATTTGGAGACCCTAGAAGATAGCCTCAACCCACCTATCTGTAAGGATGTAGCAGTCAAGGTAAAGGTGAAGAGGGCCTTGTGGGGAGAGTAGAAAGGGAGTGTAGGAGCACAGATATTGGGCTCTGCAGCAGACTGTGCCTTAAAATACTAATAAGAAGTACCCAAAACTAAATAAATTCATAAACTGTGCATCACTCTGAGTCATTTGGCGAACTCTCATGTTGTCCAGTACCATCTTACTTGAGGTATGAAAGGCCACCGTGCCCAGTGTATCCACGTTATGTAAGCTACCCAACATTTGGCAGTGAGAAAGAAACATTGCATTCATATCATTTTTATAAGAGCATCATTATAATCACTCTAGCTCATCATTAGTTATTGTTCTTAATTTTCTTCTGAGCTAACTTACCACAGGCACACATGTACAAAAATAAAAGCATATTAAACGTGCAGTTTCAGGCATCGACTGGAGGGGTAGTGGTCTTAGAACCTATCCCTTTCCAGCAATAAAGGATGACCCTATTCAAATCCCAGCTCTGCTTCATATCAGCTCGGTGGTTCAGTCAAGTTTTTCCATCTCTTCTGCCTCAGGGTCCTCTACCACAGAAGACTGTTCCAAAGATTCATCGAGTTAATATATGTAAGCAACTAAGAACAATACCAAGCATTGCTTAAATTATGTGTATTATTGCTCTATTACAGAGGTTCTCAACCTTCCTAATGCTGCAAAACTTTAATATAGTTTCTCATGTTGTAGTGACCCTCAACCATAAAGTGATTTTCATTACTGCTACTTTATAACTGGAATTTTGCATATCTCAGTCCCTAAGATCATTGGAAATACGTGTTTTCTGATGGTCACAACCCACAGGTTGAGAACCGCTACTATTATAACAGTGCAGTATATTAACTTGCTAATATTGCTATTAAAACCTTAGATGCCATAGCAGAATGAATTTTGACTTATCTGCAGATCCACCTTTCAGAAGTTCATAAGGTGACATAGCACCTGGAATCCTGTGACATGCACACGTCCACTGAGATATATGTCCACTGTATACCCTGCCACATCTGTACGTAAAGATGATCAGACTGTGTTGCAGCCTAATCCAGAGCCTCATGCTGGACCAAGAGTCAGAAATCTTAATGGTTCTACAAGGCAGAAGGTCCAAGAGAGTCGAGGAGAAATCACTGCTCTGTGAACATCCCTGGTCCCTTGACAATGAAGCACAGGCAACCGAGATTGCCCCATATGACGTTTACCTTCCTAGGTTTGGTCCCAGGGTAGGTACTCCTTCCGACACCTCCCCTCAGAATTATCAGCCACCACAAAAACATTTCCAAGGCAATGGTGCAAGCTGCCCTACTTACCATTAAGAGAAAGGACCACATTATTGCTGTTATAAACCATTGATTAAGGTTTATAATAGCAATAATCCCCTCGAAATTCATTGTTACTGCAGTTAATGACCAGTTTATTAGAGCGTTAACCATCCTTGGCAATGGGCTGAGTCGTTTAATGTGGGTAACGACCAATTTCTCAAGGATTATTGCTTAAATAACAGTTCTTTGTGAGATGTGTGAGCCACCACAAGGTGCGGCTCTGGCTGCAAGCTTCTCTGAAATAATTGTTAATTATTTCCTCAGAACCACACCATATAGCACCATACCTCACCAGTCCAAAGGACGAATATCCTGCGATGTGATTCACGGCTACCACCAATGAGTCAAAAAGTTGGACCCAACCTGAGTCTTATGTGGGGACTGTGCCTTTCCAAGAGAAAGCCAGAAATGGAGATAACCATCTGGATAGCCTCAGACCTTCCAAACAAACCCAGTGCTGGGAGGCGGTACCCAGTTTACATTGCTTCTCTCTTTCCAGTGGGCTTTCTTACCAGAATGTTTTTCCTACTCACATCTTCCACTCACTCTCTTGTCATGAGGAGGAAAGCAGAGCCAATAAAGAGGCTTGAGGAAAGGATGAAGAATGGGAAGTGTGATAAAGCCAATGTCATACAAGTTCACCTGTTCTACTTGGCCACCCAAGCCCCGGGAGACCTGGAATGATGGTTTGTGAATCAAAGATGGTATCCAGAAGCTCACATGATGCTGAAGGGTGTCTGGCAGCCACCAGGCTTTGGAGTTTGCATTTGTGCTTTTCTCAGGTGGACAAACATAACTGGGGACAGTGTTCCATGTTTCATGGCTTAGCTTAGGCTCTGGGAAGTCACAGCGCTATTAAACGTAATGACAGAGCCGGGAACCTTACAATCATTACATACCCTCCTTGCTCTACCAGCAAAAGTGAAGGGCTATCGTGCAGCTATTTAAAGAGGAGTCCGAATTAGATTTTGGTCTTCGCTTTCTATTACCAGCCTCTAGACCACCTTTTAAAACAGATCCAAGTACGGAAACTTTTCCCAATAAATAGTGTAACAATCACAGCCTTATCAGGAAGCTAAGGGAAAGACAAGGCACCCCTTTCTAAGCATTTAAAGATTTCCCTGAAGAAAGAGAATCTGAACCCCAGATTCCTGTCTAACTCAATGCAAGTATTTCATTGCATTAACCAATTTCTATCACTCTCCATTAGCATTAGCGTTTCAATAACTTTTATTTTTCTTACATGATCCGAAAGCTGCTGATATGATTACATTCTAATTGCATTATATTAACCAAAATAAACACTAATAGGGTGTGAACCCAACATAATGAGATAGGAAATTGCTATCTCAGTCCCAGTGTAGGCCAGAGAGAAGTTGACAAGCACATATTAATGCCCTGATGCCCTTAGCACTGAGGCAACGTCCTGGTTTTTTTTTGTTTTTATCATTTCCAGTGATTAATTTAGCCCCCACACAGAATGTGAGCCTTTCTGAATCTAGGAGTCCTTCAACCTCTTTAGTTCAATTTAATAATAAGAATCACTTTCTCAAGGTAACAACAGGGGGACGATTCCTCCCCATGGCTCAGGAAAACAAAGCTGAAGAAGCCATCCAGCCATATTGCTATGGCTTGCAGAGACTCTCATTGACCTTTGACACCTGGAGTTTCTCACACCCATATGAATCAGATGCATAGAGCCCAACTGATAAGAAGATCGGGCTCCTTTTCCCTGACTCTCCTGCTTAGGCACCAAATCCACTGTAGTGAAAACGGACCTTTTTTCTATAGTTCTAATGCTTACAAGCCCAAAGGGGAACATTTCTTTAAGTCATCAACCCAAATCCACAATGGTGCTGAATAGAAAGATATTCTTATTAATCCACAATAGCCAGGCATCTAACATACATATTCCCAATTGGTCTGCCATTAGGGAATTTCTTTTTTGTAATCATACAAGATGCTTTCAGTTCTGACTCACACTTAGCTTCCTGTAGGTTCACTGTGTCAAGTAAACAAGTTAATGTATGTAGTGTGTTTTAGAGCGTGCCTAACACATAGGAAGTGTTCCCCAAGTGTTAGCAGTTATCACTGTTGATTCTTAAGCAATACCTAATACTAAATGTAATACAAATCTATCAATTTCTGTATGTATTAATCATAAAAGAAATAAACAAGCCCAGAAATAGAAGTGAAAGCAATATAATTTAATATGTACAGTAACTTTCTAATATAGCTGATAAGTTCCAATTGTCCTTGACTTTTACCATGACAGACAACCAAGAATTGGTCTTTATACTCCTAGTAATGGGGGACACAGAGCCTGAACTGGCCATCCTCTGTAACCAGGCAAGGCCTCGAGTGGAGTGATCAGGACACCAGTCCAAGCATAAAACCTGTGACCAGCAGGATGTGCTGACGCCAGAGCCTAACATAATCATCATCAAAGCGACCAGAGAGACTTCATCCAGCAACTGATTGGAGCAGATGTAAAGTCCCACAGCAAATATAAGGTGGAGAGCCTGGGGAGTGCTGTGGAGAAGTGATAGGGGTCAAGGACACCACAAGAACAGAATCAACTGGCCAGGATTCAGGTGGGCTCACAGAGATCAGGGAGCCTGTTTGGGTCTGACCTAGGTCCCCTACACATATGTTACAGTTGTATAGCTCAGTGTTCTTGTGAGATTACCAACAGTGGGAAGAGGGGGACTGTCTCTGACTCCTTTGCCTGCCTTTGAGACCTTTTTCCTCCTACTAGGTTGCCTTATGCAGCATCTTATTGTAGCTTGTTATGTCATATATGGTTGATGTCCTCAGAAAGCCTGCTTTTTTTTTGAGGGGAGGTGAAGTGGGGGAGGTAGGGGAGAGAATGAGGGAACTGCAGTTGGGATGTAATGTATGAAAAAAGAATAAATTTTAAAAATACAAAATAAAGAAAGAAAATTGTGTTGCACCACACAATTTTTTTGAAATGCTTCCTTAAATATTCCGGATATGTGTCAAAGGGAAAAAAAAAAAAAGAATTGGTCTTCAGTCCATGATCATCAATTTTCTCCACCAAGCCTTCCAAAATCTCTCATGGTTTTCCTGATTCTTTTCCTTTTTCTACTTTGAACTCAGTTCCTTCTAACAACAATCTTGGGGCATCTTCAACAGGCTGAGAATCATGCTAAATGCTTGGAATGCAAAGAAGATCACAGCTTTTTTTTGCAGACAGACCAAGGCAGGGGTTATGACCCTAGGTTGTGATGTAACAATGCAGCAAGGAAGAGAGGCCCTGTGTTGATGCAGTGCATGCAAGAACAGTTGTTCCTGCCTAGTGAGGGGGGATACATCAGCATGGAAGTGACGTTTGAGCTGGATGTAGAGCTAGTTTACCAATGTGTCAGTTAGGCATTTGTTTAAGGCTAGGAGGGGGAAGGAAGAGAGGAAGGTGAAAAGAAAGGGAGAGAAGAGAAAGAACGTTTTGCATTTGATAGACTAACTCAAGAATTTGCTTTAAGTATCAGAAAGGTCATACTAAAAAGTTTTCATCGCCTGTTAAAAGGTAAAGGTCAACACTTGGGTCTAGAAAGTATTATGCTGTTATTGGTTCTTCAAATATAGAGATGGGATGTTACAGGGTAGAGACAGAAAGAATAAAGCCAGTGAAATGGGTATGTAAAAATGCAGATGTTAAGGCCTTGGAAAGCATGTAGCTACCATGCAGCCATCCTCCTCTTGGAAGATCCAAAAGGAGAAGTTCCAGTCCACTCCCTGAGAGCAAAGAGGCCTGTTTCCTATGGTCTCGCCTTAGAGCTGGAGGCACTTGTGAAAATACAGAAGCCCAGAAACCAAGCTTGGACAGCAGCACAGCTGATCACCAGGAGAGAGAGCAGGGGTTTCTCACTGAAGCGCCTTCTCCTTCCTATGAAATCCCAGAAAGACCAGCCCAGCCCTTGTTAATGGCACCTAAGGCTTAGCTGTCACCGTAAGAGGGGGAGTCGCAGGGTTGGGGATGAGGATTCATTCCTTAGGTGTTTTGTTCTGTGCACAGAACATGACCACTTCTGGTCTGTGTGCGTCTTAACTTAAAAATAATAATAATAATAATAATAATAATAATAATAATTTCTGTGTCTTTATCGTCATTTAGCTATGTTGGCCCCCTAAGCCTTCCTGGCTTGCAGCGGCCATTTGTAACTGGTGATGGCACTGCCCACCTTTTACTTCCAGGCCCAAGGAGACAATCATGTTGCAGTGGCCCATGCCAGGAGGGACAGCGGTTTTCTGCACTGGGGCCTACTCGGCTCTGAGTAGGGCACAGAGGCATTCTCGGGTGCTCAGAGTTCTTCTGAGTTCTAGCAGTCCTTGGGTTAACGTAGGTGGGGGGTGAGAGGTCACAGCTAAATTCCCATCCAGCAGGTTTGACAGGTACATAGCGTGTAGCAAGACTAAAAGTCCCAATTCCACTCCTTAATTAAAAACATTTTTCATTGCAAACCTATAAAAGGCAGATGTGCGGCATTCCCCCAACCACAGATCGCTGCTCTATATTGAGTTCTGCAGCTCCAATTCTTCTTTCCCAGGGCTTGGAAATATAAGGCCATCAAAGCACAGCGTAGCGGCGCTCTTTCCTCCACCTCCTCACCCCCTCCGCTTCCCCTTTCGCTGAGAAACACTCATTTCCATCTTTGCAGGGGTTATGTGTTTAAGCCTCCTGTGACACTTCATTGCTGAAATGGAGTGGGACGCAGGCAGCCGTCTTCCCGGATAGACAGGAGGCAGCGCTGATGGTTCATTGTTCTCAAACGCCTTTTAACCTGCATTGTAGAAAAATAACAAAAGCAGCTTAGGCAGCGGTAGTCCTGGCTTAATCGGCCTCTCTGACTGTGGCTGACTCAGGCCCTCTACTCCGGCACCTACAAGGCAATCCTGGCTTATGGTGTTTACCTGCCTTCCCGACCCCTTAGCTTATCGAATCTTTGCAATTACCACACTCTTTTTGGTTTTATGGTCCAGAAAGTCGCAAATTAAGTTCATTGGGTAGCCCATGCCTAAAATCCTAGTACCCGAGAGACTAAGGCACCAGGATCATAGTTTTGAGGCTAGCCTGGGTAGTAGAATAAAACCTCATTTTAAGTTTTTTAAAGAGTTCTATATATAACTCATGAATGAGAATGTTTGTAGAAAGGAAAGTAAAATAAACAAGGGGGGGGGAGGAAGGAAATAGGGAAGGAAGAGAAGAAGGAACGAAAGAAGGTGCAAATTAAATTTAAAACGTGCCGCATGTGTTTACTGGTTGTTAGAGTTTAGGTCTTGTGTGTCTCTCACTAACTGCCCATGCATAAAAGGAGTGGTTCCCAGCCTAGAAAGCTATTGGAAGGAGTGGAATCTTTAACGGATGAGCCTAGGTAGAGGAAGTGAGATTGCCGGGGGCATTCGCATGAAGGGGGATGTGGTACCTTCTTTCTCTCCTTGTTGGGTAGGAGGAGACAAGAAGCTTACTCTGCAGCACGCTCCTGCCGTGATGATCTTCCTCTCAGCAGAACCAAAGGAAGGGGACCTGCCAATCATGGACTGAGGTCTCCAAAACTGTGAGCCAAGATCAATTGTTTTTGTCTTCTTAACTTGATTATCCCAGGTGACAAACACCCTACTAAAGTAGCTATGCAGGAAAGAGAGGAGCCTCACTGTTGGTCAGCTGTCTTCATAAAGGTCTTCAAGCCTCACTGGCTTGACATCTTCCAAAGACAGCCTCTGCTACTCAACAACGGGCACACCAAGCCGTCTGTCATCTCTTTCTCCACTGAGTGCAGCCAATGCCCTCAACTCAAGTGAACCTTCAAAGATGTTAATATGTGGTGTGAGGTTTTCCATGCTCTAGTTTGGGGTTCTCAGTTACTTTATAGACTGTTTCTGGGTTTCAACCAAATGTTGTTAGTAAATGTTTAAAAAGAAAAAAAAAGCGCTGGGTTTTGTGAGTAATATCTAATACAATCAATAAACTTGAAAGAAAAGGGAGCCCAGAGCACCCATAAGACACTTTTAAGATTTAATTGTTCCACAGAATTTTAAGCAAGTAGTAGAAAGAAAGTAAATTTCATGAAACCAAATATTTTGCTCCAGGCTACTAATTCATCTCACTTGCCAGTTCCCAGGGGCTAGTGCCAGCACAGCAGAGCTGGGGACTCTCCAGTGCAGACAAGGGTTGTACTTCATATGCCCTAAAGAGCCTCCCAGTCTCCCTGAAATGGGCATAGTTCATCAAAGTCTTGCTTGTCATGAAATTACTAGTTTTCAAGGATGTAGCTGGCTGAGCAGGTTGAAAGACATTTTGCTAAACCAAGGGCACACTTTCTTGCTAAAATTCAGCAATTAAAAAAAAATCAGGGCAGGGGCAGTGCTGGAGATATGTGAGTATAGCATTTGCAGTGCAAGAATGAGGGCCTGAGTTCAGGTCACCAGCACAGGGAAGAAAAGCTGGGCATGGTGGCCAGTTAGTTCAGTCGAGTCAGCAAGCTCCAGATAGGTGAGAAAAGCCTGCCTCAAAAAATAAGGTGGAGAGCAACAGAGGAAAGTCAACCTCTGAGCTCCAGATGAGCACAACACAAACACACACACATTTGCACCAAACACATACACACAAATTGATTTTAAAAAAAGTTATGGGAGTAGTTCCCCAAATGGCAAGGTTATGGAAGATTCTGATCTTCATTTGTATCCCAGAAGAAGAGTTGAATCCAGACACCAGCAGGAACCAAAGAGAATTGGCCATTGTTCCTGCTAGTTACAGTCTAGAAGCCTCAGGATGTGTCTTGCAAGCTGAGGGGAGCTTTAATGAAGCATGTCTGCTTCCTCCCAGCTAGACCACCCAGGATAAGAGGAACCTCTCAGTTACTTGGGAAAGCCTGCCCTGAACACTCCATGGGCACACAAACACACACCAAGCACAGGCCACATACCTCATGCCCACCTCTGTGTAGAAGCCTTTTTCTTTCCTGACCACAAGTGTCAGAAGGCCAGACGACCTTTGACCAGAAGGAAGGATTCCCACTTGTCTTTGGAAGCACATTGTTGCTGAGGAGGTTTAGAAAGCTTGAGGGAAATAGAAGAGGGCAATAGGTACTGGGTGTCTAAGAACAGTGGGGGCTGAGGTTGGTAGAATTGGCACAGCCTCTAGGCCTGAGAAACAATCTCCTTCAAGCCTCAGGAGACTGTCTTATCCCCTCTAGGCCTCTGCTTCTTTCCCCATAAGCAGAAAACAATGGTAGTTCCTACAACACACGGAGTTACTGTATTAACTAAAGAAAAATCCATGTGCTAATTTCACCTGGGACTTCTTTTGGCACTTAGTAGGTGCTCACTGAATTATGTGTATTACTTCTATAACAATAATTAATAATTGTGAGGTAGAAGGCAATAGGCTATGGAAGGAGCTCCCTGGGCCAGGGATCAATGGTCTTGACTGTGTTAAAGGAAAGTAAGGGTCTTGTTGCCTGCCTGGAAAGTCCTCAACACATAGCTCACTTACAACTCTACTCAATGGAGTCTTTGTGTCTGAACTTGGTCCTACAATCTTTCCAGAAGCTGGGTTCAGAGAACATTACGGCAGTATCCCAGCTCCCCATGGATGCCAGAGCTTGAGAGAGAAGAAAAATGTTCTGTGAAATAGAAGAAAACCCTAAAAACAATATATCAGAAAATGTCTGCCACTAGGTGCCCAGAGATCTACCACAGGAACAAAAATGAGTTTCTGACCAGTCTGACAAACACACTTTAAATTCGTGCAGTTAACATGGACTCTTCTAAAGTCATGTCGCAGGGGTACTATAGCCCCACGCTACAGACTGTGGTCCTTACACTGACCCCAAACCCCAAACCACCTGTGTAGCTATGGCAGGAGTGTGGGTTTGTCATGGACTTACAAGAGGAGATCCTTGTAGAATGTGTGACAAGTGCTCAAAAAGAGGCAGCTTCATGACTGCTGCCGCCGCCATAGTTCACATCCTTCATGCTCCATGGAGGCCCGTGTGACAAAGACTGGTCTCCATTCTGTGGTCTTTTTGTGAGGTCCTGGAACCTTTTGGAGGTGGGGTCTTGTGGGGGGAAGTTAGCCCATTGTGTAGGCTCTTTAAGGGGATAGTATGACGCCCCCCCAAAAAAAACCTCTTCTTAATATTCATCTCTGCTTCATCACCTCAGGTATTTTATCGTAGTCTTAAAATTCTTCCTCTTCAATAATTCTGAGGTTGAGACGTGGGTGTAAACAACCAAACTTTCAACCCTGGTTAAAAAGGAAAACATAAAGGGAAGCCAGCCACCAGGCTAGCTGGAGCTTCCTTCTCATTTCTTGCCTTAGAATTTAGCCTGAGCAGTTCAATGCCACAGCAGCTTACACTTTAAAGTCTGGCACACCTTCCTGTAAGGGGCTGAGTAAGCCCCAAGTGATTGTCCTGATGTCAGCCCGAATATTTGTGTGTTGTTAACATGAGCACAGCCATATCAAAGACTCTAATGCCTCACATGGAAACAGGACTGCCTTCCCCAGGTTGGGCTCAGGGATGACAAGGCTTTTCTCTGGTCTCAGTGCAAATGTTGAGGGGGACCGTTGAAGGTCTAGACAGGAACGGCCAAGCACAGCTTTCTGGTCCAGGGCAACTGCTTCCTTCCAGAGACTGCCTAAAAGGATTAGCTAAACCCGCCTCCCCACCTAACTGTGCACCAGAAACCTGCCTCCTTAATCCAGATGTGCAAAAAGAGCACGGTGGGTTTGCAGGTTGCTGTTGTTGATGCACCTCCGTCTAAACCCAGCAGATCCCAGCTTCTCTGTACACATGTCTGTCCTTTCTTCCTCCTCTCATCACCCCAGGTAGGTTTCCGGGACCAAGCGGTGCAGGCCACTGTACTTCCAAACCAGAAATGAGTTGTCGTGCTACAGAAGGCCAAGAGGGTTCATGAGGGTCTGTATTTAATTGTAACTCTGTTGGTCACCCCTCTGCTTATGTATGTGATTATACACATACATGGGCACACAAACACACACACACTCATGCATGCATGCGTGCACGCACACTCACCCTGATCAGTGTTGCTAGAAACAGGTCATGTTCAGAGGTTTCAGCAGCCTTCTAAGCCCTTGCTCTAACTCTGCTGATACTGAGGGTCCTACCAGGAACAGCATAGAACACAGGGACAGGAAAGACGGATGCCTCCATTTTCAGGTGATCGAGGTCATGCCACCGGAAAGCATATGACAGGAGACCTGGAGCGTTTAATACCTAAGTGAGACTTCTTCAAGCAAATTCCGTGATCTGCTGCTAGTCAAGGCAGTCTGGGGATTAAGTCCCAGGAAGCCTCTTTACCACAGCTAGCTCTTTGTGATCCAAACACTAATGGAGACAGTGAGCTTTGAACTGGATTTTCAATTATCCAGCGCTCACTTGTATGGGGCCTGAGTTTCTTGCCCATCTGGGGAGCATGGCTGTGCTTGGCCAGCTTAATGAGGAGCATCAACTAGAGCCTGTTGCAGATGCGCCCCACAAGACCACCCTCCGGGCTCTGGCTACAGCTGCCCTCCACTGTCCCTCCATTTGTTCTGAGCGGCTGCTTTCTCAGTGCCCACCTCTCCTCTAACCTGTCCCCCAAGTGCCGCCAGCAATTTTCCAGACCACCGAGGAACTGATGGCTTGTTTGCGTCACGATATGTGTGCTTTCCATCCCCATTTTATTCCTTATCTCCCCGGACAGCTAAAGAGGAGACACAGCCTAGGGGAGCCTTCCCAATACACAGCTGTCCCTGTTGGGTTTCCTTGCAGAGCAAAATCTTGAGTCCAGGAGAGTCCCGTGGAGGGAGGGAGGTGCTGGGATGGGCGAATGACTGGACGAGGCAGTGGGAGCCATCTGGGCCACTTCTCTGAGGCCAGATAGTTGTTGTCTCAGCTGCGTGAAAAGGAAGGAGGGTGTTTCCAGGCACCTGGCTCGCCTACCCTGGACTCTCAGAGCAGCCAGCCTGCTCACCGGGGAGCTGGCCCTCTTTTCCACCTACATGTTATTCCAGCCATAAATCCAAGTGACAAGCTTGAACTTTCCCCAGTTGACATGTTTACAAGGGAAGTCCACATTTGACGGGAAAATTAAGCCTATCAATCACCTAACGAGCTCACTAATGAATGGCTCTCTGATCTCTGGGAGCGGGATTATTGATTAGCCCCTTCCCTGTCTCCACTCCTCCCTGCCCCAGACCTCCCCCCCCCCAGCCAGATGTGGCTGCCCTCTGACCTCCCTCTGCCACCTCTGTCCCTCCTCCCAAAACTCGAGGAGGGTTCTGGTTCAGGGTTTATCGAGAGGTCAGCCCCCCCTCCTGGCTCTGCTCTCTGACAGAACAAAGGGAACAGATGCAGACTGGGCCCCAGCACCCACCGGCATATGGAAGCTATCTCCTCTGTCCCAGTAATTACCCAGGAGCTTGCTTGTTCAATGGCTTTGGTTTTTATTGCACAGAAACCAAGCTATTCCCCAACATAAAACATTTTAACGGTGTCTCCCTCCGGGGTTTCTGGGAGAGGTCCTGTCAGGTATAAAATGTGCAGAACCCCCTGACAGCCCACAGGGGCAAGGGCTCCCACAATTAAAGGAGAGGGTGGCAGGAGCTGCTGAGATGCTGGAGGCCAAAGGAGTCAGGGTCTCATCTCTTCTGGAGGGTCCCGGAGTGTTCATGTAGAACTTTCAGAAGTGTCAAGGCAGGCGAGAGGAAGAGCTCCAATTATTGTTATTTTTTAAACACACCAAGTCTCCTCTTGTTGCAAGTATGCTGTCAAAAGAATGGGTCAGACAACAAAGATGTGTAGCATTTTATAGGAGAACGGGTGGCTAATAGATAATGAAAGCCCTCGCACCTACCATATGCCGACTTAATAGAAATGATGCAGTCCTGCTTGATTCTTCTCTGGGAAGCTGGCTGTTACTCATTTACTGAAGGCTGTGGACTTAGAAATAAGATGTGGACAGCAGAATACTAAAGAAAATGAGCCACCGGTTGGCATCGGTGAAGTGAAACCACAGAAGATTTGAAGGGTGTCTCCCCTAAAGCGTGTTCTAGACCACAGGAGTAGGCTGGCAGAGTCCTAAGGGATCTGAGGGATGGGTGTGTTTCTTTCCTAGAATCACCATAGCACATCTCCACAAGCTGGGGCCTACAATGGTGTCGGTACACTTGTTCTACCGGAAGGCTCTTGGAAAGCCTTCTCTTGCTATCACCAGATAGATATCCTAGGGCTCCTTGACTTGAAGCTTCGTCACTTATGTCCCCACCTCAATGTGGCCATCTCTCCTGTGGATCTTAGCTTCTTCCTAGCAATCAGACTAAGGGCCACATTGCTACTAATTACATATCCAAAGACCCTACTTCCAAGTAAGGTTATATTCTGAGTCTCTAAACAGACATAGTCTTCAGAGAAACTCTCTAGAGCTTAGTCCGCAGTGTAACATGGCAGAGAACACGGGGCCACTCTGAGCAGTAGACAGTGCCCCTGACCTTCCTGGAGCTCACTGTAGAAATGCTACTGCCAGGGCCTTTGCAGTCGGAAAGAATCCAAACACTGAGGAGACAGTGGTGTGCCAGGGAAGGCAGTAGAACTGTACTAAGGAAAATTGCAGATGAAAAAAAAAATGAAGATGGCAATTTGAGTGTTTAATATGTGCTCTGGGTAATTCCAAACAAATTTGAAAGCCATTTACCGACCATAAAATCTTCTAGTCTAAATCAGCAGGTCCCAGGCAGGCCAGGTGCTCAGGCTGCAGAACCTCCACATGGCTGGCAAGGGCAGGCTTGGGAGTCTCCTCTGCCTCTGCAAGAGCGATGGCAGGGGCGGAGGAGGGTCTGCTCTATTTCTCCAGGCTCCTGCTCACCTCAGAAGACCAATGTGCTGTTACTTTGCATCCTCCTCTGGGGTTCTTCCTAGCAGGCAGCTAGGTCACCTCAAACACAAAAGTAATCAGCTGAAAGCTTCTTTCGGCTTTCCATCCCCTTCTAGCCAAGAGAGAAAGAAATATGAGGGAATCTAGTTCTAAATATCCCGACTCTGGGAGCCATGGAACCTTCTGAATGTGTCAGCATCAAAAATCCAGAACCAGACATTGAGAGGCTCGTGGGTCACCTGCTTCTAATCCCCACTTCAGACAGGCCTACCGTGTTGTGCTGGGGTCTGAGAAGAAGCTTGGAACTGGACAGACCTGCATCAGAGCCTGATGACACACACATGCTCTACCTTAGAATAAGACTGGTATTGATCCAGAAATCTATTCAGTGACATCTTATAAAACAAAAGAAGTATAAAGGGTTAGAGAAAACACACACACACACACACACACACACAACAGATTTGGCAGTTAGCAGATCTGCTTTCTAAACACAGCGCTGCCATTCACCACCTACGTGAACACAGGCTTCTATTTCCCATCTCTGAGCCTCAAACTCCTTGTCATCCAAGTGAAAATTACAGCTAGCAGCCCATACCAGACATTGACCAAAGAAGACTCCCAACAAACGAACTGCCTGTCTCCCCAGCAGCTTAAGGTACTGGAAAATGCACTTTGTGCATATAAGCTGTCTCTGCTTTTTGATGGAAAGGAAGAAGGGAATGGCGGTCGTAAAGAACTGCTGCCTGGAGAGTTGCTTCCGTGTGAGTTGTCACCCTGCCTGCGCCGTGGGGACCGGTTTCCTAGAACTCTTACTTACCCGAGAGCTGACTTTCACGAATTGAGCCATATTCCACAAGTTTGTGCTTTATGTCAGTCTTTCTCTGTATTTTTGCCTAAATCTGGGAGCAGAGACCACCCCCCTTGTTTTGCGTGTTTGCGTCTCAGGGGTGTGGCTGAGGATGCCCAACACGGAAGCAAGTCCTCTGACCTTCAGTTGTCCCTGTTTAGATACTTCCCTCCAGGATCCCTGATGCCCCTACCTGTGAGCTCAAGAGAAGTCTGGGAAAGCCGTTCCAAGTGAACTGCATCTCCACCTTGTGAAGGATTCCTCCTCCTCCGCCCCCATTGATCATCCAGAACGTGGGCCTGATCAGCCCCATTGGCTTCCTTTCATACCCAGCCTGGTCTTAAAGTCTGAGCTCTGCTTTCTAGTTTGTTCTTGAGCCTTTTTATCTATACTTCACATCACATTTCTGTTTCCATCATGACCTCCTTTAAGCACAGATCTGAGCTCACAAAAAAACAAAAACAAACAACAACAACAAAAGACCTCCATATCATAATGCCCTTCTCCTATGGAATAAACCCATGCTCATTAAGGGATACTGAGACACTGAGGACTCCAACATTTGTTCTCAGTTTGAACTACCCGGCCTTGTCTCCTGACTTCATCCACCATACCCTCGGGGCCCCAGCAGACAGAAGTGAGCAGCGCAGGTACCTCCATTCTTTGCACAGAGCACTAGTCACAGTTAATGGCTTGACTATGTAGCTGCTGGTCTACAAGCTGCCGAGGGGCATGGATAAGGTACTGGGCTTTGCCCCTTCCTCGGTGTCCCAGATAACAGTATCTAACCTGTGCTTGGTGCTGCTCGCTGGTTGGGGGTGGACCTGAAGGCAGACTGACATGAAGGTCAAGCTAAGCTTAATCACAGAAGTCCTGGGGACCCAGAACAGGAAGAGGGAGAGAGGGGGTATTTGTGAGTCCATGCTCTTCAGTAGAGCCCCAGAGGGATGAACAGGAATCTCCTTCCCTCAAGGCCTAAATGGCTTGCAGACGTGTCCAACCGTTAGACATGTCAGTTCATACTCCAAACCACTAAAACTCCGTCACCAAAACAAAACAAAACAAAGTTCACAAAATAGAATCTCAGAACATTTTAAGTAAGTTTGCAATTTTGTGGGGGCCTACATTCATAGCTGTCCTGGGTTACGTGAAGCCCACAGGTCGCAGGTTGAACAAGCCTCCAAGAAAGGGACAACAGACTCCCAGAGCCACATGAGAGAATGCAGAGACCCAAGGAGCCTGGAAGATCTCGGGAAATCACCCAAAAGGAGCCTAAGACTGGCTGCAAGCTCAACTCCAAAAGCAGGAAGCGTGAACGGACAGACGAATTGAAAGGATGACTTGAAGGTAAATAAAGAATAAATAAGTAAATAAAATGGGTGCTAGAGTCACCCTAGGCATCTGCTAAACACGTTCTCCAAAGGGCCACTGGACACAGGTAGACAGTCTGTGAGCAGTCTCTGAGCAGTCCCTGAGCAGTCCCTGAGCAGTCCCTGAGCAGTCCCTGAGCAGTCCCTGAGCAGTCTGCCCTCCTCCCAACCTTGACCAGAACTTCCCTCTTTTCCAAGTCTGCTTCTAGGCAGCTGGTCCTTTGGTGAAGGCTGAACTTCAGGTGCTTGTCTGGGCTCATCACATGTCCTTACCCTCAAGTTCAAGCAGACTCAGCCGCTGAGACGCAGGCCTCTTCGCTGCCTCCTGGGTTCTGAGACCCAGGCCCTGTCTTGGGGAAGCTGTCTTCCACTTGTTCTTTTCCTCTTGCGCCCCTTTTCTTTCTCCCCACCCCTTCCCCCCTTTCACCAAACAGATGTAACTATTTATTCCTTATGTCCTAGTTTTCCTGTAATTTCATAAAGTGCAAATTTGCTGTCCTGCTCCCAAATGCCGAGTCGGTGGTTTGTCATAACAGTCATCAGTAACTGTCGCTTTCTGCCGCGGGCTTAATTAACCCACTCTCTCATTAGCATGTCCGTGCACTTGTAAGGAATGAAAGCCTGATTATTTTCTACAACAGTCGCAGCCAATTACTGCATCCAAATGGAACCACATTAATCAAATCTTTAGTACGGTGGCAAATTCAGAGATATCAGATTGCAAAAGACTGCAAAACTAATATGTCACTGTCAGCGGGGCTGCGCAGGCATTTAGCGAATTGCATTAAATAGATGGCTTCGCTGAAGCCGCATGAATTTAATACGTGATGGGATCTGGAAGCTATTAGTGTGACATGGCAAAGTAGCGGGAGCTTTGGCAGCTCTGGACTTTATCCATGAACTCGGGAAACTAATATGAAAACTTGTGTGTGTGTGTGTGTGTGTGCACATGCTCATAGTCTCGAGCTTCAGTGAGTACACGCATGCGCTTCCTGGGGTATGTTCAGCAAATAAGAAAGAAATCTCTGAGACTGTGGACTAGCAACCATTGTTTTATTTGCTCACAACTCAGATCAAAACAGAAGACATCTACAAACAGACAGGATGGCAGCAAGCATAGCCCTGACAAGGCGTTTTCAAATTCACATTGTGAAGTGGACTCAGGGTCTTGTGTTTGTAATTCTCTGTATCCCAGGGCAAAGGTGAGGTCTGGAAGACGGAGCTGGTTGTGACTGCAGGCTGCCACTGACCACACTCTAGTCTGTTTACATATTAAGCTGAAGGAAGGTGATTTATGGATAGTCCCAGCACAGATGTCAAACCTGTGGGTATTCAAGTCCCTTACAGAACACGCCACAGTACCTCACATTTCCCTCTGGAAATCATCTCTCCATTACTAATAATACTCAGTGTGTAAATACTGTGTAACTAGTTTCTATGCTGAACAATTTAGAGAATAATAGCAAGGGGAAAGTCTAGCCATGCTCCACACAGGCTCAGCCATCACGGACCTAGCGACATCTTTGATCCAAGATTAGTTAAATCCTTAAATGCTGACGCTGTCTGCAGGTGGTGTATAGGTGCTGATGGACACTGTTCTTCTTACAAAGCACGAACTTTTTTCAGGTGTCTGCCCATGTGGATCCATGCCTCTCCCCTACACTCTGTCTTTTCCCCCACTAGTTTTTCCAGTGACTGAGCTAATGGAAGCACCCACCCACAAGCACAACCATGCCAAAGACATATATATATATATATCAAAGACCTATCTATCATCAGACTATAATGTCCTCCTATAAAGGATGGAAAGTTCTAGGAAACAAGAAAGGGCTCCCAGATGGTAAAACCAAGATAGGACACCAAGGCCAGCTTTCTAGAAGTTCCTACCAGAAGCACAACAGACTGAGGCCCTGCCTGTAGACCTCAGAGGACTAATAAAGAGACTCTCCTAGGAAATATACTTGTTTATTTAGCAAATATTCTTGATGATCAGTGGGCACCCCTCACTATGAGAGCTGAGCAGCCCCCTCCACCCTGCCCCAGAGCTTGGACATCATAGCACAAAGTACTCATGTCCCTGCTTGCTGCCAGGGGTCCTACTATGCTGTAAGTTATGACTGTCTTCCTAGCATACTGGGTCTCCTGCTGATGGTCCCACTTTGACTTTAAAATGGTGGGAAAGTGATAACACTCAGTAGAAGCTGCATCTTGGGGTTTGAATGAGGATCTTTTCCCAAGCTACAATGCTCAGTGAGAGACAGCACCTGGTGGAGCTCTAAGCAGCCCTGTAGTCACGGGCGACATAACCCACACTCTATACAGTACTGACGGGCTGCTCAGCTGGGATGCATTGCGGCTTAGGGGCTCTTAATCTGTTTTTGACTTCTGATGTTTCAATGTACACAGGACCCAACGTAAGTGAGAAAGTGCCTGTGTTCATAGTTAGATACAATGTGGTGTAAAAAGTGAATGCCCATTATCTTAAGACGGTTTGGTTGGTAGTTGTTGCTTTTAAGAAGATGACATGGAGTTGTGTGTGTGTGTGTGTAGAAAGAGTCAAAGAGTAAAAGCAAAAACTATGTCAGACATTAGAAAAGAGAATCAGAATCACAAAGAATTGTCCCTTAAACACCCCCATGTCACTGGGGGCTCACTAGTAACCTGAATTAGTGCTGTGTCTAGGCCAGAGGCTGGGAACTGAAAAGGCTGAGGCATATGTGTGGGTGCATGTTTGTCCCTCTGCTCCCCACAGCATGGGACATGGGGTTTCCAGGCAGAGATGTTTCTTGAAATGTTGGTCGAGAATGAATGATTGCCAAAAAAAAAAAAAAAAAAAAAGGTAGCACTCCCTTTTGGTAGGTCTGCCATGATAAAGCGCTGGGTCTCTGAAGACTGTGGAAGTGACTTTCACAAGGTCATGCCAGGGCACAGGACAAACAGCCTTTCCCCTGATGCCCCCAGTGGGGACCTCTGCCTCTGGGGCGCTTCCTGAGGCAGGATTCCTGCAGAGAGAGGAGACAGAGGTGGGAGGCAGACATGGAGAGCCCAGAGAGCTCACTGCTGCACAGGCAGTCATGGGGAGAGTGACAGCAGAGACAGATGAGCTCAGCAGCTAGGGCCTGCTCTTACACAAAATGCCTTCATCAGCAACTCACTGCAACCATCCGTTAATCTTCTGGCGAAGGTACATTTGTACATCTCCTTCCCTGGTAACCCAATCTACCATCTCCTTCATGCATACATGCTCTGAGGTTTTGGGTTCTTTTTTTCTCCTTAAGGGGTGTCAGCGGGGGGTAGTTTACTCACCAAGAATCAATCTACCCAGCTACATACTGCAGCAGACTTTAAAACCCAGAGACTGCATCAGAAAGACTGCAACAGACCGGGCAACCCGTCCTCCCCACCGGTAAAACAGTGGATCCTCAAATGGCCTAAAAATTACAGACAGATGGATAGATAACGTCTATTATTAGAAATAACGTGTAACTAATTAAGACAAGCAGTTTTTCTACATCTGTGTAATTTCTAAGATAACTTACCAAAATCACTTTAGTTGCAGCAGAAATAGAACCAGAGAAACCGAGGTGGAAGACATCAGCCTATTTATACTCCACCTCCAAATACAGCCCAGGACACAGATACTCACATGCATGCATACACGTGCTTGTTTTCGTGCATGCACGCCAGCTTGCACGCGCGTGCGCACATACGACTAAGTGTGTTTGGAACAGGTCTGATCCTTTTAATTCATTTAAAAAACAACAACAAAAGCTATTTGGTGATAATATTGTCTAATTTTGAAAACCCCTTTCTGCTCCCAGCCTACAAAGACAGACTTTTGAGCATGACTGAGACAGGCATATTGGCAAAAACACGAGCACAGCGCACATGCACACAAACACAGGCCTCCGCACTCCCGCTCAACCACCCACCCACCCTCACGTGTCCCATGCGCCCAAACAGAAACACAGAGACACAAACATTCTGACATCACTGGGAAGCCAGGCTGTGCTTCCTGCAGCGTTAACTGCTGCCTTCCGTACGTTTCCAACCTTGGAAGTTTCTAGCCACAGAAAAACATAATCCATGCTTTTCTGAGCAGAGGAAGGCATTTCTGAAAACACTCTTTCTGACCAAGCTGGAAACAAGGGTGGACAAGGACAGAGGACACTGGGATAGAGGCACACTTCGCCTGCCGAGCAAGTCCCACCTGAATCAGTTCCTTCCCTTCTGCTCTGTTGGTTGCTTGTCAGATGGTGCTGAATAGTTAGGCACTATGCTCAATGCCCCTCTTCCTTCTGTTTGTGGTTCTGGCCTCAGAGCTGGGCAGATGGCTCCCTGCTTTGGATGGGTCCTACTGCACTACTCTTGACTTGGATGTGCAATCTGCTTTGACCTATATTGGACAATTTGAGTGTTTCCACTTGTGCTCTTGTACTTTGGATATATCCAAGACCAGCCACTGGTCCCAGGAGGAAGACGAGAGAAGTAGAGACTAGAACTGAGGAGACATATAAAAACCCAAGTTAGGTCAGTTTACCCACCGCCAATCCTGTCTAAATAGTCTGCAAGGCAGAGAAGGAATGGTTGCTCTTTGCAGTCACCCACTGTGGGTGGTGACTGTGGCACAGTGCTTTAAGGGCAATGGCTGACAGACACGGGAGCCCTCAGGTATCTCTTAAGACATACCACACGGGAGATCACCTTCCTGAAGATGGGACAGCTTCAAAGAGCTCATTTTCCACAAAGAGTCTCAAAGTGGGGAGGAGAAACGGCAGACCCTGTATAGCAGGAAAGAGAAGAGCCTGGGGCAGGGAAACTTTCCTTTCATACTTCCTGCTACAGCACCAAACAGGCAAGACTCAGAAGGAGCCAAGAGTCAGATGTGTGGCATATCCCATACCCCACATATTTGGGAACTTGGTTTGTATATACACTTGGCCCTAAGACGTCTTCCTCTACATAGGCCATCAACCTTCCTTTAAATGTGTGTACTTTGACTAGAAACTCTTGTCAGTGGGTCCTGTTGCACCAAGACCACACCCACCTGCTCCTCAACAGGACCCACCTAAGGGTCAAGACAGGACAGGACAGGACCAAAAAGTAAGAGGAGCTCAAGTCACAAAACCAAACTTTGACCTGATGCATGACCCCTGGCCAGTCCTTGCTCAGGTTTATGTGCGGTTGCAACCAAATTTCAGAGTGATATTATTGTGAACGATCAGAAGTAGGCATTCTACAGCAGAGACAGGGTCCCCAGAAGAGCAGACCAGAAGACCCCTTCTACCTGCATCTGATGAATGAGGGTTCTTTTATTGGGGGAGGAGGCATACCGGTAAGGGGTGGGCATGGTCTCCAGAGAGAACCACAGCATAGCTGTCTGGGATACCAGGGCTCCTAAGATTTTGCCTTGGCCCAACTTCTTTTCTCAATGCCTCAAGCACACTTCTAACATATAAGAGCTCAAGGGCAAACCCATACCAGACATACCAGATAGCTAAGAATCTTTCTCTTTTCTATTTGTTTTAAAAGCAATTTAACAAAATGGTCTCAAAAGAAAGGCAAGAGAGGAGAAAGAGGAGTGAGGGGCAAAAGGGACAAGACAGATGGGAAGCCAATACAGGAGGAGAGGAGAAAAGGGAAGAAGTGTCACTCAGGCAAGAAAACCACAGCTGGAGAAACCATACTGCTTCACACTGCGATCTCTAGAGACTATGTCAGAAGAAAATGGCATTGGGGAACTTGAGAGGGCCTGTGATCCTACAACCATGTAAAGTGAATGCTTGAGACCTAACAAGCTAACACTTGAAGTCTCCAGTGTGGGTGTATTATGAGATGGCATCTCTTCGGAAGTAATTAAGGAAAATGAGGTTATGGAAGTGAAGTGCTGGTGGGATCATATCAGACTTCTCCTTAGAGACACCAGAGTGCTCTCTCACTTTCCCATGGGAATACAAAACAATAGGGTAGCTGTCCCCAAGCCAGGAAGATAGCCCTCAAGAGAAAACAGATTTTTCCAGAGCCTTGAGCTTGGGCTTCCCGTTTCCAAAACTGAAAGAAATGAATTTCTATTCTGTCTGTGGCGACTGTTACAGCAGCCCAAGCTGATGAACATACCTACAGGTCCACAAATGTCAATTTCCTTAATTGAAATTAAATTTCAATTTCATCTCAAGACTGGCTCCTAAGCTTCATATGTGAGTGCATGTGTATGCTCTGTGTGTGTGTGTGTGTTTAAATGGAATTACTCTAGTGCAGACTACACAGAATCTTCCTTTACTACAAAAGCAAGCCAACATGGAGGAAGCTTTTCAGATGGTACCAACTTGGTTTCTCTCTGTTCTTCCCAGAAGTCATAGTTTAACAAATAAAAATCCCAGGGTCAGGTATGGGATATCTTCCCTCAAGTTGTTTGTCAAGGGCATCCCTGAAAGTCACCCCCCTCCTCCCACCACACACATACACATATACAACAATATAGGCCATGCACTGCTTTTGGTCATCAGCTCTACTAGAACTGATGATAAGAGCCTGTTGCTGAAATCACTACATGCTTTGGTCACAGGGTATGGAGAAATCAAGTTGGTACTGTGCAGGAAGCCTCCTATCTGTTGGCTAGCTTTCACAGCACCAGAAGATTCTCTGCAGGCTGCTGATGGAGGAGGGGCCACAGCTCTTACCTGGTTATAAACACTGTGAACTAAAACAATAACTCATATTTCCATGGGTACGGTGGTATCATGAATCTTATGGAGGCAACCAACCACTTTCTGATTGAATTTAAGGCTTTATCCATTGAAAGAAATACATGCCTGGTACTGTGAATCTAGCCAAGAACCCATAACTGGGCGGGGGGACAGGGGAAGACTCATAGGTTCCAGGTATGAACTCAGCCTAAATAGACATACTATTAGACTGCCCTTGAAACTTGTGTGTCTATACCAATAATTACTTTATCGATCAGAGAAGTCTCTTCATGAAATGAATGGTGGTCAGTGCAGAAACGCACAACAGATCAGAGAGCCAAAAATGACTGTGGAGTGCTCAATCTATATCGCCTCGATATATCCTGAGACACAGCTTATATCAAGGCCCAGGAACCATTTCAAAAGAAATGGAAAACGGATAGAAGCCAGAGGGTAGAGAGGACCAAAAGGAAGCAGTGTTTTCCAGATGCAACAAGACTGCTGCATTCATGAGCTCACCGCATTCTGATTGCCTAGACAAGATCAAGCTAGTCAACATTCAGCAACAGAGAGAAAGGAGGCATTGATGGCTTCGTGGAAAGGGAGAGCCAGTTTGCTTTAAGACTGAATGAAGCCTTTGGTGGCTAACCAGGACCCAGTGAATGGGACCCACATCCAAAACAAAACAAAACAAAAAACGGAAAACAAAGCACAAAACAAAAAACTGGGAAGTTAGGACAAGATAGGAATGTGAGGGTATGTATTTGGAAGAATTTAGAGGAGGGAGTTGGAGGGTGAAGATGATCAAAACATATTGTGTGAAATTGTCAAAGAATTAGCAAAAATATTGTATTTTAAAAGGCCTGGAGCTAGGGGTGGTGGTGTATGCCTGTAATTCCAGCACTCAGGGAGGCAGAAGCAGGCAGATCTCTGTGAATTCAAGGGCAGCCTATCCTACAAAGCAAGTCCAGGACAGCTAAGGGTGCACAAAGAAACATTGTCTTTGGGGTCGGGGGAGGAAAATCTTGCTTCCTTCAGCATTTGAGCTCCTTATGTTGATGAGTCTTGAGAAACTCCTTCCAATGCCCCAAGAACTACTTAGGGAAGCATTTCTCAACCTGTGGGTCATGACCCCTTTGGGGCCAGATTGCCCTTTCACAGGGCTTACATGTCAGGTGTCCTGTATATCAGATATTTATGATTCATAACAGTAACAAATCGACAGTTGTGTGATAGCAATGAAATCATTTTAGGGTTGAGGGTCACCACAACATGAGCAACTGTCTTAAAGGGTCGCAGCCTGAGGGTGGTGGAGAACCACTGACTTAGGGACTTTCAGAAATGGCAAGGTTTTTCCAATCCTGAATGACAAAGGCAGAGGAAGCTACTGAAAGTCCGGATGAGGTCTCTGAGTGAAGAAGAAGTGTGAAGAGATGAGAAGCAGTCCAAAGGTCAGCCAGACAGCACCTTGTAGAGCAAGGATCACACCAGACAACACATCCCTAGGAAGAAAGACAGAAAAGCATCAGCTTTGCTCAAATGGCCAGAAATCTGCTTGCAGACCTGTGGTCCGGCTCTCCTGATGTGTCAGTTACTTCAGCACAGAGTTTGCTTTCTGCATGTTCCAGGGTACAATATATATTTACAGTACTCAACCACTTGAACCCCTTCCCACATTAAAAAAAAAAAACAACTAGATAAGTATTTTGTGTTATACACTGGATTTTCTAACAACTGGCACATAATTAAATATTTAAAGCCAAACTGTGTCAAGTATGGCCCATAAAGCAGATCCAGCCCTCTGTGGATTTTTACATGGCCTGTGAGCCAAAAATAATTTTTACATTTTTAAGTAGTTGGGGAAATCAAAAGAAGAATGATCTTTGTGACATGTGGAAACTGTGTGAAGTTCACATCTCCACATCCACAAGTAAAAGCTCATCAGAATAAAGCCTGGCTGGCTCATCCAGGAATTGGCTGTAGTTATTAACATGCCATCACACCATAACTGAGTACCCGTGGAAAAGACTGTCAGGCCACAAAGACTGAAGTTCTTCCTCTCCGGCCATTTACAGAAAACGTTTGTTGACCTTGGTTCTGGAGATACTAGGACAGTTGCTCAGAGCATAATGACACATACCTGTAATCCCAGCACTTGATCATCCAATGCAGGAGGACAGTTAGCTCAAAGCCAAGTTGAGCTACAATAGCAAAACTGTCTCAGAGAAACACAGACAGACAGACACACACACACACATACACACATACACGCTCACCCACAAAAAGACAAAGAGAAAGACAGAGACAGACATAGACTGAGACAGACACAGAGAGACTCACTGGGAACCCACAAATATACCTTCCCCTGAGGTCTTCTCCAGTTCCGGGATGCTTTGGCTCTTGAGTCCTGTTAAAATGAGATGACCCTGTGTTTATCATTCGCTCCCATCCACAGTGATGGGGTAGTAGAGTTTCAGCTCCATGTCATTAGAAAGTCAGTTTGTGTGGCAAAGCCATCACTGTGTTCAGACTCTACCATTTCAGCAGTGGAAATAAGGCCTTCATTCTAGACAGGAATAGTGAAGGGTCCCTTACAGTCACTTTCTAGGGCAGAAGTTGTCAAGTGAAGTTGAACTGTCTTGAGTGGCAGGTACCTGCTGAGACACCATTTTGAAGATGCAACACAGAAGCCAAAGGACATCACTGGCAACCAGGCCCATCTAATTTTACACCATATCCACCAGTGGCTGTCTGCCTAACTATCTTTCTGAGTTTATGTGCAAAATGAAAGCAATACCTGGCTCTTCAAGTCAGGGTGTCAGTGCTGGAGTGAGAAGATACACTATAATGGCATACGTACTTAGTAAATAATGCCTATCCTTCGATGGTGGCCATGATTACAGTCATTGGGGCAGATAAAAAGAGGCTGGCTCTGCCACATAGGAGCTAGACAGGCTTAGGCAGGTCTCTTGCCATTCTATGCTGCAGTTTCTTTATTGCTGGAATATATGTGAGGAGAGACCTACTCTGAAGCTTTTCTGTGAAGATTCAGTGACGTAGCAAGAACCACCAATGGTGGCCCGGAAAAAGTGTTCCTCAGTAGAGACACATTAGCAAGCAAATGAGAATACAGAGATGATCTTGGAAGAGTCAGTATGGTTGAACATCACCGGGGGCAAGGGAGAGGGGAGGCATATCAGGGACCCAGTATAAATGTGAAGATGTTTTGTGGAACCCCACACCTTCCAGATGGGTACATGGGCCTTTTGTGTCTAGTTTCAGTCTTCATTCGCTGCCCAAGTTACAAGGTGCTAAGACACTTGCAGCTAGGTTTAGAGCGTCCCTCATCATCTGTACATGTAAATGCTATCATCCTTACCAGTAAGCTAAAACAGAACTATACAGTGCCAAGGAATAGCATGGAGTATCTAAGCACAATTGTTTTCTATGAGAGAGGTCAAGTTCACCTTGTATGGGCACCTGGGCTAATAGTTATGGATTAAAGAAGACAATGCCATAAATTTTGCTGGATTTTTACGTCCTGGTATACTTCCTGCCTTATTTGATTATAAAAATATTCCTAGGCTTTGGAGAACACAAACTCCTTTGCATTTGCGTCCACACCCCTGAGTAGTGTGGTACTCCTTTTATTTCTGTTAAGTGCTTCCTGAGGAAGGTCCATTTCTGAACAACATCCTAAGTCATCTCTGAGTATGACATTGCTTGTTTTATTTTGTTTGCATTTCTTATTTTGAAGACCGCTTTTTTCATTGTTTGTGTGTGTGTGTGTGTGTGTGTGTATGTGTGTGTTATTTTTTTTTTAAGTGGCTTGGTTGCAGTCTGCTGCAGGGCCAGAAGGGGGAGGCTGAGAAAAGTGGATTCATGCATATATAGGGAGGAGACCCATAGAGAGGGAGGGGAGGAGAGTAAGGGAATATGGGAAGGAGGTAGGAGAGGGGAGGGTTGAGTAAAGCAGATTCCTGAAGATTTATAAGAAAAGCAGCTGGAGGGGGCAGTGAGGAGAGGAAGGTAGTGAGGGAAAAGGGAATGCAAAAGGGGAAAGAGGAGGAGTAGGGAAAGAGGAGGAGTAGGGAAAGAGGAGGAGTAGGGGGAGAAAGGAAGGAGTTGGGGGATCAGAAAGGTAGTTGGGGAGAGGCACTGAGAGAAGTAGGGAAGTTAGAGGGAAAGAGGAGGGTAGTGGAATCAAAATAATTATAATAAAATAATAATTGCAGCCATCACTTTCCCGTGCTCTATGCTCTACATACATAGTGGCACTTAATCTTCACAACAACTCCAGGAGGTGGGTATTAATATCCCCATTTTTCAGATGAGGAAATCAAAATGCCAGAAAAGAAAAGCCTTCAACTTTTCAATTTGTGCACTAATTTTCAGGCAGCCTGCCTGGGCTCTAACCAAGTCGTTTCATAAGTAAATACTGGCGGCTTGGTTTTTTTTTTTTTTTTTAAATTTTAATGTTCACTATTCCAAGCCTCGGGTCAGTAACAGAATGTGTGGGAAGTCTTTAAAAACACCAGTGAGAGCTTTTGAAACGCCACCACCGAAAACCGCCGCTCTCACACTGGGCTTCATTCAGAGTTCAAGGTTGTACATTTTTCTCCCACACAAATTCAACAGAACAAGAAACCACAGGAATTGAGTGTTTTCCAAGTCTGATCTGAGGAGTATGAACTTTCAGAAACAAGCAGCAGGAGAAATTTATTTGAAAGCACTTCTCAAAAAAAAAAAAAAAAGGCAACTGTAACCTCTCAGCCCTTCCTTGAACAGCTCCGGGTTTTTAGCATACACCAAACCACTGGTCGTGATTGGTCGCAAACAGTCAACAATATGAACATTGTGGTCAATTTCCTGATGGGTCTTAGACTTGTTAGAATCTTCCAGTTCAGTCTCTTGTTTGATCCAGCTTGGCTGCTACCAAGTGCTTCCAGTATGTGTCCTACAGGGATTTCTATAGCGTGAGTATCCTGAAGGAATAAATAAATAAATGAACTGCACAGCCTGTCTCTATCTACATTTAGGGTTTGAGGTTTTGCCGGGGGTGGGAAGAAAGGGTATTTTTATTCTTTTTCCCCATTGTATTTCAATAGAATTTGTCAAGAGGCTCAGAGTTGTATTTTTCCAACATGAATCACTGATGATCTAACAAATTAATTACCCATCCATCCTGCCCTATTTGAGTGAGGTCATGGGAGAATGGATGGGTTCTGCTGACCTCCTCTGGACTGGAATGTCACAGCCCCCATTTAAGAACTCAAGTTCAATACCAAAATTGCCAGTTTAGGTTAGAATCAGACCTAAATGTATCTTATTATACACAGAGGCACACAAATGCAATATGTCATCTTTAATGGTTCAGAACACAGCCTAAAAAAAAAAATAGTGTCCTAGCACAGATGAGTTTTATAGCCCTTGATATATGGCTTTCATTATTAACAATAATTTCTGTAACTGCATCCAAATTCGGGAAGACACACAATGAATATTAATTGTGTTTCGTATTTATTTTTCTGCTCCCAGTGGCTCCCTCTAGGGCAGACCTGCATCCCCAGAGTCCCTTCGGCCCTGAGATCATACATTCTCCTGAGTGGGATTCTCATGGTTCCGGGGGCAGCTCACTTTCAAGAGTATTGTGAACAGGTTTTTTTTTTCCCTGTTGAAGAACAGGGTCTTTGCTCACTGGGTTTTCTTAGCTCTTTCTATTTTACAAAGATTCCCCCCTCACATACCCTTTGTCATTATATTAAAATCTAATTGCAAGACAACCCTCCTCACCTAAGTCATCAACAAAGCCCAATTATTTCTAATGCATGCAGAAGGGGGAAGTGCCAAACAATAAAAAGGCATGCAGTAACCTAAGCCTTTTTCACAGTCAGGCTTCAAGTTCACATGTGAATTTATGCCAGTTTTGACATTAGCCGAAAAAATTAACAGTTCTCAAAAATGAAACTCTCACAAAAGGGGTTTTGTGTTTCAAGCAGAATAAATTATAGTGTGATGTTATTAAAACACTTAGTTGTTAAGTTGCCAAGAAAATCCAGTATATTCACACAGACTCGAGGACCTGTCTCCATGCAAAGTAATTAAATTAGATTTATGGGCTGCATTACATCAGTGTTTGATAGTTCATTTTTCCTTTCTTCATATTTTGCCCTGCTTTATTAGAGCATGTGACAGATGGGAAAAATAGTGTGAAGTTTCTTGGCCCTGTGCTAAATCCCCTTTCGGTTGTATATCTTCTCTCCTGTCAGTTCTCCCGGCGATGATAAATTAACCTCTCTCTTTGTATCCCAAGTGTGGCAGTAAAGCTCTCTTTTGACACAGCACTATCACTTCATCTTAATCTGTGCTGTTCTGAGGAGAGAGGAAGATGATGCAATCGCTACCATGAGTTTAAAGAGAAGATTTATTGTGTCAGAAAAGGGGAGGATGATTAATATAATATGCATCATTATATTTTTCATTTCGTCTCATTTGTTGCCTTCTCCTCGTTGAAGTCAAGAAGTTCGCCGGGGTGGGCCACCTTCTAGACTGCCATTAGCCTCCAGCCCTGCCTAGTGGGGTGAACCTGGGGCCAGCAGGGAGAGGTGACCAGCTCCCCTCTGCCTTTACCCTGTCACTGTGAAGAAGGTAGGAGGTTTCTCTCTGGTGACTGAAGCCAGCTTCCTGCCTTTTGCCAAAGAAGATCATTGGCACCTGGTTGGTTGACTGACCCAAGACTGGCTGTGAATAGGGAACATAAATAAGCTTCAAGCCATTGTTTGTGATGGGTCAAAGTCAGGGTGTTCCATGAAACTAAACAAAACTAGAGGTCATCATGTCCCCAGAGACATCACTGGCAGGAACAGAAGAAAGAGTGTCATAGGAATGTTTGAGCAAGGAAAAACATATTGTTATGATTATTTCTCTTATTTATAACAAAGCTATAGTCTCTTTGACATACTCGTTGGCTGTAAATTGCCTACATCCATAAACTGACTTTACTTATTCTGGTCAAAAAGCTTCCATTAATAGCTATACTGACATCGTGCATGCAAAGATGAATCAAAATCTCTCCTGCTCTAGACAATAGACACCACTGAACAACCTCAAAGCCCATCTCACTTTCGCAGGACCTCCCAGCACCTAGGTTACCAGATAGAGGGTGGGCTCAAAGAGAACTCCTAGTCCCTACAACAGGAAGGTGCTTCAATCATGGGGAACACAAGCATTGCTGATACTGTGAGCATAATTAGAGGTGTAATGGGAAAGTATTCAAAGCTGAACAACTTCCTAGTACACTTGCCCAAAAGTCAATAACCTTTGACCACAAACCAATCTTTCTTTTGTAAAACCCTAGATTGTTCAGTGTTTGCTGCAAAGAAGGTACCTGCATCCCAGACAACAGAACTGCTCTCATCCAGTTTTCCTCAATGACACTGGAATACCCAAAGAGCATTCCTGTCCAACATATTCTTACACATTGAATCAGCTCTTCCCAACACATCCCTCTAAGGCACCCTCTTGCCCAAGAAGGACATGGCACCTGTGTTTGTGGTTTGTGTTATACTGTGTAGCCTCAGCTGATAATTGATTGGACTAGACATGTGTCTATCAGGTTCTTTCTTCACTAATAGTATGAAATTGAGGGAGGAAAACAAATAATGGGCAGGAGAGATAATGAAATAAATTCAAGATGCAGGATAGCTATAACATGCTGTAAGAATACAAAACCAAGATGCTACAACAGAGGCAGATACCGATGTGGAAGAGTGAAGATGAAAGATACAATAAGGACTTCCTGGTCCCTAACATAATCTTCCTCATATACTCTTGTTCTTGAGTCCCATGGTATACCCTGAATCTTCCAAATAAACCACCATTCATCATTTTGGTTTTTATGGTTTCTGTTTTTTAGTTATGTGTCTATGTGTTTGTGTATACATGAGTTCAGGTATCCGTGAAAGCCAGGAGAGGTCCTCAGATCCACTAGCTCTAGAGGAATAGGAAATTGTGAGCCACTCCATGTGCTTCCAGAAACCCAATTGAGAGCCTCTGCAAGAATAGTTGCTCTTAACACTGAGCTCTGTCTCCAGCCACACAGCTTGTTCTTAAAGTAGACCTCATTTTTCTCTTGTAGCTCATAGTCTTGAAGCACTTCTGTTTCCTCCAGGTCCTTAGCATAATTCTTTTCTTCCACCTAGGCTAATTTCTTTTGCATCACACAACCATGCCTTAGACGTGTCTATATTCTCAATGCGCCTTCACCCAAAATGTTCTCTCCCTTTTCCAGAACCAGTCCTGCCTGTCTCAGGTACCTCATGAAAACTGCTCCAGCCTTTGTTAATGATCTCTCCCTTGGGTTTCTCTTAAATAATCTATGAAAGAACATTTAACAATTCAGTGTATTTTGTAATGTGTGTTGTGTTGTGATGCTAACCACATTACAACAGAATGCTAAATGTTGTCTCCCCTGGCCCCTGTCCTTCTCCCCTCCCTCCCTCACCACAGCTGCAAGTTGTTGGAAGGCAACAATGAGCCATACTGGTATCATTGTTAGTGCTAATACCTGGGGGTATGCATAGGGCAAAGTGTGTGTGTGGGGGGTCCCTACCTCTCCCAAGGCTGGGTAGAGGGACAGAAAAAGCAGGACAAGAAAGCTGTAGTTTAGAAACAGCCAGAAGTATCTTCTGTCTCCCCAGCATGGTAAAGTTTTCTTCTCTGAAGTGAACAGTGTGTGGCCACATGTTCAGCAGGGTAACAGAGCACTGCCCTGGGATATGGGAACCATGGTTCCATTTACAAGGAGATTAAATTTATGGCTGCCAGAAAAAAGTAGGGTCCCCTAGCAGTGATCTGGGGTGATATGCATCAACCCAAACTTTGGATGAACTAAGCATGATTTCAACTTAATTTCGGAAATCTAAATATATGGAATGCATTAGCTGATTTTATTTTTGGCAGCAGACTTAGCCATCCTAATCATGTTTTGCTCCAGCGAATTTTAAAATTAGTTTGCATTTCCTAAGCACACATCAGCTGAGTGAGGGCTGGGGAAAGGAGAAGAAAGGGAGATGCTAGGAGAACACTTGGTAGAGATTAAAACTTTGTTGGCAGATGCTTCAGCAAATGGATAATCCTTATAAGGTATGTGGAAGCTGACTGGAATTGAGTTCTTGGGGCTGGACGAATGTGGTTGGAAAATAAGCATCGGTCCACCATCCCACCTTATAAATAAGGTGTTGAGCTGAGGGAGGCCGAAGAAAGGTGCCATTTACTGCCTGCATTTCTTCTGGGAAAAGTTCTTAGCGAGATACAAATCCACATTTCTGTGTGGTGGTAAATTACCTCTGCTTACTGGTAGAGTTGATTAATATGCTATTCTTCCTAAGGAAGGGGCATTATTAAAGGAGTAAGAAAATCCGCTTCTTCCAACAGCTGGGACTCCTTTACCAGCATTTCTGCATTCTTGGTTAGACCTGGGAGGTCAGTCTCTAGAAGGCTGACATAGGTCAAAAACTTTTCCAAAGACATTACAGTAATAGTCATTGCCATCTGTGGGATTGTCTGCTGTTCAGTATGTTCTCTACAGGATGTCCCCATCACTGTCCTGAGAGTCCAGCTGACTAGCTCCCATCACTGTACATCTGAGGAAACTGAGTCAGGACGGTAAGTACACTGGAGGTATTCACACAGCTGGAAAGTGACACTGTGTAGCTTAGGCCAACACTCACAGAAGTACTCCTTAAGAAATACAGGCTTTGGCCTGGGCAGTGGGGCAGTGAGGCTTTAGTCACAAATCCATTTCAGGGATAGGGTAAGGACTTGAAGAAAGGCAAAAGTAGCATGCTACCCAGGGCTCCTGGGATTCTTGTACAGTCTCTTGATGGGAGCACAGCTCACAGGGATCTAAAAAGGGTAAAGGATTCTAGGACTCCAGAGAAGTTGAGACTGGGTACAGCCCCCAGAGTTTCTCTGAACCAGTTTTTTTTTTTTTACTTTCAAAATATTTCTTTATTTGTTTTTTTATTTTAACATTTTAATTTTATATTAATCACAGGTTATATACTTTGTATCCCAGCCGTAGCCCCCTCCTGCATCCCCTCCCTATCCCCCTATCCATCCCTCATCTCCTCCCTGCACCTTTCTAAGTCCACTGATAAGGGAGGACCTCCTCCCCTTCCATCTAACTCTAGGTTATCAGGTCTCTTTGGGAATGGCTACAATGTCCTCTTCTGTGGTATAGCAAGGCTGCTCCTCCCTCTGGGGGGTGGGGAGGTCGAAGAGCCAGCCATTGAGTTCATGTCCAAAATAGTCCCTGTTCCCCTTACTAGTGTACCCACTTGGGTATTAAGCTACCATTTACTACATTCAAGCAGGGGTTCTAGGTTATAACCATACATGGTCCTTGGTTGGCAAGACAGTCTCATAAAAGACCCCTGTGCCCTGATATATTTGGTCCTTGCGGAGCTCCTGTCCTCTCCAGGTCATACTAACACCCCCTTCTTTCATATGATTCCCTGCACCCTGCCAAAGGGTTGGTTATGTTTCTTAATATTTGCTTTGATACCCTGCTAGGTAGAGTCTTTCTGAGGCCCTCTGTGGTAGGTTCTTGTCCTGCTACTTGTTTTCTCCTACATCCAATGTCCATCCAATTTGACTTTCTAAGTGAGGATTAATCCTCTTAC
>CM053764.1:102358911-102400381 GCA_028658305.1 Pachyuromys duprasi | reverse complement strand
GGAGGGTTCCTCTTTCTCCACAACCTCTCTAGCATGTGTTGTCACTTGAGTTTTTGATCTTAGCCATTCTGACAGGTGTAAGGTGAAATCTCAGGGTCATTTTTATTTGCATCTCCATGATGGCTAAGGATGTTGAGCATTTCTTTAAGTGTTTTTCTGCTATTCTACAGTCCTCTAGAGAGAGTTCTCTTTTTAGCTCCATACCCCATTTTTTAATTGGATTACTTGATTTGTTGCTTTTTAACTTCTTGAGTTCTTTATATATACTGGATATTAGCCCTCTGTCAGATACAGGGCTGGTGAAGATCCTTTCCCAGTCTGTAGGCTGTTGTTTTGTTCTGACAACAGTGTCTTTTGCTTTACAGAAGCTTTTCAGTTTCATGAGGTCCCATTTATTGATTGTTGATCTTAGAGCCTGTGCTGTTGGTGTTCTATTCAGGAAGTAGTCTCCCGTACCAATGAGTTCTAGGGTCTTCCCCACTTTTTCTTCTGAATCAGTTTTGAAGGCAAAAACCACACACCAGCTACCATGCTCTATGTTTCATGTCATGAGCCTCTGTATAACTCTGGACCAATGGGTAATAGAAGGTGTCAGAGGACTAAGATGCTCAGAGGAATGGCATCACGGGAAGCATAAAACAGCCTGTAAAGGAACTGTATATGATTAACCCAACATTAAGTTAAAGACTGTCTAAAAAAGAAAAGGATAGTGGTATATAAGTCATATGTGTTGGTAACCTTTCACCTCTGGGACAAACGTGAGCACCTCAAAGGAAGAAGTATGTGTTTGGCTCACAGTTTCAGGCCATGATCACGCCATTGCTTTGGGCCTTTTATGAGGCAAGAACATCATGGCAGAGAGGACAGGAAGATCAGAGCTGTTCCTCTTAGTATAGCCAGGAAGCACAGAACAAATCAGACAAAGACATGAGAGAAGAGACAGACCCCAAGACATGATCCATGCCCACTGAGCCATACCTCTAAAATTCTCTGTAATTTCCCAATAAATACCATCAAATTATTAGTCTATCAGTAATTTGTCCCATCTGTAGACCAGAGCCTTCATCATGGCATCACCTCTCATTAATTAGGTCCAATGATTAGTGCACAAAACCTCAAACCCTTTTACAACACGACTGTCACTATGATTGTCTCAGTTAGCTGTAGGCCAGTCTCATGAAATAGCATGACCAAAATCAAGTTGGGAAGGAAAAGTTTATTTCATCTTATGTCTTGTAGTCCATCATCCAAGAAAGCCAGATAGAGGCAGAAACTTGAGGTAGGAATCCGGAAGCAGGAACTGAAGCAGAGGCCATGGAAGAATATTACTCATCAGCTTGCTCCTCATGGCTTGCTCAGCCTGCTTTCTTACAGCACCCAGGACCACCAGCCCAGTGGTGGCACCACCCACAGTGAGATGGGCCCTACCGCATTGACCATCTATCAAGAAAACAAAAACATAAAACAAACAAACAAAACACAGATTAGCTCCCAGACTAAGCTGTGGTAGGCATTTTCTCAAATGAAGTTTCCCCTTTCCAGATGACTCTAACTTGCCATCTAAGTGACAAAAAACCTAAAGATCAGTTTAATAAGGGAGAAAGTTTATTGTCACTTATGTTTCCAGTGGTTTCAACTGATGGTTGCTGGGCCCTGTTGCCTCAGTGACACAGTACATCACAGTGGGGAATGCTTGGCGGAAGAAACACCTCAGCTCATAGAAGAGAGAGAGAGAGAAAGAGCCCAGGATCCCCATATTACAGGAGCATTCTCCCAGGCATTTACTTCTCCTCACAAGGTCCCACTGATGACAGGTTCCATCTCCTCCCAGTTGTGGCCTAGTCTAGGAACAAAGTTTTAACTACATGGGCCTTCAAGGGACATTTCAGACCCAAACTGTAGGACCTGAAGTATCAATCAGAGTTTTTCAGAAAAATAGAACCATTAAGGGAATATGTAGTGCATGTGTATATGTAAACAAAGAGGCATGCTGAATTGGCACAAACTACTGAGAAGGATGGATGGACTATCTAAAACCCTAGTGGAGGCTAGCGTGCTGGGAACTCAGGTAGGAAGTCATGCTGCTGTCTTGAAGCAGAACTACTCATGCTCCGGGAGCCCTCACTGCTTGTTCTCACGGTCTGTATGGTCCATTCACATTAGTGAGTACAACTTTCACATGAGGTCAAATGATCACACCACAGCTACAAAATGCTGGTGCAGAAAACACGTAGGTTAGTGTTTAACCAAATTGCTAGGTCCTATGGCTTGACCAAGTTGACATAAAATGAACCATCCCAGTACTATTTCCCTAACACAACTATTTTCACCATGTTCTTTTCCAATAACTACACATATTTTGTATAGTTGTAAAAACTGTATTACAAGAATTTACTACTTTTATTACATGTATAACACATGTTCATTATAAAAAATTTGTATACATAAAAATTTGCTGTTCTAATTTCTTATGTAATTTGTAAACTCTTTCTCACGTTCATAAGGCTGTCTCCTCCAGGGAATTATAGACATAAGCTCTTCATCCTTTCTGGCCTACCATTGGTTGTGATGCCTGGTATTTACCAGGTGTTCATACATATTGTTCAAGAGAAGTGGTTTTTGCTGCCTAGTGCCAGCATTTATTATTTGTAATAACTGCATAATAGTCTGAATTGTCTGTTCAAATTATCCTAGCACATTACCTATTATTAAACATTTAGTTGGTTCTCAAGTGTGCTTCTGTGTGTTTTAATCCATACCCCTAAAATAAGTCTTTTTTGTAGTAACTTCTGTGTCAGATACATCTTTCTTCTATTTGAATAATTTTTTAAAATTCCGTATTTATATGTGTTTTTCTTGAGGGCATTTTTATCTTAAATAATCACACTGATTAGTCAAAGCATTAATTAGTTTAGGGAAAGCATAGGTCTTACAGTGATTGGCAGGTCCATTAAGCCTTATTTATAACAATATCTATTATTTGCAGTCACATAGTTGCTTATGAAACTCTGCCTCCAACAAAAGCTGAACTTTGACTAGCATGTGTCTTAGTCACTGATCTATTGCTGTGAAGAGATCCATGACCACAGAAACTCTTATAAAGGAAAGCATTTAATTGGGGCTGGCTTACAATTTCAGCGGTTTAGTCCATTATCATCATGGCAGGAAACATGGTAGCAGCTGAGAGTTCTACATCTGAATCCGCAGGCAACAGGAAGAGACAGACTTTAGTCTTAGCATGGGCTTCTGACACCTCAAAGCCCACTCCAGTGACTCACTTCCTCCAACAAGGCCATGTCTTCAACAAGGCCACACCTCCTAATCCTTTCAAACAGTGCCACTCCCTGGGGACTAAACATTCAAATCTATGAGCCTATGGGGGCCATTCTCATTCAAACCACCAGAGTGTAGTTCCACAACTTCTTTATATCACAATAGGACTGCAAGTCACTTCCTATATTTCCCAGGTGTCTCTGGCGGTTTTCCATTACATTTTCACTGAATAGCAGACAAATCCAGAAGAAAGGAAATATATGCTTTCCCCCAAAGAACACTGAAAGGCTCTGGTTTTCCCTCATTCCTGTCTCCTACCCCCTGACCAAACTCTGCTGCTACACCTGTGTCCCCATGTGGTAGGCTGTGCCACCTTCTCTGGCATCGGAGAGCAGTAGGCCCTTCTCTCCAGACCCCATTGCCTCCTGTGACCATGTGATTTCACCATCCCCACCAAGCTCGTGCCTTCCCGAGAACAACAGTGTTTCCTAAACTCCACTCCCCGTATTACTTGAATGCAGCAGGATTTCAGTGGGTAATTCTGAAAGAAGGGTTCACCGTACAAAGCATTCAGGAAACACGAGGTTGAACAAAGTTCAGCTCCTTTACCTAAGGACCTCTCAGAGCCCATCACATGTGAACACTAATATTAATTTACCCTTTGAACCTCTAAGAGGTTTCCTGTTTTTTACAGTCATGTAGCCATGTTATGTTCTTATATATTTAGGGACGATAATCTTCCAAGGAAATGCTTATCTATGTCAATACTTTATCAAGAAGAAGATATCAAGAGATTGTTGATAAAGACCAAACTCTTATTTGGTGGTAAAAGCTAGGCAGCCCCAGTGCTTGGAGTTCCAATTATATTGGTATAGGCTGGACAGCAATGTTTATGTCAGGGGTCAGCTCCTCTTCTCTGGAAATGTGGTGATAACCCACAGCCAGATTTCTGTCTAGGCAAAACTTCCTTCTGCTCCTATCACGACCCTCAGGCCACAGTGTCAGGGAACCTTTCAGAAAAGTGTTCTATACCTCAGCTTCCGGAGCTCATAGAGAGGAGTGTCATCTTTAAGAATGAAGTCCTTATTCTCATTTCTTTTCCCAGGAGATTAAACAGGAATTAGTTGTAACAAGACAAGCTGAGTCTTAAGCAGAAGTTTCTGGAAACCCAAGGAGCTGACCAGCCTCAGGCTCACAGGAACTGGAAGAGGAACTGTTGAAGCACCAGGAAGTAAGTGTGTTCCTTTTCTCCCTCCCCCTCTCTTTCTTGTGCTGCACCCACTTCTCTCTCAGGCTGCTGTGTCCCCTTTCTCCACCAGCCCAGCTTTGCTGAACTGCTGTGTGCACATGGCTGCCAGTGGCTAACCCAGGCTTGGTTCCTCTCTGCCAGCTCTATAAACTGATCAGTCTCTCGGCTTTACTATGGTTTAATTCCTAATGGTGGTTTCATTTCCTCTTTCGTTCAGCAAACACTGACTGTAGTAATAAGCCTTCATTCCAAACTTAAAGTCTGTATTGTAATAAAAAATAAATAATAATAATAATTCTAAATCATGGGCAATTAGAGAAATGTTGAATTCTTCCACAAGAAGAGCTGTTCTGTTTTGGTTGTTTTGCTTTAACTTCCAAATTAGAGTTTACTTAAAATCCAATGTAAACTATTCCTTGGCATGGTCAGTTTTATCTCTACCCTTTCCAGTGGCAATTTCTACAAGGTTCTGGCTCTACCTCACTCTCTCCTGGAAGTCTCACCCTACCTCTCCATCTGCTTCCTCTTACTCTCCCCTTAGTTGACATTTCCCTCTGGAAAACTAAGCATGAGATCCTGAATCAGGTAAGGCCCACCCCATTCATCACATGCACCATTCCTTACAGCACACACAGCTGTATGAAACTGTAAGCCGATTGGGGGTGTTGTTCTAGGCCTTTCTCCCTGTTAGTGAAGAGGGCGGTGTTTCCCTATCCTTTGTGCCTCATGGAGCTTGCACCTGTTGAAAATTCTTACTGTCTCGCTCAGCCCTCAGTTTATTTCTTGGCCTTTTAGTAAGATAATGTGTGTATCCATGTTTTATCACTTCCTGGGTATGATGTCCTCTTTAATTTTCCCAAGGATATGAGATACACTGTTCTTGCTTTTGAAGGCCTGAGTTGTGTTTCTGTCTTTGTGTGAACTAACTTGTTTATCATCATTTATTTTTATAGCTTTCCTCAATTGTTTGGGTTTTGTTTTGTTTCGTTTTGTTTTCATTCAGCGTTCGTCTTTTATGGAAGTTTCTCCCATGTTACTAGACCTACTGTCTCAGGGTCAGGGCAGGGTCAGTATTTACTTACCTCATGCCTAAAATTCTACAACATAACTTTCACGTACTTCATCTTAATTTATTCTCGGAAGAGCTCCAGGTGGTAGGCAGAACACGCATTGTCCTTATCTTCAATTTACAAGTGAATAAACTAAATAGTTGAGATATTATCTTTTGTAAAAAGTATGCAGTTGATAAACTGTACTCATATCTGACCTTCTGATTGCATAGTCCACATTTTTAACCCCATACTCAGCTGCCCTTCACATGGATCTGCTCAGAGATTGGTATGCCAGTAAGAACTTCCAGCTATTTGTGAACCACCATCCCCTGCCCCGCGCTAAGCCAACACAAGCAAAGAAAACCATTTATACAACCTAGGAAAGGTTGAACTTGACCTTGGCAATGGCCAGGCTGTGCTTTAAGGATTCTCTTTCTGTACCTCATACTTCTGAGTGTGTTGGTGCTATCCTGTTCTACAAGTTGTATTCTCTACATGGTAGGGTACATGGCCTCCAAGAGCCCGGGATCCACACCCCAAGGGTCCTGCTAACCCACCCACTCACACCCTTCCCCCAAGAAGAAAAGAGTTTTCTATTTCACACTTTTAGTTTTAAAAGACTTTAAGGTGACTAGGTTGGTCCAGCTCACACTGCAACCCTGAACACCTATCCAAAATAACCACTGTAGTCATGGAGATATGATATTTTCATTGGCCTTATCTAGGCTAAAACTCACCTCTGGCACTAGAGAGCAGATTCTAAATGCTGTCTCACTCCCCAAATCATTAATGACGCCTCAAAAAGGCAGCCTTAGTCTCTGTTATGACAGCAGACAATCCGGCAGAGTGGCACAGATAGGAGCACCTGTTAGCAAACAGACCCAGTTGCATGCTGTCCGTGCTGTACCCTGATGTGGCGGTGACATCTGGCCTCAGGAATCAGACAGCATCCAGGTTCACATCCCGAAGAGCTGTGTGACCCTAGATGACGTATTGAGCAAGACTAGCATGTATGCTATTCTCTGGGGTGATATATTTAACTGGGGCAGATGTGAAACACTCAACAACTGCACACCTAGTCCCCCTAGTTGTGCATGTCTCCCTAGCTATATTGCATGGATCTCCTTCCCAGAAAGCAGCATTTTCCAGCCAGGATCTTGCAGCATGCCCAGGAAAATCTTCAGTTACTTCAAAACTGGTTAAGAGCGTCTCAACATTTTGAACAGAAATCACTTTAGTACCTTTCACTTAAAAAATAATTCTACTGGTACATCTATATAGAAGAAAGAAGTTGTGTGATATCAAATAAAATGAGAGAAGTCATATAGCTAAATCATGTTACTTTCAAGAGTCATATGTTAAAACCTTAACTCCAGTTTATCAGAATGTGACTACATAGAAAGACAGGACCTTTAAAGATGAAAATAAGGTTAAATTAACTCATATGGGTACATGTTAATCCAAAGTGTTGTCCTTATAAGACAAGGCAGTGACACAAGGGGTCTCTGGGTACTGAGGAACAACCCTGGGAACAGGAGGCCATGCACTAGAAACCGGACATCTTCAAGTCTGCAAAATGGGAAAACTAGCATTCATTTTATACATGTGTTATGAAAGCTAAGTAAGAGAGTCATAGTGTTCAAGACCATTCTATTCATGTCCCATCAACTGTTTCATCTGACAAAGGAAAGTTTAAAAGAGATGAGGAAAGGCAAAAGCATGGGAGGGGATGGGACGGCATAGGAAGAGAGAGAAGGGGAAAGGAAATGAGAAGCAAAGGGGTAAGAAACTTTCCAGTATCACAGGAAATGGCCTGAATGCTTGGTGTAGGAAGAGTTCTATGTAAATTATATGACTTGTACAATCCATACAAGAGAGCTACCAGTAATCACTTTTACTTATTTAACACATGGCACTTACAATGCCACTCACCACGTGTCCATGCTACTGTAAGAACTTTCTAATCAATAATTATCTGACTTCCTAACGCAATTTTGAGATACGGTCTGTTCTCAGGCTATTTTTCACATAAAGAACTTAGCACAGAGGGATCAAATGATTTTCCCAGGGTCATGAGACTAGGAAAAAAAAAAAAAGACAGAGCTGGGGTTCAAATCCAACCTCCTGCAATTCTCCAGTCCTATCAGAAACAACATCTTGTCCTAGAGGGAGCCCTAGAAGTGAAGGTCACTTCTTGAAAGATATCTCTGTCTCAGGCTCCTCTCCAGGTACAGTGGAACAACTTGACCCTGGCAGCTGTCCTCAGCTGAGCTGTCTGGGACAGAGCAAAAATGCAATGCATGTGTTAATTGGTAAATGCAGACATTAAAATATGATTAAATAATAAAGTAATTAACCTCTAAAAATAAAAGGAAGAAAGGAAGGAAGAAGGAAAGAAAGAAAGAAAGAAAGAAAGGAAGGAAGGAAGGAAGGAAGGAAGGAAGGAAGGAAGGAAAGAAAAAGAAAGAAAGAAAACAAGGGCAGATAGGCTGGTGTACCAGACCTCTGGCCCTGCCATCCGAAGCCTCCTCCTCTCTTCTCAATAAGTGCAGCTTTCAGAAACTAACAGAGGCCTCCCATCACGAGAACCATAACTAAATAGCACTCCGGTGCCACAGGCAAGCAGATAATTGCTTCTTACTGCTGTCAGGGACTCACGCAGGCCCCTGCCATGCAGCGGGCCAGCAGGAAGGGCAGAGAGGCAGCTCCTGCCATTGGTCCACATGTTACTTTGCTCCACGCAAGCATGAACATGGAGCATCCCCACGTGCATGGAGGGCCTCTGGCTGTGAGAAGAGAACCAAATTCAGGGAGGAACAACTGAAAGTGGGAATCTCTGGGTCAGTTGATTTTTTTTTTCATTCACTTACCCACTCAGCAAAGAGGCTCAAGGTTTCTCAACTTGATGCTATGGAAAGGCAGTTGAGAAGATACAATCCATTGAGCTCACCCTGAGCTATACACCAAGACCATTTCTCAGAGAGAGAGAGAGAGAGAGAGAGAGAGAGAGAGAAAGAGAGAGAGAGAGAGAAACAGGCAGAGACAGACAGAGACACAGGGAGGGAGGGAGAAAGATAGGGAGAGAGAGAGAGACAGCCTGAGAGGGAGGGAGGGAGAGAGAGAGAGAGAGGAGAACACAGAAGGAAGCACAGTCTTTGTGTTTTTTCATTTAAACATTAAAAAAGGGGCCCTCAGCTAGCGGTGATGCTGCTGATGAAAGCTGAGCTCTGAGACCCAGAGTGGCTGGGGAGGGGTCTGGGTGTCCCTTTCTTGATGGCAGAAGCCACCTGATCATGTAGGAAGAGCAGCAGGGCAGGGGAGGAACCCTCAGGTGTGAAAGCCTTGAGCTGCAAGCACTGTTACACAGTGTAGCTGATGTTACCTCGAGTTTAACAAGCAAGGAGGATATCACGGAGAAGGAATTAGAAGGGAGATAAACACATGCCAGTTGGTAAGTTTACCTATAAGGAAAAATAATGGACAAGTGTGCTTCTAGCCCTGGCAGACAGAAGTCCAAACTGGGAGGCAGACACCTCCCACCACCTGATCAAAAAGACTACTGTCTTTCCTTCCCCCCCCCCCGACTAAAACAGAGGGAAAGCAACACCCACTAAAGGGGTATTGGTGAAGAGTTGACACAATAGATCACATAAAATCACCAGTTCCTCCTTTCACACATCAGGCACTAAAACGCTGGGAGTTGCTGGCATTTCGAGATGAGCCTTGCTCCTTTATGAGCAAGTTCCCTAGATAGAAAGGACAATTGGCCCTTCCGGAGAAGCCACATGTGGCACAGGCTGTACTGGACAGTTCATGGGTGGCCCTCGCCTCCCCAGTGGTGCAGTAATGGAGGGACACACAAAGATCCTGAAGCTGGAAGCCCACAAAAGATGAATTTTGACACGGGTGATGGGTGATGGGCCCTGTAGAAAGCAGGGTGAACAGGTTCTCCAAACTGAGGTTATGAATATCCCATTCAGAAGGGAGAGCCAAGGCCACCCATCATGAGAAACATGGCTCCAAGGAGACTCAGAACTCAAGTGCTGCTTCAGATGACCTGGAACACGGAAGCTCTGAGAGTTCGCCAGAACTTCCCGGGGTCCTCACAACTTTTGAGGATCCTAAAGCCCAGTGCCACATCCGAACATAACAGCTGCATGTCTGAGCCTACAGATGTTGTATCTATTAATATGGTTTCCGAGTAGCTTTTCATTCCTCTCAGCATTTCTGTCCACATGCCCACCTGCCACCCAGTCTTCATGGTCAAACCACATCTGCCAGGCATGCACATTTTTATATTGGTACTATGTATGATCTTGATTTACTGGGTAGGAAGCAGCCCATGAGTGAGTGCCACCACCCTATTCCAGGCCCAAGGCAGGTCTGGACCTCAGTAAGCATCAGCCATCAACTTGGCGATAAGCAATCAAGCGAGTGCTAAGCATGTAGAAAGCCTGTTCATCCTGCTTTCTACATGGCTCATCCATCATCTGTGTCAAAAGTGAGTCTTTTGTAGACTTCCTAAATGAATGGGATGGGGAAGAGTATGCTGTGGCTGGAGAGGGTATGCTCCCTGACCTGAGAGTCAGGAGGCATTTGAATTTGTGAACTGAGTTTGTGGTTTTGACACACTGTCATGATGGCCTCAGATTTGTGATGCTCATCATCCGCTGTTCTCTACATACTAACACTCACACACACACACATACACACACACACACACACACACACACACACGAGTCTTACAAAGCTATTTCTTGGATTTCCTCTTTTGGCTCTGTGTATGTGCTAATACACAGGAAACAAGCTTCCCTCAGGCTTTTAAGATATGTCGTCAGTGATGGTCCCAGTTAACATTTTCTGAAGACCTGTATATCTATAATTGTTTGTTTGTTTGTTGTTTTGTTTTGGGGTTTGGGTTTGTTTGTTTTCCAAGACAGGATTTCCCTGTATAGCCTTGGCTGTCCTAGACTCTTGTTTTGTAGACCAGGCTGTCCTAGAAATCACAAAGATCTGCCTGCCTCTGCCTCTCTGAGTGCTGGGATTACAGGTGTGTGCCACTAAGCCAGAGATATCTGTAATTCTTATATCTCATTCTTATTCTTGCACTATGACAACCTCAGTGTGCAGATGAGGAAAGGGACTGTGAAAAGAGACACATCCTCAGATTACCAGGCAAATTAATGTTGGAGTAGAAGTGGAGCTTACACAGAACTTCCAAAAACCGGATTCCCTCTGTGTGCCCCTGATGTCTCCAAAAGAGAAATACAAAGCTTGCTGGAGGTCTGCCTGATGGAGGCCGGCCTCCTGTCATGGACACACACACACACACACACACACACACACACACACACGTCCTCTGCTGAGTCCTCAAAGACACCACACCCACATCTACCTGTGCACTTAGAACAAAGGAGGCCTTAACGCCTCTCCCAACAACCCTTGTTGCAAGGGTTGAAGGATGTATGTGTTCAGCCCAGCCTCAACCCCACTGAGCCTTCTTACCCGCCTTCGTCTCTCAGGCTGCAAGGGCTGTTTAGCCTGGCAGCAGTCCTGGGAATTTCCTCACCTGGAGACATCCTTCCCTATTTTCTGCTTTTTCCTCTCCTTACTCCTGGGCTCCATTCCCACCCCCCCTTTAGGCAGCTGGCTTCTTCCTGGCTTCTTTACAACAGGAAACCAGGGGAGGGGAGAAAATTACTCCAGCCCCACCCCCACCCACAGGTTCCCCCCCACCCTTACCCTGCTCTGCTTTTCCTAAACCTGGGGAGATGGTTTCCCTCCTCACCCCCAGGGCTTCTCCCTGCTCCACTTCCCAGCCTTCGCAGAAGAGGCTGCGGGTAAGGGTTTTCCATTTAATTTCATTTTTCATCATTTTTACCCCTTTTGGATGGTTCACATCTGAGGGTCTCGGTGGATTAACTGGCCAATCAGATTTCATTATGAGCCCAAGTAGTTCTTATCATTAAACCTGTAATTTATTTCTTCTGTGTTTCATAAAATGTGAAATATTACCATTCTCCGGAAGCTTGAAGAGAGCAGGGATGCCCCATTAAGTTCGACACTGCTCCTCCGTAAGAGGCCCTAATTATATGTGATTTTTTTTAACAGCTAAGTTTCTACTTGCAGATGCTAACAAAAGAAATAAGCTTTTAATCCAAACATAATTAATATGAATTACCTCCCTAGCACACACTGGCTTTGCACCATTAAACTTAATTTTTGTTTTGCATGATAATTGTGTTATCATTACCGTTTATAGGAGAACTCAGGGACCCTCACTTTGTTTTCAGTCAAGACCAAAGGGACTGGAAATGACTTCCTACCCCTGTGTTAGTCTAAAGCCTGCCTCCCAGCTTCTTGACTAGTCCCTCACAGGCCCTGTGGCTTGAGGGGCCTGGAACCATGAGCCACACTGTTAGCCACAGACCTTGCTCACTGTCGGCATCTGCCATCATCATCATTGTAATTGTTATGATTGTTCGTAATAGTAACGAATGCCTCACAATTGCTGTGCAGCACATTCCAGCTATGCTGCTATTGGTTATTTTCCCCAACTATCTGGGGATCATAGATCTGAATTATTAAAGTCCCAGAAAAATCTTAGATCCAACACTAGTGCCCCAAGTTTTATTACAGTTTCCATTAAAGGCCTAGTGGTAAGGCAATTGCCTTTGGGTTCAGTCCCCAGCAATACACACACACACACACAAACACACACACACACACATGCACACACTCACGCACGAATGCACGTGGGTGTGGAGGGGTACTGGTTGGGGGAGATGGTTCCATTTTTTTATACTAAAGACTGTGATAAAGGCTGGTTTTCTCTCACCATTGTATACCTTAGTCTCTTTATCTACAGCTCTGTTGTATATTTTTCTTCTTGTACTGAGAAGGAAAGTAGGAACGCCTTCCTTCATCCATCAGAGAGTTATTGGAAATTGGGTATTTCCAAAAGTGACCTCCAGCGTTACGGACTTTGCCATCTAGCTGAGGGAAAGAGAAGTCGAGCCACAGCGGTAAATTGCAGTGCCTAGGATGACAGCTAGAGCATTAGAGCATGAGAGAGTGGAGGAAAAGGGGGGGGGGGTGGAAGCATCCTGTAAGAATGAATGAGAGCCTGGGTGGGTCTTTGAAGCATGAGCAGGATGATATGGAAGTGATACAGAGAAGTGATGCCAGGCACAGGCTTGGAGGGAGGACCACATAGAGCCAGTGTAGGATGGTAGGGAATCAGGCTGTGGCAAGCTAGCTAGCAAGCAGCCAGACATCAGCTAGAAAGGTCACCTGAATGCTAGAGCAGGTGATAGAACCGCATGAAATAATTTTTCCGTGGTGGTGAGGTAGGGTGGGATCCTCAAGAGTGCCCTCTGTAGCTGGCAAGTCTGTTGGTAAACGGAGGGAATTTTGTATTAAGAAGAGCCAGAGGTTATGGAAACCAGGAAAGCATGGAAGCACCAAGGTAGGATGGCAATAGAGAAAGAAAAGAAAAAAGTCACCTAAAAGAGAATCCATATAGCTTGGAAAGAGAGAACAAAGACAGAATGGCTGCTAAATCCTTCCCTCCCCCCCCCCTTTTTTTTATAGACATTGTCACTAGACCCCTGCAGTGATTCGGGTCATGACACAGTTATGACTTGCCTAACACAGACTTATACCTGATCAGCTAATGACACTATTACTGTTTTGCCTTCTCAACATCCCCGCACAATTGTACAGGAGACACTGTTGCAAATATCATATGGTTGGACAAAAGACACTGAGGGGTTCAGAAAATTTTAAAGTGTGACATTTTTCAGTGGTGAAGAAGAACCACTGGGCTTCATGTCTTTCTCTCAGAAACGTTTTAAAAGTTATGACAGCAGGGCTGAGGAGATGGCTCAGTCAGGAAAGTGCTTGCCTTGCTGGCCTGAGGGACCTGAGTCCAGTCTCCAGAACCCCCATAAAAGAGAAAGGTTCCCAAGGGATGACAATGACCAAGGTTTTCCTCTGGCCTTCAGGCATTCACATACAACCAAGCACACATACATGCACACACACACACACACACACACACACATACACATACACAGGCATTCCCTCTCTCTCATACACCCAGATACATACACACAATTATGGTGACAATAGTAAGTAGCACCAGGTAAACCTCACAATCAGTGTCAAGGCCACAAGTGTCCTCACACGATCAAGCTATCTCTATCATTCAGAGAGGCTCTGGCTTCAGGGAAAATCATTCTTAGAAAGAAAAACCCATGGATGGCCCAGAGCTATGCACAGGAACTAAGTTTTAGATGAACGCAAATTGTGTCCTTGATCCAAAATAACCCACTGAAGCTCAGTAAAAATTTCAACCTACTAAAAAGGAGGAAAGAAAATATCAGATACGACACAGGTAAGAATAAAAGGTCAAAAGGGAGTGGACAACTACACTCCAGTGGGAAAAGGTGAGCACACGCGGGAAGAGGGGCCCAACGGAAGTGGATCTGTGGAGGCAGCGCTGTACTGAGGATACCATGCATGTCGCTGAATGAGAAACTGAGTCAAACAACGTGGATCTAGCAAATGTCCAACCCATGACATACTAGTCAGATGCCGATGAGCCCAGCAGTCAGTAAGCGGCAGCCCATAACATGGACAGAAACATGACCTCCAGGGCTCAGTGGGTGCTTATGAGAATCAGAATCCAAGAGCTGGAGGCCGGGAGAAATGGGGAAGGGGGGCTGAGAAGATCTAAACATCGCTTCAAGCCAGTGAGAGGCACCCTTCCCTGAGATCCTGCCCCAGCTGCTCCTCTCCAATTTCCCTAAGAATGAAGACGCAGCATGGCGCTCGCCGAAATGGAGCAATAACGTGAGAGGTCCAGATTTGTCTCCTCAGCATCATAGACTTTTAAAGCTCACGAAAACCAGTTTTCTTCTCTGGGTTGTTTGAGCACATGTGCCTGTCTCTCACACCTAGGAGGTAGCTTTCTTCTCTATAGCAACTTGCCTCAGCCACATTGGTTTTGACACTTGATATCTCAAATACCCTAGGAGGCCAAGAAAGGAAGTGACCTTGAGTACACTCTCAGCCTATCCCTCCGCCTCTGGGCATCTCAAGTATAGAAAACCAGTTTCTACACTTGGTGTGATGTTTAATTTTAATTGTCAACTTGATTGGATTAATAAATGCCTAGGAGATCAGTAAAGCACACCTCTGGGTGTTTCCAGTGACGGCGGGATCATAAGGACTCTGACCTAATCAACAAATTAATACCTGATGCATTCACAATGTAATGGCATTATTGGGAAGTAGTGAAAGGAAAAAGTCAGGGCATAGGTGGAAAAAGTAGATCAGTGAAAGGCTTTATCTTAACCCTGGCTTCTTCCTGTATGCTTGCTTTCTGTCCCCTGTGAACCCAAAAGTAAACACTCCTTGACAATTGCTCCTGATGTCATGATGTTCTGCCCATGCACACAGGGCCAAGCTGCCATGGATTTAACCCTCTGAGACAGCCAAAACAAACTCTTTCTCCTTAAGCTGTTCTCACGGGTGTTTCTGTCATCCGGACAAGAAAGGTAACTAACGCAGTTCACACTGCCAGTGAGGACACAGCCCACCTGGAGTGAAACCCCATCCAAAAATACCTTCAGACATATCCTACCTCAACCTTGTAAATCTCCTTTGGGGCTCAGCAGGTAGAGGCATTTGCTGCCCAGCCAGATGACCTGGGTTCAATTCCCAGGGTCCACACAATAGAAAGAGCAAACCTATTCATGTAAATCGTCTTCTGGCCTGAGCATGCACAAATATACACAGACTGACATGCATGCAGGCATGCAGGCAGACACACACATACACATACACACAAATAAATGTAATGCAAAACTTTAAGAAAACACATATTTAAAGCCCTCTTAGATGGACGCAAATAAAATGAGAAGTATAAAGAGGAGTTAAAAATACAAAATAGATATATTGGAAAGAGGCTATAAAATATATACACAAAGGGTATATACAAAGAATATATACAAAGAGCTAGAGAAGCCAGGCTAACTCCTGGCCCCTTGAGTGGCGATCCCTACCTTCTTCCATTACTGACCTTCTCCACATGGTAGGGAATATGACCAAAGAAAGATCTATTTGGTTACAACCTACCAACACAAACTGTTGCTTTCACGGGTAGGAACAGCTTTCTATCCAAGGTGAGAGCCGATCTGTTGACACCTGTTCTAGAAGACTCCCTGAGTGGGAGACAGCCCTGGACAAATGTCAAGAGCTCTACCCCAGCTCTGCAGACAGAGGGCTTGGAACAGAGGACAAATCACCTGAGCTCTCTGGCTTCTACACTCAGCTGGGAGATAGGGAGTAAGCGAGTGCCTACCTGTGGAGTTGCTATGATTGGGTGTCTACCTATGGATCTGCCATGAAGATTGTCAAAGCTACTTCATGAAGAGACCTGACAAGGCCCTGGCACACCCTTAACTGTTACATAGTTATCTACTAGTTCATTTCTTTTTGTTTGTTTTAAATTAGTATACCAAGTAATTGATTGCATTATGGCATTTGCATATTTTTCCATTGTTCCTCCTTCTTCCCCATTTCCCTTCCTCCCCCACCCCTCGTTCCTGTCCATGCCCAGTTTTCTCCTTTTCCTTTTACACCACTTGTCTTATTACTTTCCTGCCTTCCTTAGCATGTCTTTACCCTCCCATGGTCCTTTTCTAGTTTCATGACCTAGAGCCACACGTACATGCACAGAGACAAAAATGACAATCTGTTTTACCAAAGGACCTGGGTTTAATTTCAAGCACCCACATGGCAGCTCACAACTGCCTGTAACTCCAGTCCCAAGGGGTCTGATACCAGTACACATAAAATAAAATTAAATAATTTTTTTTTAAAAATGACAAGCTTATATCTGTGGTGAGAGACGACATTTGGTTTTATTTTGGAAGTGATAAGCTAGTTGTTTTTTTTTTCAAGTTCATGTTCATACTCGGAAAATTTCATTATACTAAAGAGTTATTAACCACCACACTCTTCTTTTGTCACATATCCAATTGTATGGACACTTTCTTCACTCATAGAAAACACGCATACTAAGGAGTACATAGATCAAGATACACTAATGTATGAAAAGGCCATAATGAGACCCAATGCTTTGCAAGCTAATTGTAAACATTCATTTATAAAAAGAAAAGCAAACACACTCTGAAACTTACATTATAAACTTGCTTATACAGAGATCTTTGTAAAATTATGTAATAAATTAATATACAAATATTGGAAAATACACAAAATCGAAAAATCTTTTACTGTAATTGCTACTCATGGCTCCTGCTTGCAATTTTTTTCATTTTTTTTCTTCTAGTCCTTTCTCTGTATGTTGATGGACATTTTAACTTACTAACCATTCGATGTGCTACCATTTTCCAAGCGTATTCCATAGACCATTAATATGTAAGGTGGCTAAAGAGACGTCTCAGAAAGCAGGAGCGCTGTCTGCTCTTAAGCAGAGCAGTGCTCAATTCCCAGTACCCACATGGCAGCTCACAACTTTCGGTTACTCCAGTTCTTGGAGCTCTGACATCCTCTAATGGCCTCCACAGACACTGAATGCATGTAGTATACTCATCTAATGCAGACAAAACACTCATATACATCAAATAAAAATAAAGAATCTTTTAAAAGAATATTAATGCACAAGGGTGGCTATAGATGTCGAAGATTAAGATCTCTAGGTGACATCTATAGATTAAACCACAGGACTTAGCAGAACTTATTAGTATTGATAGCATGGGAAGCTCTTCAAGAAACTAGATGTTTCCCACACTGGACAAACACACACTTAGAAAAATAATGATCATTTGGGGGGTGTGTGCATCTGTGTGTGTGTTTAAGTCAGTGTATGCATGAGTCAGGGTCTCACTCTGTAGCCTTGGCTGGCCTGGAATTTGCTATCCAGGCCAGGCTGGCCTCAAACTCAGAGATCTACCTGCCTCTGCTCCCCTGCTTTGCCCCTAAAGTGCTGGCATTAAAGCCATGTGTCACCATGCCTGACTTATGATTTCAAATTCTTATTGAGAGTATTTCTACGTTTTCATAAAATTCTTTTCTATCCTTTTAAATTGCTTAGTAATAAAAAGACATGTCCCAGATTCCTTAACCATTCTGTCTGCATTCAGTTAACTTCTATCTTTTGATAATAAAAAAAGCAAAGCTTCACTGACCTTTCACCTTCCAGGTTGATAGAGGTAAATTGTGCTCAAGCTCCAATGCTCAAAACAGTCCCAGATGCAGAATTACTGGGCTGAAGGGCAGGAATGTTGAAGTTCATCATACACAGTGCCAGTTTGTTTTTCAACAGGTCTGTATCCATTTTCACTCTCCATCAGCTTGTGACAAGTGTCCAATCAGAGTGAGGTGAAGGGCCAAAAGGCTAAAACTGGGACTGCTGACAGCTTCTTTCAGCGGCTTTCATTAGCACACCTCCAGTGACGTTCGGGGCAGTACTGGGTCCGGTGCCAGCCCCTCCCCTCTCTCCCTCCTTCATCTCCGTCCTCCAGCTCATGAAGCACGGACTCCTGGGGAGCTCAGGTTTATCCCATGTCTCTGATAGTACCATGGAGCAAATAGTACCAGCCAGCAAATAGTACCCTGATAGTACCAGCCAGCATTCCATATTGCTAGCAGAAACATGTGAAGGGCTAGAAAATGTTTAACAGTCAGAAACTCCAAGAAGAAGCCCATGATTTGTAGCACTTGTCACTTGCTGGGGTGTGAATACTCTCAGTTGGGGGTAGGTTCAGGTTAGCAAGTCGCCAATATAATGCCACTGAAGTTAGAGTTGGGAAGATAACGTGTGCAAGAACCCACCCTAGAAGCCATTGCCTGCTTGTTGGCATGGCCACAGTTGTTGGACACTGGATTTCTCTTCTCTCCTACCTACATAACTTCTTGAGCTTCTGTGGAGTCTCCTGATCTAACCATATGTAGGACCCAGTGTAGCAGAGGCCTTCCCCAGTGTCTAACCAGCTGAGCACCAGTACTGGCCATACCCTTCCATTACTAATGCTACAAGTGGTTGGCGTCTGAGCCGGGTACCCGCAGGTTCTTGACCTCTTATCTAAAACATTGGCAACAAGTGCTCACGCCACTTTGCCAAAGTGAGCTAACTCTATCTAGAGCAAAGAGACAGCACAGGCCAGAGAGAGATATGCTGTCAAAGTCTACAATGGGCCATTCTAGTAAGCATAAGAAGGGCCCCAGGATACAAGCTGGGGTCTCTTTTATGAAATCTAAATGAAGGAGGGGCTTATTACTGAGGGGTGTAGTTTGGGTGGCTTTCTAGTTTTGATTGATAGATTAGGAGATGTAATTATTTTTCCTACTGCTCATATTCCTTCCCATAATGAATAAACATATAGGACGGTGAGCAGGGGATTTCCCACAAAAGTTCATTTAAAGGACACACTTTGCTCTACTGTACATGCACCCAAAACCAGGTTAGGCTTGGTGTGCTTTTCTATTATTCTTCATCCCAGATACACTGAGAATATACTTAATAGTGTCTGTCCTGATTGTTACTGGGGACAGAGAAATCTACACTACTGTTCAGAATTGAGACAGTGTGTGGAGCTCAATAAAGAAAAAGGTTCTGAGGTTGCTTGGTGCATTGTTTGGTGAGGGGTGTGTGTATAGAGTATGCAGGTGAATAATTAGACTGCCAAGAGCATCATTATAACAGGGGTATATGTATAACCAAAGCCAGACAGGGTCACAGGCTAAACTATTTCCTTTGCTTACCTGCTTCACCAAGGTTTTTGCTTCACCCATTGCTGAGGTCAGTGAGATTCAATTATTAGGTATCCTCCTTGTCAACCTATGTGTAACTCTGTGCCGTCAACTTAAGTTGATCTTGCTGAGCAGCTGCTCCTTCCCTCTCCAGTCTGGCTACAAAGCAAGACTGCCTTGACTCATGTACTTTCTCCCCTTAGGCATTTACCAGACTCCTGACCTCATGTTTAGTCTCCAATTTCCCATCCAGTAAGTACCCCGATGGATCTAATAACAGGTACAATTTCCACATTAGTGAACCACGGTGGATGTGATCATGAAACCAATCCCTTCAGTTCTCCTCTTCCAAACCTTCCCCTAACCCCACAAGAACTTACGGTTCCAAAACCCCACAAGTTAGCCCCGAGTGTGGCCAACCCTCCATTCCCAGCACCAGATAACTATTGCCCTCACTGTGTCCTCAGTACTCTGTTGGTCAGAGAGCCTTAACCTCAGGCTCAAGGCTACCAGATCTTCATGCCAAGCTCGTCAATGGCATGTCTTGCTGTGTACCTGCCAGACTAGATAATCCATGACAGCCTGTTCCAAGATGACACATGGGAGTCTAAAGTCCCTTTAATAACCCAGCCACCACAAAGCTTTGTCACAAGGGACATGAACAATCTGCCTCTCCCAGGGTCAGGAGTCTCAACAGGAAACATTTACACCACTCCAGCACACAGTCTGTCTTGGATGTGCTCCTCCTCCACAGCCTCCCACTCACCCTCTTTTCTAAAGTCAACACAGACAACCCCATAGCCAAGTGTCAACATCTGCCAGGAAGATTGAACGGAAAAAGGGGGGGGGGGGACTTCACAAAGAAAGAGCATAGCAGAATGGCAGTAAGCAATGGAAGGTTTGAGGGCAGGGTTGACCGGGTGTTGCATGTTGTGTTTTCCAACATTTTGTGGGGAGCTGTAGACCCTAAAAAGTGGTGGTTACCCACAGCAGAAACGAACGGGTTACTTTCACGCTCCATACAAGGATGCATGTTCCAGCCTAAATATACTATTACCCCATGTAAATGTGTATGAAATAGTTAACAGTAATATTACTGAGCTGAAGCTAGGAGGACGCTTAACAGTGTTACAAAGAAGCATATGGATCCCCATATTTTTTACCATAGGCAATCTATTCTAAGCTTGGACTCAATCTGGAAATTGCTTTCCCCCAAATGAATTGAGCTCAGATGCTTTCACCCTCTCACACTGTGGGGCAAAATGATGGATCCAGGAGCAGCAGGCAGGGAGGAGGCGAGGAGGAGCACTCAGACAGAAAGCCCATATTAAGTAAAGCTGGCGGTTTACACTTGGCCCGTCAAATTGGGAGCAAGCACCCCTCCTACAGAGCATCAGCAGCAAAGAGAAAGTCAACTTTGAAAAATTAAATAAGGGTGTGATGAAGATCCTCATCCAAACACAGAATCTCAACCAAACCAAGTACAGCTCACAAGCCATGGTGTCAATTGGACATCCAACCCCGAGGACCACATTTTGAAGGTTGGGTACCCAGCTGGTAGTGTGAGATGCTGGAAGACCTAGCAAAAAGTCATGTTACTGGGAGAATGGATTTGAAGGTGATACTGGGACCCCAGCCCGTCTCTCTCTCTACTCCCTAACAACCATGCTTGATGCCAGTAACTTACTACTCACTCCCACCATGACTTGCCACTTCACCACAGACTCAAAGCAAGTACAACAGCCAAAACACCAAAACAATGAGCCACAATAATCTTTTCCTTTTTAAAAAATTCATTTACCCAAGACATTTGTTACACTAGTGGAACGTGAGCTAACATAGCATAGGGAGAAAAGATATATAATCTAACAGAAGAAAAACACAAAGTAAATCACCTTAACTCATCCCTTTCACCCGAATCCCAGCTACACATGGTTTGGTTAATTCTTTAATGAGGATGGATTATAATTAATATAGAACTACACAGTATAATTATTGCATATAATTATGCTTGAGTTAACAGCAGAGTAAATCACACATAGTTTTGCACTATAGAGTGTGAATTTTCAAGTAATATTTTTTTGAGGAAGGGTCTTTCATAATAGCCTTCAATAAGGGACGGGCACCTCCAGGAATGTGCCCATCAGATGAAGCCTTCCGGATATTTAAGGCTGTGATCCTCAGTTTACCCTCACTAGCAGCTGTATTACAAAATTCTGCCTGGCAGATGATCCCAGAAAAAGAGCAGCAAAAAGCAACACAAAAAAGACTTCCGGCTGGTCCAGAGCCTCCAGAGTCAAGAGTTAAGGTCACCTCATCATCCCCTGATAAGGACTCTCATGTGAGCTCTGTTTCTGGGGATCCTTGACTCCAGAGGCTGCTTGTCATTAACCTGTGCATCTCTGGCCCCCTTTCTGGACCATCCCCTCCCACTCCTTCTTGGTTCTCTGAGAATAGAATCTGCCTGTGCTCCATGGATGACCATTAGGTTCATTAGAGGGAAGAATTATAGGCCCCCAGCTGCTCCAAAAAATGCAAACAATATAAAGTTTATTAAATTTAGGGTAATTCATGATATAGTTTGTGTTTTGTATGTTCTCACATGGGCATGGGGAAGGGGCAGACAGGCACCGGGGTAGGTTAACAAGTCCAGTTAACAAGTCTTCTACAGGAGAGTCCTAAAGATTTGGGATTGAGAGGGGCTGGCCCTCGTTCTTGCTTCCCTGTCTTGCCACTCATATCCCGTGTAGATGTTTCCTACATAGGGCCTTTGGCACCACCTTGGAACAGTACCTTCTTCTAGGTACTGTCTCAACCCTGGGACTTCCTTCCTCTCAGTGCCATATATCCCAGAGCGACTGACAGAAACCTCTCCAAGAATACAAGGCTTTCTCTGAGGTGAGAAGACACGATTAAAGCTAAATAATCAGGTAACTTTGGAGAAGCCTCTTCCCCTTCACTTACTCGGTGGGCTCCTTCCATGGCCTCTCTACAATGCTCCCCGACTCCCCATCCACCAGACTCTTGAGCAATTGCCCTTCTTGCTCACTCTCATCTTGAGTTTCCCCACAGAATGGGGCCTGGATGGCCCAGCTTATAGTTCAGCTTCCCTAGCCCTGTGTACAGCTCTTTGATACTTACCAGTGACCCCAATAATGTGCTCTTGGCCTGCCCTCCCCCTCCCTGAATAGACCTCCTTAAAGAATTGTTCAGACCCCCTTATAGCTCTACAGGGAGTGGAGGGCCCTCCCTTAGCATTCAAACTCACACTCAGCGGATAGGTCCAAACATGGCCACCAGGAACCCGTGCATGGAAAAAAAGTAATCTGCCCCCACCGCCAGTCTCCTGTCCCCCTCAGCCAGCTTTCAAAGGCCACCCCGAGTCAGAGTAAGTGACACTAAGACTAGAGAGTCCTCCACCCCCCCCCACCCATCCACTGCAGCCCCGCCTGCTCGCTGATAATAATGGGCCAAGACACTTTTATTATCATTATTAATTAGCACTTTCAAGCAATGGAATTAAATCAATATGGTGGACTGAAACTAATTTTAACAAGCCATTGAGATCAATCATTGGGACTTTTATCTACATAAATGCCACTAAACTCAGCTCGTTAGTGTAACATTAGCTGGAGAGAAAAAGAAAGGAGACTGGCGGGGTTTTAATTAGGGAGACATAAACTGAGCCACAATTTTTCTTCTTTGATTTGCTTTTAATCTCGTCTGCAGAGCTCTTCCAGTGCTGCTCTGGCTGATTTTCAGTCCCTGGCCACTGGAACAAGAAGGGGAGGAGATGGAGAAAGGAGATGTGAAGGGCAGGCAGCCAAGAACACTGCAGATGGCCCCTCTCCTGAGACATGCCACGCCGTCACCCACGGGCCTCTCCATCTCAGTTCTTTTGCTCTGAGTCACGCCACCAGGGTATGCTTTGTACTCACCTTCACTTATCACATACCTGTTTCTGCATTACAAGAAAATAATGAGTATATGCATATGCACTTACATAAATAATCAATGGATAGCAGATGAGCCCTGACTGCATGTCAGACACCATACTCCTAAACCAACACTTAACAACAACCACAAAAATTAGCAATATATGACCTATCCCCGCCCCAAAGCCTGCATTTGTTCTTAGTTCTTCTCAGAGCCCCTGGAGGACAAGGACGGGAATTTATTCTCTGTGTGATCTTTTCTTACCTATCTCTATTCTCTGCATCTATTAAGAACCTAAAAATGCTTGGTGTGAGTGCTAATCACCATCAAGCTAACAAAATACCTGAGGTACTTAACTTATAAAGAGAAAAGGCTTGTGGTTGGAGAGATGGCTCAGCAGTTAAGAACACATCTGCTTTTCCAGAGGACCAGAGTTTGAGTCCCAGCACCCACAACTGCCTGTAACTTCAGTGCCAAAAGATCTGACACACTCTTCTGGCTTCCACAGGCACTGCCCTTATACCCACACACATACGAAGAGACATACAATAAACATGTAATAAAAAAATCTAAAAATAAACATTTAAGGAAAGGGTTTAGTTGGCTCAGAATTTTGGTGTTTCTTATCCATGACTGATTAGCCTGATTGCTTTGGACCTGTATGAGGCAGCCTATCCTGGTAGAAATACGTGGGGGAGCAAAGCTACTTACCTCATAGGCCGGATGAAAAAGAGAATGAAGATGGACACATAGTCCCCTTTGAGGGTGTGTTTCCAATGATCTACAGACTTTCTGGAAGGCTCTGCCTCTTGAAGATGCCATCACCCTTCAGTAGCAATATCCTGGCCACCAATCCTTCAATTCACAGGCCTGTGGGGGAACATCTGTTCACACCACAGCAGAAAAGTAGCTAAGACTATTACCCACATTTCATTTCTGCCAGTCTTCAGACAGGGACACCTTAAGTCTTCTCTAATTCTAAGGCACCTAAACAACCCTGCTGGGTTTGCCTTCGCCGAGTCTCACAAACTCATTCTAGCCTATTCCCAGACAAACCATGGCTTCTTATTCTTCCAGACCCAGTTCTAAGACACCTGTAAAAAGCCCTATCTGAGTTGCCCCAGACACTTCATTCTGTCTGTGTGGCAGCCATCACCATAGAGTCCTGCACCTTCTAGTTTGTTTGTATCTTCAACTAGCCGTAACCACTTTGAAGGTATGGACTGGACTCCAGTGACTTTACCATCCTCAACGGTGCCCGGCACAGAATCAGAACCCTCCTCAGAGTTGTAATTCTGTGTGCTACCATGCACTGAGAAAAGCCACAGGCACCGAGCAGAGTGAAGCCACAAAATATGCTGCCTGGGCTACAGGTGGCACAACTGGAAAGAAAAAGATGCCCAAGGCCACCGGAACCCGGGTTACTCCGGCAGGAGCCACAGATACCAGGCATGAAGTTGCTGGACTTAGTGTTTGGCATTCTGGGTTTCAGTCTTGTTTTGGTATGATCTTTCCTTACTATGTATGACCTATTTCTGTTTTTTAGATTGTAAATATGTTTACTTTTGCCATTGTATGTTGGAAGTTTGTAAACTTGTATTTTCAATTTTATTATGTGACCCCAATAATGAAATTGTTCAAGTTTCAGAAAAGGTACTTTTGAATAGTCTTGGGACAACTGAACATTATGAGATGAACATGAGAATTTAGATGCCATGCATGGAATGTTATAGTTTAAAGTGATATGTTTGGTTGTCACGTGAACAAGGGTGAGCTTGTAGTGGCTACTGTTTTTTAATTTTTTATTCTTTATACATCCTAATCATGGCCCCTTCCCTCTTCTCCTCCCAGTTCCACCATCCCTCCCTCTTTCCCTCTCCCCTATTCTTCAGAAAAGCAGAGCTCCTCTTACCTACCCACTCCAGCTCATCAAGTTGCATCAGGACTGAGTGTGTCCTCTTCCCCTGTGGCCTGGTGAAGCAGCCCCATCTGGTAAGAATGATCAAAAAGCAGGCAATAGAGTTCATGTCAGAGACAACCCATGCTCCCCTTACTAAGAAACCCACCTGAAGGCTCATATGCTGCCCATCTGCTACACCTGTGTAGGGAGCCTAGTTCCAGGCTACACATGGTTCTTGGTTAGTGCTTCAGTCTCTGAAAGCCCCTCTGGGCCATGGTTGGTTGGTTCTGTCAGTCTTCTTGTGGAGCTCATATCACCTTCAGGACTTTTTATTCTTCCCCAGACTTTTCTTCAAAACTCACTGGGCTTTGCCCAATGTTTAGCTATTAGTTTCATCATCTGTTTCAATCTGCTGCTGGGTGGAGCCTCTCAGAGGACAGACCTGAGGAGATGGGGGTGATTGGGGAGAGAATGGACCTTCAGAGAGAAGAGAAATCGTGGGCTACCCTTAAGTCAACTTGACACAGGTTTGTATTCACCATCAAAACATACCCCTGAGTGTGCTTTGTATGTGGATGTCTAGGAAAGTTTAAGTGAGAAAAAGAAGACCCATCTTTAGCTTGGATCACACCATCCCATGGGCTGTAATCCGAAACTAAATGAAAAGAAGAAAGCCGGCTGAATCTCTCTCTCTCCCCCACCTCTTTCTCTCACTCTGTCTGTCTCTTCCTGAATACAGCATGACCAGCTGCTTCCCCACCACGATGGACCATATCCTCAACTGGGAACCAAAATGAACTCTTGCTTAAGTTGACTATGGTCAAGTATTTTGTCACAACAGTAAGAGAAGTAACTAATACACCCATTCTTTTGATGGGCATGCTCTGACATCATCCTCACCTAGAAAATGATTAGAATCTGGCTTTCTTACAATAGATCCTCCATGGTCTAGTAACAATCTGCTTTCAGATACTGTTCACATTATAAATTAAATTTTTGTATTGTGTATATGAGTCTCCCATAGGGTATCTTAGAGCAAACCAATGCCCGTATCCAGTTCATGCCCTGCAGATTCTAGAAGTCAAACTTAAGAGACGGAGGTCCTGGATCTCGGTGACCATCCCAAGGCACCCCAGCTTAGGACATTATTTATGTAGTCAGCGGGGCTTTGTGAGTCCTGTGTACTTCAGCTTCATTGTTTATCCTTTTGTAGTGATTTCCTTTAAAAACCATCTCTAAGCTTCAATTTGCTCATCTGTAAAATGGAGGCAAGGATAATAACTGCTGGAGTGCATGTGTGTCTGGAACAACTGGCCAAGTCTACGGATGGGACATGCATGGTCTTGCACACGTAGGTGCTAAGTAATCATTAACTCCAAGAGCCCTTATTATTCTACCTGACCATACTCTTTTCATCTTTACCACAATTTATGAGGGCATTTCATGTACATTATCTACTCACGATGACTAAACATTCCCATCAAACAGGGAAGACTGGAAACAAAGTCATTCCTTGAATGGTGGTTTCAACCAGCTGGAGGTGTAGGAGGTTGGAAGTAAATTGGTCAAAAGGCACAAAGTTTCAGTTAAACAGGACAAAGTCTAGAGAGCTGTGTCACAGCATAGTGACAATAGTTGATAAGAGTGAATCCTATTTGAAAGTATCCTGGTGTGGTAAGAACTATACAAGTTGATAAGCATATTAAGCAGTAATTACTAATATTTACTAGTATCTACTCTAGTAATCATTTTGTAATATATATATTATATATATATATATATCACATTGTATTCCATAAATACCTACAACTCGATTTGCTGATTTTACATTCATGAAGCTAGAAAAAAAAGTAAGGTCACTTTTCAGAGATTACATAGCTTTTTACTTACGAGGCCAGACCTCAAACCCAGGGTGTCACCTATATTCCAGTAATAAATCACAATAAAACTTGATTATCTTTCGTTACACATTAAGATATTTTGGGATTTTGGCCTTACATTAGATTTCCTCCCATGCCCTGCCATCTGTGGCTCTATTAGTCATGCAAATAAACTGCCCACGTTTTTTAATCCTTGAGTCATAAAACTAACCCATATGCTCTGTGGTAACTGCCCGCTATGGATTGTGGGGCTGGAATTATCTACTTCTCGTGAGCCTTTCCATGGGGAACCTTGTCCCAGGGAGATCCACTTTCTTAGTTAATCAGAGGAGGAAGTTTGTATTGTGGCAGACTATGTGCAGACATCAAAGATAGCTTTGTCATTGTGAAAGCTTATCTATTCTGTGTCATTAGGCAAGCTTCTAAGTCACAGCATCTTTAGAGTGGGGATTACGTCATAATCCTCTATCTCTCTATATGACTGTGCACTGTGAAGTGGTTTACACTAACAAGTTTCCATTCTGGAGACTTCCTCTATCCGAATCTCCCTAAAATCTGTGCTGAAGCCCACAGCCCTCAGTGGTAACACTCCTGAGAGAGCTAACCTGAGGATCAGGCCAGTGACTCCTGTGCTTACACAGCCTTGCTGTATCTTCACTGAGAGACTGGATATCTTGGGTCCTTTAAAAACATCCAAAACCAAATTAATCACCATCCTCAGCCCCACTGTCTCCATGCCCTCACCCCAAACAGTCTCAACTTCCTGGGATCTGACAATGACTCCACCCTCTCAAGGGCCTCTGGCCTCAAGGTCCTGCAGCTCTGTTTTAAGTTGCTTCCCTGTGATTCTGCAGACTCAGATAGATATGTATATTCCATTAATGACATTCTCCATTATAAGGCTTTAATTTCCCCCCCAAATGCCTGCAGTGAGCACATACTTCCCTATTAGTTTAAACTCACCCTAGCATTTTAAACCATCCCACAACCAGACAACCAGTCATGCTTCTGTGTCACCCCTGCGCAAGGGAATTCCCACTCAAGGGAATCCCCTATTGCCAACTTTCTGCTCTGTGCCACCACACTCACCCACATTTCAAAGACTGTGTTCATTACATCCCTCTTTATATTTTTAACGCAAATTCTATGGCTTCTGAAAGAACAGAAATTAAACAATTTTTCAGGTATGGGCCATGTAGCTCAGTGATAGAATGCTAGCCTGATATGCCTGAGGAATGGGTTCACTTCTCAGTGATACACACAAAGACTTTCAAAGTTTACTCAACAAAGTATGTCTCAGTGATGTGATAGGCTTCCGGGTAGGGTGGATTCAGTCCTACATGCTCCGTTTGTGCTCAGCATGAGAGAAGTCCTGTCTCACAGCTGGCCAGTGAGATCCTTTAAGCAACAAGGAGCCCCTGTGTCTCCCTCTTAGTGGTATTCCCTCATAGAATGTCAGCTAACATCCACCAAAGAAAGTCTGGCCTGAGATCACTGCCTACTCCTTGTGCAACAGACTCTTGAGGAGCCTAGAAACCTCCAAGCTCTGCTTCCTGGTCTTCTAGTTGAATCCTGCCTCACATCTCTTTCCTACTTACCTACTTTTTTTCTTTCCCTCTTAGTTCGTTGCTTTTTTTTTTAACTTTTTAGCCAAGAACATGTGGCCAAGACTCAGGGCAAGTCAAATCCATAATCAACAAGAGTTATGAATCAGAACACATCAGGGGCCTTGAAAATTGTTCCCAAACCTGTGAATGTTGAATCAGAAACTTGCCACTCACAGGCAGCTCTCTCCATAGCCAAAACACCAAGTTTCAACCCTCAGTATGCTGCTCTTCTCATAGCTACACTTGCTCGCTGGTATTTCTCAATAGGCTTACAGATATCTTCCCTCCTGAGTCCTCATAAAGGAGTCCATGATAAAGTATCAAGTGTTAACGTGGGAGGCTTAGGGACATAGGTCACTTGGTAGAATGCTTGTCTAGCATGCATGAGGCCTTGGATTTGATCCCTATCACACACACACACACATACACATACACACACACACAAAACTGTGTATGGTGATGTGTGTCTGTAATCACAACAGCACCTGGAAGCTGGAGGAAGGATCAGAAGTTCAAGGACACCCTGAGCTATATAGAGAGTTCACAGGGAGCCTGAGATACAGGAGAAAGAGAGAGAGAGAGAGAGAGAGAGAGAGAGAGAGAGAGAGAGAGAGAGAGAGAGAGAGAGAAGAAAGGAAGGAAGGAAGGAAGGAAGGAAGGAAGGAAGGAAGGAAGGAAGGAAGGAAGGAAGGAAGGAAGGAAGGAAGGAGAAAAAGAAAAGAGCTGAGTATGAAATTGAGGTAGAGAAAAAGTCAGAAAGTCCTTTGCAAAACGTAGGAATAAAAGTTTGAATCATCCCTATGCTAAAAACAGATGCCCTTATTAGTCTATTTTGTTAATACACAGCTGCAAACTGAAAGGTGCTCATTTATTCAGTAATCAAATAGATATCGAGTGTCTACTGTGTGTCAGACTTTGTCCTTGGCACTTAGGGAAACAGCGGTGCACAAGGCAGACAGATAAAAGCCTGGCCCTGCGAGGGCTTGCATTACTCATTGACAAGGAAGTAAATAGGTCAAGTGTGTTTTACATCAAAGGGAGATCTATGCTATGGTGAAGGGTACAGAGGGAAGGACATTAGAAGTGTCAGAGCTTAGGGTAGACAGGGAAGTCCACAGTTGAGCACAGCCACCCTGTGAATAAAAGTAGGGATATAGAAAGAATAAAGATGAATGCAAGGCAATTTGCCCATAGCTCCTGGGTAGCCCTCCAGGCCTGATTCCTTCAGATTTTCTGTGAACCAAGAAGATAACAACAGAGAACTGGCAAGGGTTCCTTTAAGGTGCAGAAGTCACATGGCTGGCATAACCTGGCATGAGCAAGCTGAAATCAAAGCTAGCAAGTCTTGTCTTGCAAGAGATAAACAGTGGGAATGGAGGCCTCGGGAACCAACTGCCCACTTTCACAACAGTCTTTTTAATTCCTTTGATTATTTCTCCCCCCTGTAGATATTACACACTACATCCATACCAGTGGTTTGTGTGTGCATGTGTGTATCAGGTCCTCAGGAACCATCGACCTTGTGTTTTGAGACCTGGAGTTTGCTAGGCTGGCTGGCCAGTGAGCCCCAGGGCTCTGCCTACCTCCCTTAGTCCAGAGTTTGGATTAGAAAAGCATACCACCAAGTCCAGCTTTTTGCTTCAGTTCTAGGACTTGAACTCAGGTCCTCATGCTTTCACAGCAAGCACTTTACCAACTTGGGCTGCTGCCCCATCCATGCACACTGGTGATTAACAGAATCATTTACAAAGCCGCACTTCCCTGCTGGTTTTGATAGCGTGAAGGCAAGTCTTAGAGCTTCAAGCTCTTTAATAGGTGAGATGACTCTGTCAAGGCCAAAGACACTGGTTGGAAAGTTAGGAAGAAAGCTACCAGAACATGGGCAGTATAAGGCTCTACACCTAAATGGAAAGAAAAGAAAACAATCCCACGAAAGTTTCTAGGCATTCTCGGAAAGTCAGGTGTCCCTAGAACTCAGATCACGTGATGCCATTTAGGAAAAGTCTAACAATTAATAGGTGCTGACTGTAGTATCTCACGTCTCACCATACTCCGAGTCCACATGTGCCTCTTATATTTTCTATGGGTGAAGCACGAGCTTAGGTCAAGTATAAAAGTCATAGGTTTGAGTCCTAGACTTATGAGGTATGAGAAACTTTTAAACCTTATTTTCTTACTCTCACTGACTTTCCACATAACCCAAGGGAAAGATCTAGTTTCTCAAAAATATTATTTTCTTAGGCATGTTTTATGAGGTCTGGAGCTCCAGGAGATGACCTCACAGTGTTTGCTAAGTGCCCCTGTGTCTCCGCACATTGTTTCCTTTACCAGACACATATAACTCTGTCATCTCAAGAAATGCTCACCTGCTGTACCATGTTCAGCAAAATGGAAGATTCATTCTCTATACTTCACTACTCTAGTCAATAAAGGCTGGGCCTAAGATGGTTGTGGAGTTGGAGCCACTGAGCCTGTGTTATAGACTGTGAAAAGAAAAGGTGGGGAGAATGGAAGATGAGTCAGGTTCTTCCAAGGAGCCTGACCAGAGGGATCTGAAGAAACGACTCCGTTATGCTTGCCACATACATGTGAACACCTGAGTTTAGATCCCAATACCCACATACAAGCCATGTAGGTATGATCCTGTGATCCCAGCCCTTGGGAGACAGAGACAAGGAATCCCCTGGACCCAAATCATCAAGTTCTATATTCAAGTGAGAGACACTGCCTCAAAGTGTAAGTGTGGAGAGAGATTAAGGAAGACACCTAATGTCAATATTTGGTACACGCATTCATGCACAAGTACCCACAGGCTTGCATGCACACATACCACAAAAGGAGGGGGAAGAGGAGGAGCCACCACCAGTTCATATGCCCTACTCCATACATTCACTTATATCTCACTGACTAGAAACAGAATGCATCATGCTTTGCTCCAAGAGAGACAGAAAACTTTGCCCTCTCAAAAAATGAGACCCTAACCTGGGAAATTAGCATGTTAAGTGGAATAAGCTAGACTCTGAAAGACAAATACTGCGTGTTTTCTCTTATAAGCAGACCTCAAATTTAAGTATGTACCTGAATGTTTATGTCATAAAACTGGGAAAAATGATAGTGAATGGGTAAGAAGAGGCCCTAGGGAGGTGGAAACAGAGAGGACAGTTGAATATATGTTTCCCCCATTTGTTGCTCTCTATCTTTGTTTACAGAACCACCTCTGCACTGCAGTACATGCTAGTCATTTATGATTACTTTTTAATTAAATTTTTTAATATTAATTACAGTTTATTCACCTTGTATCCCAGATATAGCCCCCTCCCTCATTTCCTCCCAACCCTACCCTCCCTCCCTCATCTCCTCCCATGCCCCCCTCTAAGTCCACTGTTAGTTTAGGGGAGGTCCTCCTCCCATTCCATCTGACTCTAGCTTATCAGGTCTCATCAAGACTGGCTGCATTGACCTCCTCTGTGGTCTGGCAAGGCTGATCCTCCCTCAAGGGGAGGTGGTCAAAGAGCCAGCCACGAGTTCATGTCAGAGACAGTCCCTGTTCCCCTTACTAGGGTACCCACTTGGATACTGAGCTGCCATGCAAATTTCATGATTTCCTTGTTTTTAACTGCTGAGCAGTATTCCATTGTGTAAATGTACCACAATTTCTGTATCCATTCCTCCATTGAAGGACATCTGGGTTGTTTCCAGGCTCTGGCTATTATGAATAAAGCTGCTATGAACATGGTTGAACAAATGTCCTTGTTGTGTACTTGAGCCTCTTTTGGATATATGCCTAGGAGTGGTATAGCTGGATCTTGAGGAAGTGCTTTTTCCTCTTCTTTATCTTCTCTCCTTTTATTTGCTTTTTCCTCTTCTTTATCTTCTCTCTTTTTATTTGCTTTTTAAAAATTACTGAAATTTCTCTTTTCTCTACTGCGCATTTCAGTAATTACATATGACTATTTGGAAATAATGCTTGGCCTCACTCCTCCTGTCCTCATAAGAAGCAGAGAGCAGAATATCTAGTAGCTGCACATCCTCATGTGCACACAGAAAGCTACCATGACACCTCAAGGATGCTGATGCTTCCATCACTAACATAACTCGTTATCTTCCCCTTAATAAAAGGGATGGCTTCCAGGGCTTCCTAAAGGCTGTAGTAAGCATGGGTTAAGTGTGAGAAAAGATAAGCAGCTTGATGGTAAACATCTATTCCAAGATTCCTATCTCATCAGTCATTTGGAGTCAGTATTTTTCATTATAGCCTCACTGGATAGCTACTGTAGAGTCAAAGTTTCAATAAATGACGAGTATTTGCAGAACCACCTCTAAGATCAGAAATATCATCTCCGGTGGTACATGGATGGAATCAACAAAACCTCATCCCTTTTACATTCTGTCCTCATTTTTATACCCAAGCAGTTAACCCCCACATGCATTTCACCTGGTGTATGCTGATGTGAATGAACACTATCTGCATTCGTTTTGGAATGTACAAGGTTTTCTAAATCAGATTTTAAAAGCTTGAGGAAATTGACATCCTTTATCCAGGCATCTTCACTGTGCAGTTATTATTACTTTCTCCAACAAAGCCCTAGAAGACGGGGCTGCTCCTAAGAATGAGGGAGGATTGGAGAAACTAGAGGGTTCAAAATTTCAGTTCCAAAAGGCCAAGATAGAAACCCAGTATGGCTGTCGACTTCAAATTATGTTATGATTCAGCAATCCACACAGTTAAAAATCCAGGTCTAATTTTTCATCAAGGTAAGCCCTATCCAACAGAAAAAGCATCTCACCGAAGTACCATGTCTGGTTGAATCTGAGCTTGCCACTGTCCATTATAAATTCTCTGATGTAAATGGCAACAGCTATTGCTCTCCAGCACACTTGTAGGTGTTGTTATAATTATTGCCACATTATTCAACCACAGTGTCCTCAGGCATTGGTACCAAGTAACTATAGGTGACAGATTATCTTATTCCTACTGCATGCATTGGGTTAGTATGCAGCACCATTTCCAGCAGCAAGGAGTTCTGCATGAGGTCATGTGAGGAAAAAACTAAACTTAACCCAGACATGGGAATGATCTTTTCCCCTTGATTATTTCCATTACCAAGTATTATATCAGTGTCCAAGGCAGAAAAGGGACTTCAGTGGGTACAGCAATAAGAAAATACTGATGTGGGCAATGACTCTCGGAGTACAAGGAAAGAATCTGGCTGTCATAAAGGCGATGACCAGACATAGCAGCTACTACAGCTAGCACTGGAAGACAAAGAAACAGCTGACATTCTCCAACTGAGAAGCTTGGGGTCAGAGTTCTATGGATCTGAGTCTACATCACTGAGGAGAGAACAGGGCTGGAGATCTTAAGAATGGTAAAGCTGAGACTCAGACCTCAGAAGAGGTTACACCTTTGAAGAGGCAGGTGGAGGCTGGTTCTAGGAAAGAATCCAAAGGGTAGAACTATATTGCTGTCTCGCAGGTGCAAGATTCTCAGTGAGCACCACCTTGTTATCTTTCACCTCTTATCTCCATGCATGGTCCTTGATAGGAGTATCAGTCTCAGAAAAGACCCCTGGGCCCAGATTTTTTGGTTCTGTTGTTCTCCTTGTGGAGCTCCTGTCCCGTCCAGGTCTTTCTATCTCCCCCTTCTTTCATAAAATTCCCTGCACTCTGCCCAAAGTTTGGCTATGAGTCTCAGCATCTACTTTGATAACTGGCTGGGTAGAGTTTTTCAGAGATTCAAAGACCCTCTATGATGGGCTCCTGTCCTGTTCCCTGTTTTCTCCTTCTTTTGATGTCTGTCCCATTTGCCTTTCTGAATGAGGATTGAGCATCTTACCTCTTTCTAAGGCCTCCCACCATAGAGCCCACTAGGAAGCCAGACAGCAAAAGAGACAAGCTAAGGAGTCCCGGAGCTGGCCTGACAGCAGAAAACAAGGATACACTTGGAAATAAAAGGGAACAGCCTAATAATGAGTATAAATGAATCCTGAAATTTACAGGGGGAAAATATGGTATGTTCTGATCGTTATATAAACCGAATCAGAAGTCAAAATCTTCCTCCAGTACTGTGTAAAAGCCCAGATGACTCTACACTTGGACTTCATATGAAGAAAGGAGGAGGTCACTCTAATTATATTCCTTCTCTTCCTCACTCACCTCTTAAACTGACCATAAACTTTACTCAGAGGGAATACTACAAACAACACTATATTTCTGCCTCTTTCCTAAACGTTGATTAAAAAAAAAAAAAAACACAAAACTAAACAGGCTTTAAGAAAGGGTGGTAGGGAAGGAAAGAGAATATCTATGATATGAAATGGAGAGGGGAACAATGAGAATGAAAAGGTATATGCAGAACCAGAGACAGGCAGTCAAGCTGCTGGTCAACCAAAACCAACTCTATGTGGAATGCCACGCAGGAACCTGTTGCTTTGTATTCTAATTAAAATAAAATAAAACAAAAACATCTTCAAAGAATGGCTGTGGGATAAAAATAATTAGCACATGCAGTATTCCTAGCTCTTTACAGATCTTCAATAAAAGTTTATTCCTATTCTGTACTAGGGGAAAAAAGGTTGTAATAAAAATGCTACCTACATGAATCTAGTAATATATTAAAAGAAGGTTAATAAATCTAACCAAATTGGATGTATTCAAAGACTACAATGTTGATAAAATGTTAGAAATTAATTAGCCTAATTCAATACATTAGTATATCAAATAAAACATCATTCAACACTTCAATAGATGAAGTAAAAAGTACTTAATAAAATTAATAACAATTCATAATTTTTGAAATATTTTCAGTGCCAAGAAATATGAGTAATTTGCTTGGTATGGTAGTTTATTTAAAATTGCACAGAATATAGCTGCATCGCTCATCTTTGCTTTGCTGTAATGAAATAGCTGAGGCAACTAAATTTATAAACATAAAAGGCTTATTTGGCTCACAGTTTGGGGGATTCAAGTCCAAGAGAAAGTGGATTCTTGGTTTAGCATCTGGTTAAGGTGACATATGACATCAAGAACACATAAAAACGTGAGCATTGGGAGGGGGCTATGGCTGGGATATAAAGTAAATAACCTGTGATTAATATAAAAATAAATAAATTACTTAAAAAAATGAACATTGCCACACTAAAACCAAGCCATTGTTGTGCTTATCATTAGAGAATAATGCACATTGGGTTCTTTTCCTGGTGCTCTGATAAAACACAAAAGCAACCTAGGGTGAAACAGCATATTTGGCCTTGCCAGCTAAAGCAACTTGCTTCTGGTAGTACTTATGAGCAAGAGAAAAGCATCTGCAAAAAAACAATAGCTGCATTCTGGGAGATGTGTTAATCTGTTCAAGTAAGGAAACCACATAATATTGAAGCTATAATTAGAGTCATCCTTTGATTAGGCTTGTGATAATCAATTGTCATTCCCCACGATCCGTCTGTTTCTGCACAGACCACATAGAACAGCTAAAGGGAGTAGTGGTGGGAACCACCACCCCAGCATCTTACTAGTCTTTGATGCTGATCCCTCTAGAAAGGTGATGCCATTTTGGGTTTTCTATTTTTACTGTTAGAAGCTGCTCTAACAGCTTCTATTTTCCTCCTCAATCCACCAGTTAGGGAACCACTATGGAAATTCTGCCCTAATACATGTTTTGAGACAAAGAAAATGACCAGAGAATGAGTTTGAGGATCCACTAGACCCAATGTGAGTCAGACTTTGGCTAAAACTCCATATGTCATCTGATTTCCATATGTTATTACTTTAACTGCAGGGCCATGGTGCTTTGGTGGGGAAGGGTCTCCTGAAATCCATGTCAAATTCAGAATTAGTTTCTAGTAGCCCCTGAATTGACTGATTATTTCCTTTTCCCTAATAAAGTCATCTTAACAAGAGAACATGGATCCCTTTGGGGAAGGATGGGCAAAAAAATTATAGTTGGGGAAGAATGGTTGAAAGATTCATAGTAAAAACTGTTCAGTGTTCTAACATGGTCTTCCTGAAGGGGACCTGGCCTTGGCCTTCCCTTCAATAAATGGGTTCTGTATTAATAATCTGGCACAAGTCTGGAAATTGGATGATGGGCCTTGAGTCACTGTTGCTGCATTTTAAGTCAGCCCTTCATTAATTTGTTCTGGAATTTTTATGCTTATGCATATCAAGCAAGAACTTAGTAGGCTTCCTACCTATTTCATCACTGGGAACACCATGATTAATAGCCAGGGCCAAAGGTCTATATAATTTACACTATTATAAACATTGCTTTGGTTATACTGTCCATTTCTATAAGTACACTCACATTGCCTTTGATGATTCAGTGCTGCCACTTGGCCCTTGCTGCTCTAGGATCCAATTAGAACATCTGCATTTAATTCATACAAATGAGCATCCACACCTCCGCCGTAAGGTCTGGCACAAAGGGAAGAACAATGACAGAGCTCTTCAACTTTACTGGTGCCCCCTCACCAACGCATGCCCTATAGCTTCAGTGAAGAGTGTATCTTTCAGACCCTTCCATTGGGTTTAAAATAGCAAACCCTTTCAAGCTTTCCAATTTTCCTGAGCTTTAAAATTCCTCCATCAACATCAAGCCAAGGGATATCAAGTAGCTCTAACTTATTTCACATCAGGCCATCTTTCAACCCATATGTTGGCTAGTCAGTCAAATAAACTCTTTGCACCTTTTGTTAACTGTGTGAGCTATGACATTAATCCTAGACTCACTACTCAATGACCCTATAGCAATAAACTCAGACTGATCCATTCTTATATTCTTCCTACCATTACCCTCCATTCTTTTTTTTTTTTTTTACATTTTTTTAAATTTTTTCTTATCCATCACAGGTTAGGTACTTTGCATCCCAAGCATAGCCCCCTCCCTCATCTCCTCCCCAACCCTCCCTCATCTCCTCCCCACCCCCTCCAAGTCCACCAACGGGGGAGGACCTCCTCCCCTTCCATCCAACCCCAGCTCATCCTGTCTCCTCAGGGTTGGCTGCAATGTCCTCCACTGGGATCTAGCCAGTCTGTCACTCCCTGGCATGTATGGGGGAGGGTCAAAGAGTCAGCCATCAAGTTCAAGACTGAAACAGTCCCTGTTTCCCTCACTAGGGTCTTTAGTCCTACACCAAGCTATCCTGGGTCCCATCTGAACAGGGGTTCCAGGACACATCCACACGTGGTCCTTGGTTGTAGAAACCATCTCATACAAGACCCCTGTGCCCTGCTCAGTTTAGTCATTGTGGAGCTCTTGTTCTCTCCAAGTTTCACCCACCTCCTCCATTTCTATCATCAAGGAGCCAACTCCTAATAAATGCTGACTCTCCCTCCCTCAGAAGCCTCCAGTTGTGAATAGTTCCTCAGTTAGAGATGTGAGCATAGAAGGCCTGCCCATTCCATGCTGCAATGTTTATTGGCTTGATTTCATGCAAATCTTGGGTGGAGAACCATAGGTGCAGAGTATATTAGAGCAAAGCCCTATTATGAACAAAAAGTTTTTTATTTAAGAAACAAATCAAGAAACACAGTTGTGTGAAATACAATGTGAATATACATAACTAGAGAACATTGGTGGGGAATAGACAGCAGGCCTGATGACATCCCTGGTCAGATTGTATCTCTTGGCTGAGAAAAACAAAAGTGTTGCCCAGCAACAGCACTCAGGTTTGTTAGATGGGATGTCTGCAGACAGGAACCTAGCACAGCTTTTATTTTTGAGATTCTCCAACAAGCAGTGGATCAAAACAGATTCTGAGACTCATGGTCAAACATTGGGTAGAGCACATGGAGCCTTGTGGAAAAGTGGGAGGAAAGATAGAAGGACCAGAGGGGACAGGATCTCCACAAGAGGACCAACAGAGCCAACTAACTTGGACCTAGTAGCACTTGCAGAGACTGAAACATCAACCAAGAACCATGTATGGTCGGGACATAGGCCCCCTACACCTAGCAAGGGGAACAGGGGCTGTGTCTCACAAGGACTGTATTGCAAGTTTTTTTTTTTTTTTTTATCACTTCTCCATGGCAGGGCTGCCTTGCCAGGTCACCATGTTAGAGAATTCACTCAGTCCTCATAGGACTTAATGTTCTGGGATTGGTAGGTAGTGGGTAAGGGGCTACCATTTTCTGAGGGGGCGCAAAAGCAGTATACAGGGAAGAGGGAAGGAAGGTAGGATCAGGAGAGGAGGAGGGAAGGGCTATGATTGGGATGCAAAATGAATAAAAAAAAGACTTCACTTAATAAATGAAGTACAGTGAGAGCAAGGATGTTTTCTGATATTCCTTCTAAAGGTCCCTTAGTTGCGACAGCACACATGTTTCTTATGAAGAAGACAGGTAGAATGTTCACACTTTAATGAAGTAGGCATGGAGGCTTAGAATATCACAGAGTATTTAAAAAAAACATCAAAGGAAAGGAAGAGTTCTGTAGGTATCACTCATCCATGTCAGGTTCTGTGCATAAAATATGGCAAGCTAAAGGAAAGTAATTTCCAGAAAATTTAACGAATATGATACAATAAAAATTATGTGGGTAGGTTCTTGATTGTACTTCCAGGCCCTGTAGTTGAATCAGAACCTCATTTGTATGACCATCCATGGCTAACATGAGTCAGGGTGTAAGGAGAGAGTATAGAAAAGATACTGCAGTATGAGTATGTAATGCTGCTCCTTACCTCCACAAACCCGCTTTTCTTGTTAGCTTCCTTCTTTCTTCCACTTTTCACTTGTACATTGCTGCCTTTCATGTTGCATTCACTGTGTGTGTGTTGTTTGAATTGTTCTTTGCCCATAGACTGTGCAAATATTTGCATGGCTTTTGCAGTAAGCACAAGTCTTTTCTAAGAAGGGCACAAGATTTTATGCCAGCAACCTGTTTCACAACTTCATCTTCCCTCCTGCAGAGATCCACAAAGAAAATAGTGAGGTGACCACACTATGTTCAGATAAAGATACAGAAATCACCCACCACAAGTCCCATGTTGCAAGTGATACCTGAGAAAGCTCTGGCCATGGTACTACTCAGATGCTGCTTATCTTCTCTCAAGATGGCACTCTGAGGGGGATCTACGTAAGTGAAAAACAGAGATGTGATGGCATAGGAAATGTTATGGCCAAGCTATGATATTGTGGAGTAAAGACTGAGGGTCACTCATGCTTCTTTGAGTGTTTCAATGTGAAAATATTTCACGTTCTCTACAACCCTTTTTATCATTTTTTAAAAAATTATTATCAGTTATTACAATTTACTCAGTTTGTATCCCTTCTCCTCCTATGCCCTCCCATAGTCCACTGATAGGGGAGGTCCCCCTCCCCTTCTATTAGACACTCCCCCAACAGGTCTTATCAGAACTGGTTACCTTGTCTTCCTCTGTGCATTGGCCAGGCTGCATCCCCAAGGGGGAGGTGATCAGAGTTTGCCACTGAGTTAATTGCAGATAATGTCCCTGCTTACAACTCATTTATAACAGTGTTAAGAATTTGTCATGTTCCAACCATCTGCCTGCAAATTTCATGATTTCTTTGTTTTTAATTGCTGAGTAGTATTCCATTGTGTAAATGGAATGATTTTTGCATCCATTCTTATGTTGAGAGACATTTGGGTTGTTTCCAGATTCTGGCTATGATGAGTAAAGCTGCTATGAACATGGTTGAGCAAATGTCCTTGTTGTATACTTGGGCACATTTTGGATATATGTCTAGGAGTGGTATAGCTGGATCTTGAGGAAGCACTATTCCTAACCTTTTGACTAAGTGCCAGATTGATTTCCAAAGTGGTTGTACAAGTTTACATTCCCACCAGCAATGGAGGAGGGTTCCCCTTTCTCCACATCCTCTCCACCGTGCGTTGTCACTTGACATTTTGATCTTAGCCATTCTGATGGGTATAAGGTGATATCTATTTGTTGTTTTGATATGCATTTCCCTGCTGGTTAGGGACATTGACATTTCTTTGAGTGTTTCTCTAACATTTGAAATTCCTCTATTGAGAATTCTCTTTTTAGCTCTGTACCTCATTTTTTAAATTGTATTACTTGATTTGTTGGTGTTTAACTTTTTGAGTTCTTTATATATCTGGATATTAGCCTTCGGTCAGATACAGAATTAGTGAAGATTCTTTCTCAGTCTGTAGGCTGCAGTTTTGATCTGATGACAGTGTCCTTTGCATTATAGAAGATTTTCAGTTTCATGAGGTCCCATTTATTAATTGTTGATCTTAGAGCCTGTGCTGTTGGTGTATTTGCTTAGGAAGTTGTCTTCTGTTCCAATGAGTTCAAGGCTCTTCCCCACTTTTTCTTCTAAAACATTTAGTGTTCTGTTTTTATGTTGAGGTTGTTGATCCACTTCAAACGGTAGGAACTAGAAAATATCATACTGAGTGAGGTATTCCAGAAGCAGAAAGACAGACATGATATATTCACTTATAAGTGAATATCAGAAATATAATATAAGATAAACATGAGGACCCTGGGTAAGATGTTCAATCTTCGTTCAGAAAGGCAAATGGGATGGATATTGGAAGAGGAGAAAACAGTGAACAGGACAGAATCCTACCACAGAGGACCTCGGAAAGACTACCCAGCTGGGTATTAAAGCAGATGCTGAAACTCATAGCTAAAATTTGAGCAGAGTACACGGAATTTTATGAAAAAAGGGGGATATAGAAAGACCTAGAGGGGACAGAAGCTCCACAAGGAGAGCAACAGAACCAAAAAAATTTGTGCCGTGGTGTCTTTTCTGAGACTGATATGTCAACCAATGACCATGCATGGAAATATCTTAGAATCCCT
>CM053764.1:102316816-102358411 GCA_028658305.1 Pachyuromys duprasi | reverse complement strand
GGAGCTGTTTGTGCTTCAAGGCTGAACTTCAGACTGGAACTGTCAATCTCTTGTGTCCGGAGTATTCTTCAAGAAGATCAGGGAGTTCTAGTGGTTTGATAGTGTGTGTTGTTGCCTCAGTTGAACTCTGTTGTGGGATCTGTGTGCCTGGCTTTGTGCTCTGTGCTAGAGGCTGTGAGCACCACAGGCTGGTCTCCCCTCTGATCTGGAGGTTTGGCTCTTTGCTCTGTGCCAGAGGCTGCATGTCCCCCTTTGATATGACCGCTGGGGGCGCTGCTCTGGTCAGGAGGCTCCGAGCTCTGCCCTGAGCTTGCTGCTAAAGGCTCTCTTCTGGACTGGAGCCTTGGCCCTCCTTCTGGGTCAGGGGCTGTGCACCACGGTCTGAGATGGTATTTGGGGCACCTCAGTCTGGACCTGATACTATGAGTCCCAATGGGGGTGGTGGCTGGGTGTGCCTAGGGTTGTGGGTCTGACCGGTGTAACCCGCAGTATCTGGGTGAAACTCAGACCGTCCGGGGTACCGTGTGCCCCAGCCCAAAGTGGCGGCCGCTGGCACAGAGGGTTGTGCACCCGCACAGTGCAGCCCGCGGTATCTGGGAGAAACTCAGTCCATCCGGGGTACCGTGTGCCCCAGCCCAAGATGGCGGCTTAGGCACCCAGCCCGGCTGTGCACAGCCTGTCTCCCTCCGGAGTTTTTCCTGGGAATAGCTGGGTGTCCCTTGGACTTTTCCACTTGATTTCCCCACCGTAGGAATTCCGCTCACCTGGCAGTCGCAAACGCTGGTGTTTTAGGTCCGAGATCTCAGTCTCCCGGTCGCTGTGCCTACACTATTGTCCTGCTCTTCAGACACAGTGTCCTCCTGGGGCAGCCATCTTCTACCCTCCATTCTTAAAATCCATTCCCATGTGTATTCCCCAGACTTCTGTTTGAATGGATTAGAAAACTCCTTAAGTTCTTTAGAGATACAGCACAGCTCCTCATGGACCATACTTTCTATCTCATCTCTAGGGGCTTGCCTAGCATTGAATCTTATTAGGTCATCAGGCAAAGATGGGCACTGAGGGACATCAGCAGTGACTTGCTTAGCATCCTCTTCAGGAAAGGCTTCTGCTGGTTCCACAAATGATGCATGGTTATACCCCCAAGTCAAAGGCAGTGAGGACAATACTGCACGGAGCAGAGGTGGGAATGTCTCATCTGCTAAGGGTGGGAGACTAGTTCCTCAAACAGAATAAACCCCATCTTCTCTAGGGACCTGCCACACACGTCCATCCTAAGTTACAGGAGCCCACACTCTTCTCAGCACTTCCCTCATTTTAAGGGCTGACATCCTTTGAGGATGGGACTCAAATGTGTCATAAGTCAGACTATCATGTGATGAGTGCTAGTACTACAGCTGCTGAAAAATTTTTCCCCAGGGTACACCTAGAAACCTCTGGATTGTTTATGCACATCTGCGTCTTGGTAGTTCTGTTGTTGGACTCTTTCTGCTCTCTTGTTATCTTATCTGGAGATGCTAGAAGCTATGAGCCAGCATCAATACTTTTGTTTGCAGTCACCAAGTCCTAGTACCTCATAAGAAGTGAGTCAGAACTCTCAAATGCACTGATCTCGTACAGTTCTTTAAATAGTCCACACTTAACTTCCCATGCTCTCCGTGCTCTCCGTGCTCCCAGAGGAGTCTTTAGGAACTGTGGCGTTCATGGAATTGGAGAGCCAGCTGCAAATACCACTCACTGAGTCCACTAGAGAAATTCCTCACTGCAAATATGCTTCTCTAGAACTAAACTCCGCATTAGTCTAGGTTCTTTAGAGACACAGAACTAATAAAATGGGGTTTACTGGATTGGCTTACATTATCAGACCTATCGGGTCTGAGCAGCTCAATGTTATCCGTCTCACACTGGAGATGCTACTCCATTCAAGAGGATGGGTACCTTGGCATCCCCAATATGGTGATGGAGGCCTATAAATTCCTACTGAGTGACTGGCCTTCCATGTTGGAAGCCCAAAGAAGCTGAGTTCTGATAACAGTAAAGGAATCCAACAGCAGCAGCAGCAACAGGACAGATGAACTTGCCATTGAGAGCAAAGGCAAGGGGCAAAAGCAAAGTTTCTTTCTTCAACCTTCCTTTTACCTGAGCTGCCTCCAGAAAGTGGTGCCCACAAGGAGGAGGGACTCTCCCCTCTTCAAATAACCTGACCAAGAAATTCCCTCAATGGCATGTCCCAGGTGGCTTGCTTGTTAGTGGATTCAAGATCCAGGCAAGCTGAAAAACAAGTTAAACCATCGCAGAAAACCCTTTTGAAACCATAGCAACGATGTAGGGATGAAAGAGATAAGAGATTCTTCTATAGCCTAGAATAACAATGATCTAGAGGTGCCAGACCAGGAAGAGACAAAACACATAATTGGGAAGGGAGTGAATTAAAAAGAAGAAATAATGCTGTAATTATCAGCACTGTGCATATTAAAACCTTGAAAGAATATGTGAGTTGTAAGAATTTTAAAGAAAAAAAAAACTGTTTTACTAGGAAGTGGTAGGTAGGATAAGACAGAGTCATTTGTATTGATGTAACACTCCCACAAATAACACGGATGGCACACATTTCACAATTCCAGTGCTCTGGAGGCACTAGAAGTGGGGGGGGGGGAGGGGAAAACAGTCACAAAGAGCCAAACATTCAAAGAACTAAAGCACATGGGTGTTGCTTTCTTTCTAAGTATACTCTACGACCCATACTGTAAAAAGCAGCTACAAACCAAATAGAAATATTTCTGGTTTATTGATATGAAAAGTCAAGAAATGAGGCCCAGAGCAGCTGCAGGTTATTGGGAGATCCTGGAAAGAGGGAGCCAGGAGGACAGAGTCCTTGAATCTACACTTGACTCTACCCTAATTCTTGACACTTGTACTAAACATACACATACTCCGAGGCAGGCAGAAGTTCCGAGGCTGGAATTGCTGAGCAAGTTTCTAACTGTGCCTCTTTCAGGGAGGTAGTTTGGAATTTCATCTCAGCCAAGTTCAACACATGTTAAGGCAAAAATCAAGGTTCTTCAGAGGAAGATAGCAGACGCCAGAATGGCTACAACGTATAGCAACGGTTTAATGCACCATTAGAAAACTGACATGGGGAAGACAGAGAAAAAAATGTGACCTAAAGAAAAAATGAGAATAAAATTTGTTTATAGAAACAAATTTCTGTGCAACTCAAGGTTTGCATTTGCAAGTAAAAACCTGGGGAAGCGGCAGAAAATTGCTCACGGACATTAAGGAATTAGGGTAATCATGAAGACGTAGATCAGAACCTTGGCAACAAAAAGAAAAAACTATAGAAGGACCAAATGAAAAACTGAGAACAGAAAAGCACAGTATCTGCAGTGAAAAGATAATTCAATAGGTTTAAATGGTGTATTAGAGATGGGAGAACATTTGGCCAGCAAGCTTACTGATAAATCACTAGACAGCATCCCATGTGAACAAGAAAAGTGAGCGACTTAAGAAAGATACAGAAGATGGGTGTAGAGGCTCATGTCTATATTCCCAGTACTTGAGAGGCTGAGGAAGAAGGGCCATGAGTTTTAGACCAGCCTAGGTTGTATAAAGACTACCAAACCTGGGCTACGGAGTGAGGTCTTATCTCCAACAGGCACACAAGCAAGTGACAGATTTTAGAAACACAATGGAGAGATGGCTCAGTGGATGAAGCGCCTGCTGAGCAAACATGAGCAACTGAGTTTGGGCCCTAGCACTGCAATCCAGGCACAGCAGCACACACCAGTAGTCCTAATGCAAGATGGTAGGCCCTTGGAGCTCACTAGCCAGCCAGTCTAGATGGTTAGTGAATCATCTCCTGTTTCTGTGAAAAACTGTTTCAAAGTTATAGAGAATGGTCAGCCTCTGTCCTTCACAGACACACATACACTACATATATATATATATGTGTGTGTGTGTGTGTGTGTGTGCTAATAATAATAATGATAATGTCCACAAAGAAATAAGAAAAGAACAGATTTCAAAATAATCTGACAGACAATATGTTATAAACATGTATTTAGAACTCTAGGAGGTAATGAGAGAAAGAACAGGCTTTAAACAAACAAACAAACAAACAAACAAAAAATCCTACCAGTATGTGTGGTGACACACACATGCAGACCCAGCACATGGGAGGATAAGGCAGGATTGTGAGTTCAAGGCCAGCCTGGACCACATGAAGAGAAACAGTATCCAAACAGAGAAAGAAGACAAATGTGCTCAGGCATTGCTAACTTTGGGGGAAAGCTTGACCTCCAGGTAACAGGAATTTAGCAAATCCTAAGAAGTTTGGAAAATAAAACATTATTTCTAATTCCTTAAAATTAAGAAATCCAATCCATCAAATGGTGTCACAAAAGTTCTTAAAGGACAAGACACAGAATGTGAGGGCAATGGGTGAAATCAAGGACATGCTCCAGAAATACATAAACGTTCCCATGGACCAATCACAAAAAAAGGCCTACCAGGAAGTGGGAAACGTCTTAGATACCACAAAATAGAAAAGCTATATGACAAATGACTTGTGAAAAGAGGTTGTTCTCATCATAAATGTACAAAATATAAGTGAGATGATTCTTCTTGGTTGTCAACCTGGTTCCTTCTGGAATTAACTAAAACCTAAGTGACCAAGAATGCATGTGAGGGATTTTTTTCTTTATCTCTACTTGAGGTAGAGGGATCCATCCTTAATCCAGATCATTTGAGGGGGAAAGGTCTACCTTAACTCTGGGCTCCACCTTCTGCTGGCCCATCTTCTATGTAAAGGCCATGGGAAAAGGAGTCCACTCTGCCTGCTTGCCCTCTCTGTAGCTGTCAAGTGAATTCTTTCACTGGCCTTAGAGCTTACTGCTTCTGGGTTCCACAGCATGCTGTTGCCCACCTGAAACATCCAGCCTCAAGGACAAAATAATTAGATTCTTGGACTTTCTGTCAGGGGAAGCCATTGATGGCATAGTAGACCTGTAAGCCACTCTAATTAATCCCATATGTGTGTGTGTGTTTGTATGTGTGTATTCTATTAGTTATTTCTCTAGAGAACTCTAACACAATGAATTAAAACTACAATGAAAATGTAAAGCTATAAAGCTTCTGCAAGTATATTCTATCCCATATTCACATATGAAGATACTAACCATATATATGTATAATTATATATATTCATGTATAATATACTCATATATATTAGGCTAATATCTTCATATATATTTCTATATAAGTATATACACTATATACATATATACACATACATGTATATGTATATATGTATATCTTATATACTATAAATAAAATATGTATATTACAATTATATTATGATAAATAATAATATATGTTGTTAATAAATTATATATTATAATATTATATACATGTATATGTATATACATATATACACATGCATATATGTATATATTACTATAGAGAGAGTTTCCCCTGTTTATTGCTGAGTATTATTCCATTGCATGAGTGCATCTCAGTTTATCCATCAACTCCTTGACAGGCATTTGGATGGATTCCATCGTTTCCTAATTATGAGCAAAGCTTCTAGCACATACTTGATGACAATCTCTTGTGGAGACAGACTTCCACTGCTCCCGGATAGATGTGTGGGAGTAGCATGACTGGGTCAGAGGGTAGGTGTAATTTTGACCATAAAACAACAAACCTGTCAGGAGTTTAGATATATACGCATGTATCTAAACAAATGTACCTGTGCCCACAGTATAGCACATAGAAAGGAGAACAAGGAAGGGTGAATGTAGGTGATGAGAAAGAATTACATAAAGGTAAAGGACACATAAGTTGTGAAAGAGAACATAAAGCTAGTTGCTTTTCTAGTATGAATTCTGTTGTGGAACTTTTATTTGTTTTGTAATTTTTAAATTATCATTTATTACAATTTTTTAGTTAATTTATTCACTTTGCATCCCAGCTGTAGCCCCCTCTTCCATCCCCTCCCAATCCCACCCTCTCTCCCTCTTCTCCTATGCTCCTCCCCCAGTCCAATGATAGGGGAGGTCCTCCTCCCCTTTCATCTGACCATAGTCTGTCAGGTCTCATCTGGACTGGCTTCTTTGTCTTCCTCTGTGGACTGTTAAGGCTGCTCCCCCCTCAGGTGGAGGTGATCAAAGAGCCAGCCCATGAGTTCATGTCAGAGATGGTCCCTGGTCCTATTATTGGGGAACCCTCTTGAACACTGAGCTGCCTTGGGCTACTTCTGTGCTCCATGCATGGCCCTTGGTTGGAGTATCAGTCTCAGAAAAGACACCTGTGCCCACATTTTTGGTTCTATTGTACCTCTTGTGGAGTCCCTGTCCTCTCCAGGTCTTTCTATCTCCCCCTTCTTTCATAGGATTCCCTGCACTCTGCCATATTTTGGCTATGCATCTCAGCATCTGCTTTGATACCCAGTTGGGTGGAGTATTTCAGAGGCCCTCTGTGGTAGGCTCCTGTCCTGTTCCCTTTTTCCTCCCTAATCAAGAAGGAGGCCCCTGGGTAAGATGTTCAATCTTCATTCAGAAAGGCATATGACACGGACACCGGAACTTTTATTTTTGATGGCAGATAAAAAATATGATTTTGGTGGCATAAATATATATTTGATAATGAAAGTATGAATGGCAGCGTGAAGTTCCATAGCTTCAGAATGGCTGTCTAAGTGTATAGAAGTTCACAGAGACGTGCAGACTCTGGGTCTGTCCAATTTCACTGTGTGATTTTGCTTTTTGTTATTAATTCTTTATAGTAAAATCTTAATTACAAAATTTTAAAAACAAGCCTTCAGGATTTGAGGTAAGCAAAAAAATATTCAGAACACAAATGGTATAACCCATTCAAAAGATTCATAAATTGAACTTTAAAATTTAGAACTTCTTTTTAAAAGGTACTTTTAGAAAAATCAAAAATCAAGACATTTCTTGAAAGAAAGTATCAGTGGACTATAGCTGAATGAGGAGCTTGTATCTGGGATAAAGAACTCCAAAAATTTCATTATATATAAATAAACAACTAGACTTAAAGAGATTTAAGAGATACTTGGTAAAAAGATTCACAAACTTCAATACATATACAAAAAGGTACTATATACCATTAGCCAAAACTTTGCATTACTTAACTGTAAGTTAAAATTATAATCTACCACTGCACACAGTAGGATTGCTGAAAAGTTTAAAGACTGAATATACTGTGCTTTGGCAAGAACATAAAACAGCCAGGAATCCACAGGCTGCTGCTGGGTCAAATGTGAAATGCAAAAACCACGGTGGAAGACTGTTGTCTGTTTTATTTTTTTATGGTCAAAATTACACCTACCCTCTGACCCAGTCATGCCACTCCCACACTTCTATCTGGGAGCAGTGAAAGTCTATCTCCACAAGAAGATTTTCATCAAGTATGTGCTAGAAGCTTTCCTCATAATTGCCAAATGATGGAACCCGTCCAAATGCCTGTCAGAAGTTGATGGATAGGCCGAACTGCATCAGTGCAATGGAATAGTACTCAGCAATTAACAGGGGAAACTCCCCAAACATACAAGAACATAGATGACTCTCAGAAGCTTTATGCCAAGGGGAAGAAAGATATATTCTGAATGATTCCATCTGCTAAACATCTGGAGAACACAAAATTTTAGCAATAGAAAGCAAAGAAGCAGTGGTGGGGAGCGCCCAGGGACCACGAGCAAACTTTTGGGGTGATGTAAATAACCCATGTCTTGACTATGGTAATGACTGACTGGTGGTATACATCTGTCAAAACTCCCTGAACTCTTCATGTCAAAAGGAGAAACACGCCTTTAATTCCAGCACTCAGGGATGCAGAGGCAGGCAGATCACTGTGAGTTTGAGGTCAGCCTGGTCTACAAATCGAGTCCAGGACAGCCAAGGCTACACAGAGAAACCCTGTCTCAAAAAACAAAACAAAAAAGGAGAAACATTTCACTGTGTATAAATTATACATCAATAATTTTAAAAAAGTTTTAGGGTTTAATTTAAACAGTTGTTATTATCTATGTAAGCAAAGTCTCTAGTTTAGCACAGAGCATTCACTCATTGGGCTAGGGTTTCATTTTTAATATTTAACTAGGAAAAAAAATCTACAATAATCTGCCTTAAAAACTCAGTAGGATGACAAAAATTTAAGTCTATCAATGCCAATGTTGACAAAGGATGAAGAGCTACAGGAATGCAAGCTGGGTACTCCACATGAGAGCTCTGAGTAATCTTGGTAGAGGACTTGCTTCTAGGGACCAAGTATGGAAAGAAAGAAAGGATACAGGATGAGGATAAGGAGTTAAGGTGTAGACAAGGCTGAGTCTAGGTGGGTGCTCTGAAGTGAGGAACGCCCCTGAAGACAGCCGAATGTGGTCCACAGTGGCCAAGCCTGTTAACCTCCTTCCACACAGCCATCGTCTGTTGGGAAGCTGCAAAGGCAGCTGACCCTGAAAGAGCTGAGTTGGCAACACACAAGCACACACATACTTCAGTGACAGTAACACAATTGCTGTGGGTACAGCGTGGCAAAGTGGGAAGTGGTGATGCCCTATGAGCCAACATTCTGCTCCTGAGAGTGTCACCTACTGAAATGAATGACCATGCACACTCATGCTATAAACCACTCAAAAGTTCACTGTGTGCCAACAAAATCACCATCTAATACGTGCACAAAACCCAGTATGTCGTGTGTTGAGAGAAAGCAACAATCAAAAACATAATATGTCTCATGTTTTGGTCCAATTTTTTTATAGTTATAACAGAATCTCCAAGAGTGGGTAATCTACAAAGAGGTTTATTTTGGCTTATAATTTTGGAGTCCAGTAAGTCTTTGATCTAAAAGACTCATGATCCTTGTGAGGGCTCCAGGCTGTATCAGTTCTCGGGAGAAGGCAGAAGAGCTAGAGGGAGGGGGTCAGCCTCTCTGATAGCTTACTAATTCTTGTAACAGAGCCATTAACCTGCTCACCAGGACCCCACCCCCTGGCCCAGATACCTCCCACAAGGCCACACAGCCAACTTTGTTCTCTGTACAATGAAGGCTCCACCCCTGACCTTTTGAGGGGTATGCTGCCATCATGGCACTTAGAAACAGTATGTTAAGTAAAAAAGAACCAACAAAGAATACCTCTAGTCTATTTACAGTGTATCATTTAACACCAGCAGAACCAAGACCTGTGCGGGAGTATGGGCACACCTCGTTTTATCATGCTTTGCCTCACTATACTTCAGAGATAGTTTATCCACATTGAAGGTTTGTGTCCACTCCGCTTTCGGCAAACCTAAAGGCAACTTTTTTATTGGCTCAAACGATGATTAGGATTTGGGCAAATTAAAGTATATTTAATGGTGTGCACTGTATTACAGACATATCATTGCATGCAGAATAGACTGAACTGTAGTGAGAAGAGAATTCTCATGCACACCGGGAAATCAAGTGCTTGTGCAACTTCCTTTCTTTGGGATGTTTGCTTTGTTGCAGTAGTCTGTAGTTGAACCCGTAACATCTCTGAAGAATATCAAATATAAGTTATTAGATCGCTGAAGAAAGGCAACAAGAGATTTGCCCAACGGCCAGGGTCATTGTGGTTTTTCTGCAGGGCAGGGGTAGTTCCGACCCACAGAGTAGTACCCAGAGGATGCAACTCACTCCCAGCCCTTGATGCATGCTGGCTTTATGCTTATTAATCAAGCTATACCCGTAGGTTAGGGTGCTTTTCTTTTTGCATGTTTTATTTCACAATAAAAAGAAAAGGCAATGGTACATACTTAATGGTTAAAGGAACTAAGCAAATTTAGCCTGGAAAAAAAAAAGGGCTTAAGGGTTAGTTAATGGTCATCAATTGTGGAAAGAAAGAAAATAAATTTGCCATGTGTTTTCCACAGGGCGCAGCTGGGACCTTTGAGAAAAAGAGTCTTCTAATGATTCAAGTACATGCAGCGAGTGCCTAAGCTCATACTCCACGCTGGGCAGCTCCATCCCTGGCTGAGGTCAGGTTGGTACCCTCACCCATAGGGAAGTAGAAGAGGGACGGGCTGACACCATTCCTCACAAAGGAACAAAGAATGAAGGAGGATGAGTTTACTCTTTAAATGTCAGTCAGTTAAGAACCTGCTTTGAGCTGAGGCATTCCTTTGCCTTTCTTCCTTGTTGGTTTTGAAGTTTTTGAAAGTGTCGGGCTTGTACTTTCTTGCTGATCTGTGTTGTCTGTTTTGTGGCGCTGGGGATCCGACCCAAGGCTTTACATGCTAAGCCACTACTGCACCCCAAGGGAGACCCCACTCCCACCCGCCTACTCACCCCACCTTCCGCCCTCCCCCTTCCACTTTCACAAGGGTAGATTTGATTCCAGATTCTGGTTCCAGCTAAACTTGTTCTGCTGCGGCCCTCCAGGCAAGGGCCCTGGGAACTCAGCAGCTCTTTAGACCAGGATCAGCACTGGGGCTGCTCAATTCCTTTGCCGCCATGGTGAGGTTCCCTAGCTTGCATCCAGGGAGGTGAGAAGCATGCTCTGCAAGACAAAAAGTCATCACTAATAAAGAAACTGGGCAGGTGGGGACAGGGTGGGAGGAGGTGGAAACACCCAGCTGAATCAGGCAGAAGACATTTGCGCAGAGGTCACAAAGTACTACACCATCTCCAAGACGTCCACGGTGAAAAGAGGACTCTTTATTCGTTAGTCAAAGCTTGTGTTTCCAGGGTATTAATGCCCTTGCACTCAGAGGATGTATGAGTGTGATTGGCAGGTGAATACTAAAGTGCTTTCTGCTTTAGCAGCATGAAGACTGTGCCCAAGAGGCAGGAGAATAAGAAGCACGTTGTTTGAATGAGGTGTGCAGTTCCACTGTGCTCGTGAATTTAGCTGCGTAAGACAGCCACACTCTACCTGCAACTCAGGCCTTTGCAGCCGAACCAGCAGCAATGATGGAACCAGGGCCAGGCTGCGATGCTCAGTGCCAGTGACCAGTGTTGTTTCTAGGGTCCTCTCTGGCCAGAGAGCAGGGCAATGTTTTCTCTCTAGAGTTCCAGAATAGGTGACAACCAGTCACTCATGCCAGGGATTTGGAGTCAACATAAACCATAAACCATTTCTTCTCCTTTCTGGTCTCTGACTAGTATGTCCTGCATTATCTCATTTAAACGACTAGGCTGTCTATTTGCTTTTAACTCAGACTGCCAAAGCCAGCATGACTCGGAAGACAGATTCACTCACCTTCACCATCTTCGGAGAGAAAACAGCTGGAGAAGGCGAGCGCATCACCTCCATTGGGACCATCCTCAAGGAGGGACGCAGGTAAGCTGGTCCCCAACTGAGAGAAGCAGCCCAGCCCAGCCCGCCTCATTTCCTTAGCTGCTCTCCCTTTAAAGAACTTTCCCTGGAAATCGTGAATAGCATCCAGCCGTCTGTACTGTGCGGAGCCGTGAACCTGGAAGCTTCTTTTGTATGTTCCGTTTACTCGGCGCTATTTTCTTGATGAACAGATCGGAGCACAGAGGGTTTTAGTACCCCACCGGGTCTCCAGGTGAAGAGTAGAGAGATATGAAAGGGCTTCTTCCCCAGTGTTTTCTTAAGCCCCGCCTTGTAGGATTATGTCCTGCATTATCTCATTTAAATGACTAGGCTCCCTGTGTGCTTTTAATTCACACTGCCAAAGCCAGCATGACTCGGAAGACAGAACCCGTCACCTTTACTTGTACACAGCAGCCTTCCATTCCCTCATGTCGTTTCTTCTCTTTAACTGTCAACCCTTTTCTGAGGGTCCTAATGAAACCGAAACATCTCTCTCTGACCTGTGAAAAAGTGTAACTCACTTCTCCCCAACCCCTGCCTGGTGTTTCCTCCTGCCTGACATTAATGATAGTTTTGTTATTAAAGAACCAGTCTCTTTCCCAGACTCCACCCTTCCTCATTAGCATATTTGCTTGGGCTTTGCAGCCAAGGCAATAGGGTGGTTATAGGTGTACTGTGGCCTAGGCCACTCATACCACAATGGATAAGAGCCATTACAAGCTAAGAGAGCCTGCTGGCTTGGGAGTGGGGAGCTATTTCCCAGAGCACATCACATGTTATGCCTAGTTTACTGAAGCCAGGGCCCTGCTGGGTGTACTAGGCAGGGCCCTGGCCCACTTCACACACTCTGGCTATTTCTCAACAGGCACTCTCTGGCTGGGAACTTAATCCTGCTGGAGCCTGGCTGGGAGTGCCCCATGGGCACCCTCCCGAGGCCCAAGTTCACATTCATAGAGATTGCCACACTACCAGGCAGGCCCTGAATCACGCGTGTGACTCACTTGTCAACCGATTTCTCTACAGAAACCTCTTAGCAGTTAATTTCTGGCTAATTTATTATCCTTCAGCTTAGCCCTACAGCGCCATTAGCTAGGCGCCTGACACGACTGAGTGAAATATTGTCTAATTTATTATCTTATTACTCCTCTGGAACAGGATCAATTAATTACCCATTAAAGTATTTCAGCTGCGGAGATTTATTAGCGGCCCTCTGCATTTTAACAGATGATTAGTTATACATGTTTGTTTGCTTGAAGAGCAGAGACTAGCAAATGAACGGGCAACGGAGAGGGGAAGGGACTGCAAGCAGAGGAGCCAGTGCGGCAGCAGGCAGCTAATGGGGCTCCTCTGCCTGGTGGAAATGGAGCAGTCAGTGACAAGAATTATCGACTCATTCACTTGCGGTTTTGAGATAACCATATGTACAGGGGAACGGGAGGAGGTGGGGGAGAAAAAAACCCTCACTCAACTGCTTTTTCCATTCAATAAATTCGCTTCAGAATATATTGGATTGGGGTTTGATGGCTATTTCGTGTTTTGCTGACACTGGTATGATTCAGTAATTATTGTTTCTTTTAAGTTATTGCTGTAATTTTGCTCTCTAAGATCCCAATCAATTTCTGCCTCTCAAGGGCACGCTTGAAAAGCGATATTTGAAAACAGCCCTCTGATAGATTGTGCTACGAGACAGTGGCTGAGACAAATAGCCTAATCTGGCACAAATTAGCTTGGCTTCCACAGATAGTTTTATACAGCAATGTAAATTATATTGTCAGACCCAGTCACTTTCCTGCTTAGAGTGCAGCTAACAAGGAACCATGGAGACGTGATTGGTGCTGCTGCGTCCTCCCAGGGCTGCCACAGAGCCATTTGTAAGGAGAGAGAGAGAGAGAGGGAGAGAGAGAGAGCATCAGTGCCTTGGGTAACAAAAACAAGGTGGTCCAGCGTGCTAGAACAGGAAGTGTGGATTAGACAAGTTCTGAGCACTCTGGGCAGCATGGAACTAAGCCTTTGGAAGGAGATGCTCTGGAATGTGGACTGGGCTGGCCCAATCCCTGGGGGAGATGCTGGGGAGAGAGAGAGAGGCAATGCTCTATTGGTAAGTAGCAGCAGAGAGGCCATGAGCAACCACAAACTCCTCTCCTCCAAGAGAAATAAATGGTTTCAAGGGTTCTGGGGTGGCAGGGGGAGGAATGAGATGTGCTGAGCTGAGCTGAAGTGAGAGCTATGCTGAGCAGAGCTGGATGAAAATGTGCTGAGCAGATTGGCCAGCTGGCTGTGCTGACCATCGGGGGGAAGGGCCTGGCGGGATGAGCTGACCAGCACAGGGTAAGAGCCTCACCAGGTCTGTATGACAAAATGTCTTCTCTGCTTTTACCCCAAATAGATTCTTCTGGACACCACTCTGAGCAGCTGGCTAGTCCTTTCCCCTTTCTGTCACATCCATAGCCCTCTGTCTTCTAACACTATAGATTTTTCTAGTTCTTTATGCTCTTTTATCGCCTATGCCCTCTCCAAGTTCACCCTCAGACTCCATTCTTGAACTCGGCTTGGAACATTTCCTTGCTGTCATTTCATATCTGCCTGGTTGGCTCTTGAGTTCTCAGAGACCCCTGAGAGAAGAGTAGCACCTTACCTCGGGGACAGGAACCACATCTAGCCCCCAGAACTCTCCTGGACCAGGAACTCAGAAACCAATTAGGGGTCCCCACAATGATGCCTTGTGAGTGAGGGGAGGAAAACTAAGTAGCAGCAGAAGCAGGCCATCAGTGGTACAGAGCTGACACACCCAGCCCTTATGTAGGGGCAGCAATGCTGAGGAAACAATCTATTCCCTGAGCTCTTGTACCTAAGGGATGTTCAGTTGGGATATTTGCTGCTGTACATCCTCACATCCTCCAGTCCCAAGGCTGTACTTAAGCAGCCCTTCCCAGTCAAAAGCTCATCTTCACAGAATGTCTAAATAGCACTCATAACAGAAGGGCTCTAACAGAATCAGTTTCTCCACAAACAAATGTCCCAGCCTCCTTGTCTAATAATGGCTTAAAACCCTTCTCTGATTTCAAGAAAGGCCTTGTAGTTCAACTTAGTTCCTCCTGCCTGGCTAAGCCATCATCTGTTACTTCTGGAAACTCTTAACCAAGTTCTTTCACCTTCTTGCTCAGTTATTTCTTTCTTATTTCTCAATGCCTCTGGGGGAACTGAGACATTGCATTACTACCTCTGCTCATCTGTGGGAGAAATGAGAATCACAGGAATGCGTGACAGAAATACAGCCTTGGCAAGGGCAATGTAGCCATCAGATCTGATTTTTAAAAATACCGTTTGCAAGTAGAAGAGCACTTTTACTTCTTCAATCCTAATAAGTGACAACTGACCTATGCCAGATGCCCTGCATAACTTGTGCTTCCTAAATTAACTGGCTAGTGCTCTAAATGAAAACACTTAATGCATGTTAATGCAACACCACATTCATATATTTGACACTTGTACTAATTCCAAAGTGGTGCCCTTAATGCGCAGCACAATTCCCTTTCAAGCAACGATAGAGGCCCAGCATCTTGCCATCTTGTGGCTCCTTCATCTTCAGCTTATCTACACCATGTCCTCTAAGAAGAAATATGTAGATTTGTCCATGGAAGGCTAGGTGTTTTTCTAGGGCACAATGAGAACTATTTGTAAACTGGCTGGGAAAGTCACATAAATGTGCTTGTACCACAGAAAAGGAGCAAGAGTGACATCTGGTCACTCCTGTCATGCAATCTCAATATTATCTCACCCCAGATCAAGTGAGGAAACTGAGACACCACGTCCAAAGCCACACAGCTCTAGAAACAGAGATATAACTTAAACATAGCTATTCCACTCTGCCAATTTTTACCACACAAGAAAACAAACCTAACCAAGAACAAAGATTTTGGACAAATGTCATCACTCATTTTCCCTAAGACTCAACTTGGAAACATAGGGTTCAACCACCTACTTCTAAGTAGAGCACTAAATAGACACAGGAAACAGAGTTTGGTTTATTTCCTTTGAGAGCACTGGCAGAGATCATGACCCAGTGTTTCACATGATGAACTAAGGCTCAGGATGGTTAATGACTTGCTTAAAGCCACACAGTTAAGTAAGCGCCAAGCAGGAAGGTAAATAACCTAGTATTCTCACTATTTGTCAAGCGTGTAATCCTCAGCTCCTCTCCTATGTCTCCTATGGGGCTTTTCACATTATAGCATGAAACTAAATCAGAGACCATCATGCATCCCACGCCTAGTCTGCTTGGGTACTCACGCCTTAGCTGCTTTTCCTGAGGGAAACAACCATAAAGGAGGAGCCTTCTTTTGACTCATGGTTGGGGAAGCTCTGGTAGCAGCAGTTTGTGGCAGTTTGCATTACATATTCTGTCAGAAAGCAGAGAGAGATGAATGTTCATGCTCAGCTAGCTTTATCCAGTGGATGCAGTCCAGGACCCAAGACTAGAGAATAAGGCCTCCCACTTTTAGGGTAGTTCTTCCCACCTCAATGAACCTAATCATAGCCACAGGCTAACCTAATCAAGTTATCCCTCATGATTGTACCATGGCTTGCCTACTTAGGAGACTCCAAATCCAGTCAAGGTGACAATATCACGATCACAACCTGGTACCAGTTATCTGATTCTAGAAAGGTGAATATTTTGAGAAGCACACTATTTCTTTCCCCTAAACAGACCAAACAACGAGATGAAAGGTTCCACCAGTGTAGGTGTCAGGAGAGTCTGCATAAATTCATGGGTAAGAAGGACAGATCTCTTTGAAGGTAAAAACTATGCCCTATTGTATTTACATCCTCAATAGCTAATATAATACCTCAAATCCAATAAATATCTACTAGATAGAAGCATATCTGAATAAGTAAATTAAAATATTCTCCACTTTCCCACCAAGAACTATAATCTAGGTGACACCCGGGCAGAGAAAGCCAAAGAAAGACTAGCCTCTCCTGAGGGGTTCTAGCAGGCCCAACCATGGCAAACATGTTACCTTTTACCCTTCTCCTCCATTCCCTCTGTCTTGCTAAGACATAAATGTTATATTACATTTCTAAAGCTAGCCACCAAGATGTATTCCCTTATTTAGCTACTTCCTCCTCCCGAGGCTGACTGCCAAGGTCCAATTATCAAAGTATTGAAGTCCAGCAATCAAACCCTTTTGGCTCACCTAACTAATATACCCAAACGAAACAAACCAACTCAGCCTAACATGGTTTTCTCCTTGTGCCTTCATAAACTGCCATTTGCCTACAGCCCATGTCTGTCTCCTCTTTATGGGGCTGGGCAAATATCCTTTCCCTCCCTCCATTGTCCCTTTTCCCTTCTCCTGCATCCTCTGTCTCCTGTTTTTGTCTCTTTTTACCTGCCCTTTGTCCCTCTGAAGCAAGCCAATCTCCTTTGTGTTGAGAACTTGGTCTTAGGTTGTCTTGTGCCGATACCAGAACTTCCACCACTTTTCCCATTAGCTGTTCTCATTGCACTTCTTTTATCTTTGCAAAGCTGCACAGAAGCAATTAATCAATATGATTTGAAATGAAATCATCATTAAGTAACTTCCACACAAGCTCCTTTATGGAATCATTCTTCTTTTCTCTAGACCCTAAAAGGTCTTCTGAGAACTATTATTATACTCTTTATGTAAAAATTAAAAATCATGGCCACTAATTAGGCCCCTGAACCACCTCACTCCATTGCAAATGTTGAGTCTACCGTCCAGATACATTCACTATACCATAAACACTATAAGACATGGTTATACTTTATAAAAATGGGATGCACATTTAAAAAAATAAAATATGCTGTTTTCTATTTATACCAGGTATTTACCATTTTGAAGTTCTTCCTTCCTGAAGATCTACTTTTCCATATGGTAGCATCACTGTTGAATCTAAGGAATTCTGTAACATCTGTTGTAGTGTGGGTGTGTTAACATTCCATTTATACCTGAGATGAATGAATTTAAAAATTGGTTTTGCCTTGGCTCGAGGTTTCAGAGATATTACTCTGTGGTAGTATAACATGAGTCTATTGCTTTGGGCCTGAGATGGCACACAGTATGTCATGGCAGATGTGCATGTTGGATGCAGTCTATTTACCTCATGGTAGCAGAAAAGCAGAGACCGATACAGGAGGATCTCAGTATACCCTCCAAAGCCACACACCTGCCAGGGACCTAACTTCCTCTCCCTAGGCCCCACAACTTAATGGTTCAAGCAGCTTCCAGTACCCAAACACTGGAGGCCACCCCTTCAGCATATGAGCCTTTAGGAGACTTTCAGGTTTTTCTGAGTTCAAACGATCTTGCTTCACCTAAAACGGTCTCTGTGTTGCCTTTGTTGCTGAATAATATCCACACTGGATGTAATCTGGGCGAATAAGTCTCTTGTTTGCTTACACACAGCATATGTTGGGGATGGGCTTCCATCATTGTTTGGCCTCCAGTGAATTGTTGTTTTCCATGTAATATGTCTTTTCTCTCAAGATTTTCAAGAGTTCTCTCCATTTTTCAAGGTCTGTGGACAGTTAGGCTGTGAGGCTCCACAGCATGATTATATATATATATATATCTTGCTTTGGATTCACTAAGATTCTTAAATGTGTTAACTTCGACCATTTATCAAATTTGGAAAATCTCTGAGGATTGATTCCTGCTTGTCATTTTCAAGATTTTATATTTCTATTCATGTGATTTTTGTCATTTTTACAGCATATCTTTGCTGATTGTTTCTTTTTTCTGATCCACTTTTGCAACACTAAGCATGTGTTAGACATTCTGACTTTGCTTCACAGTGTCTAAGAATCCTGTTCATTAGTTTGTTTGTTCTTTTCTATTCTTAGGCCTAGAGACTCTTACCTTGCTCTGTAACTTCACTGAATCTTGCTATGTCATATCCATACTTCTTAAACAGTTACTGCATTTTTCCATATAATATTCTGTTCTGCAGTTTTATTTAGTGGGTTGTATCTCCACAAAGATTTTATGTTGTCTTCATTTATTTGAATCATACCTTCTCTTATCTTAGTGAGTGCATATTTAGTATTTGGACTAAATAGCCAGTCATTATGAACTGTATTTCCTCCAGATCTTTCTGTGTTAAAATTTTTGGATGATATTCTAGACATTGTGAGTATCATGCTGCGGTTCCTCTGAATTCTGTTTTATTTTCTGAAGATTATTGAGCCATTATTGCTTTAATAGTGGACAGTTTGATTGAACTTAGATGACAAACTATCTCATGGGCAGCCCTCTAAACCTCAGTTCAGTTCTATCTTTAGCTGAGATGCTTGGATGCTGCCCCATATGCATTTGATCCTTAAGTTGGCCAGATATTTGAACAGGGTTTATATTTAGCAGCTATAGTTGCCCAAACCTTTGTTACCTGGCTCTTCAAGCCAGAAGTTCCACAGGTTTCCTGTGGGAATTTGAGCTTGCTACCCCAATGTGATGCTAACTTCAGATGTAGTCATAGTAACCAGAAAAGTTACCCAATGTTCTTCTTTTTATCTAAAGAATCTTCCAAAATGAAGATGTAAGTACTTGGATATTTTAAATTTTTTTATTTTCTCTAGATCTTATGATTATTGTTTATAGAATGATGGTATGATATGAGCCTACCTCTCCATATCATAAGGAGAACTTGCCACTTCTCCACTACTTATCCTGCAACATATTATAAAAGTTTCTACTCTATTCACAATATCCAGGAAATGGAAATGGCCTACAAATTACTCCTATAGGAGTTGTTGACAATGTTCCTCAGTTGTTGCTGGTGATTGTCATTATTCTTGGTTATCCTTTAGATTTTGACAGCATGACCATGTTGCTGAACATATTTAAGCCACTCAACATGGAGAAATCAAACTGACCTGGAAGCTTCATTCGCAATGGCTAGAGTGCATAGTGCTGGGAGGTGTTATGTGTGTTACTGGATGAGAAAAGTAGTTGCCAATCTTATCCAGTCAACAAGAATTTTCTAGTTAGACAAAAATATACTCATAAGATTTACTGATCCTCATTATTTCATCATCACATTATTTCACCATCACTACTTTGCCTCTTCCAACTTGACTTTTTCCCATTAAACTATATACTTTTTAAGCTAAGGTATACGAATAAATATTTAAAAATTAAAGTTAAAAAATCTTACCTAGATATAACTCTATGAGTTAGAAGAGTCATAGAATCACAAGAACCAACATAACAAAATATGCTCATTGATGCAATAGCGACACCAATGGCATAGAAGTTACCAACCACTCTTTGATTGAATTTAAGGTCCAGTCCACAAAGTACAACTTATACCTTGCACAGTTATAGAGGCCTATAGAGAACCTATAGCTAGATAGGTCATAGACCCTAGGAGAGAACTTACAACTAGTCCTCTGCTAATAAGGCATAGTACTAAACTGATTCTTAATGGCTTATCATTATACCCACAGATTAGTGCATCTTTCAGACCTCATCAAAGAAGCTTCTTTGGGCAACAGACCGTGGTTAACACAGAGACACACAACTGATTGGGGTACAGAAATGATTGTAAAGTGCTCAGTCTTAAATTGGATATCCCTATCATTCACCCTTTCTCCCAAGACTTGGGGATCATGGCAGAAGAAGCAGCAAGACTCTAAGAGCCAGAGGCAACAAACAAGTACAAGGCAACATTGTTTTCTGAGCAGAGCAGTGCGGTTTTGCCTACAAATTCAGAGCAGAATGTACAAGATTAAGCCGCACAAAATTCCAGCATAGAGGTGGAAAGTGAGCAGGAAGTACAACCTATAGCTGAAGAACTATTGGTAATTGAAGGCTGCCAGGGAAAGAAGAGTTAGCTTTCTTTAAGAGTGTGGTCACTGGCACATCTAACATGCTCCACTGAATATCCACATACCCAAGAGTATATAAGCAGCTCTAATGGGACTCTATGGGTAGTTCTCTTTGGGAGGGGTAGTTCTTTTTTAATGAAAATAGAAAGTTAATTGAGTATGAAGTGGAGAATAGATCTGGAAGGAGATGGAAGAGGGGATAAATGCAATCCCAACATAATTTATAAAGTTCTCAAAATTAATTAACATAGAAAACTTTCCAGAGCTTTCAGAAGCTAGTGGCATGTTTGTGATAGGAATGTGAAACGACAGCATCTAGATAGAAGTACAGATGACAGCAGGTCTTTACTGGGTATCATTTGCAAAATCTTTGACATGTGAGCAAGCATTTATTGATTTTCTACTATTTGCCAACCGGGAAATCTCCAACCAGAGCTCCTGATGGGTATCACATGTTAAAACTCTTCCAATACTAATTAACATGAATAAGTAAACCGTTCTAAACATACTTAATAACAATATCTATGGTTCTGTGTGCTGGACACGTGCTGGACGCTCCGACTCTAATCCACGCCATTCTCCATGTCTCTCACCTCTACTTTACACACCCAGTGTCATGAAATAGAAAATAACCAGATGCCAGTCATACAGGCCTGGATTTGTCTTAACATTGATGGACACTAGGTAAATAATACCTCCAAAGACAATTATTTACCGTGTATGAGCCTTAGTTAGCTCACTTATACCACTGAGCATTCAAAATTGCAGCGCTAATAAGAAATAAAACCACTTGTAGAGAACCCCGCTCATCACTACTTTTACAGATTAAAAAAAAAAAAAACAATTCCAGATTAGAATGTTTAGATAACTTGCTAATCTTAGGTTAGGATGCTATTTTGTCATATAACTGGAAGGGCTGGGTTTCAAATTTGAACCTAAATGTTTCCTTCGCTATTGACTGCATTCTCTTCAGAATCACCACTAATTATTGAACACCTATTGTGTCCAAGCCCGATGCTAGGGTTTTGTATTTCATGAGTTAACCCAGAAATTAAGCAAATATTAAAAAGGCAGGATTTACAGTCAAGAGAGGCTCATTTGGTAAATTGCTTGCCATGCAAACATTCAGACCCACAGTTCAATTCTTTAGAAGCCATATTTTAAAAGCCAGATTTGGTGGCACATATTTGTAATGACAATTGATTAGGTGCAGACCAATAGACCCTGGAGTTCACTGACCAACCAGCCTAGACCGGAATGCAAGGTTCAGGCAAGTGACAAAGGCTGTCTCAAAAACAAAGGACAGACCTGAATAATGATACCCAAGGTTGTTCACTGTCGCACCTGCAAACACACATGCGCTGGCATACACATGAACATGTGCACATTTCCTCTGTTTAAAGTATCAACAAAGTTTTTCCTTCTCAGAATCATCAGAACTACAGGTAATTCTTCCTGTTGCAGAGTTAAGGTGTTCTCTTGAAGGAAGCTGTGTCTGGAATGAAGTCCACAAGACTAGAGAAAGACATTCTAGTTGTTCTATAGAGGCAAGGTTCGTAAATGACTACTGGTATCCTCTTCATTTTAGAACGCATTTAAATGCCCACGTGGAATAGAGGCGAGAACAAAATTTGAACACACAAGTATTTATGGCACTGTCCCACCAGTAACAGGGACATAGAGTCCTCTATTCCTTGTCATAAACACGAGAGTCAGGCTGAGTATTGCTCACACATTTTATGCCTTGCGTGTCAATCAAGTCCCAAGTTATAATAAAGCTTCCTTTGTCAACCCTGTCATTAGTGAGTTCAGGATTCTTGAGGAGTGTATACAAACCTCCCACACCCACACAGTTATTTAAAGTGATTGCTGAAGTCACTCAAAAGCGAATCTCTAATCTGTTGGCCAGATCTCACCCTTCTCCTACACCATACAACACAGTTTATTTTTTTCTGCTTATTATCTTATAATTGTTGACTTATAGGTGTTTGTGAAATCTTAGTAACATTGTGAGACCTGTTGGTCTTTTTATTCATGCATTTAGATATTTAACAAATAATTACCAAATGACTGCCTAGACTAAACACAAACTCAGAATTAGCAGAACTGTGTTTCTTATTCTGTGTGTGTGTGTGTGTGTGTATGTGTGTGTGGGGGGGGGTTTGTGTGTATGCCTCCCACAATACACGGGTCAAGGTCAGATGACAACCTCAGCTGTCAGTCATCATCTTCCAATTTATCTGAGATGTATCTTTGTTGTTTGCTGTGCTTTTTGCCACGCATGCTGGCCTTTGAGCTTCCGGGGCCTGCCCTGTATTCTCTGTGCCCTCCATTTTGTCATAGGACACAGGGACCACAAACGTACCCTACTGGGCCCAGCTTGTTTGCATGTGGGCTCTCAGGGTTGAACTCGGGTCCTTATGTCTGCATAGCAAGCAACTAACACGCTATCCAGAACTTTTTATTTACTATCATAGCCTAGTACAAGGTGTAAGGTCCTGGTTCTGGACTCAGAGATCTGAACTCAATTCTGGCTCCTCTGTTTATTCAGTGGAAGATGTGTTATTTTATTGAATCTCAGTTTGAACACCTGTAAAGCGGTATTACTTTATTTGACATCTCTGAAAGGATCTTACAAAGAATGAATTAGGTTATATAATTAAAAGTATAAAAGGCATATAACCTTAAACAGAAGTTATCATTCTTAAAATTGGGTCTAACCCGTCATTTGTGTTTACTACTAATTCTACTCCCATTACACATTTCAAAGCATTTCATAATCAGAAGCTGTTGTTGCTATAATCATTGTGTCTCGGAAGGACATCATTACTCACTGTTTTGTGAGTCCAGAGGCAAAGAAGTCTTTGAGTTAGCATATTTCCTCCAAATAATCTCATGTGTTTTATTTATCAAGTAAAGAAGCCCCTGACCTCCTTGGGGCACACAATGCAGTCATAGCCATTTGGCTATTGATCGGTGGTAGTAAAGATGGACAAGGTAACGTAGGAGCACAGAGCAGGAAGAAGAATAGCAGAAAAAAAGCATATCTCACTGACAAAATCCAGCCTGAACAGAGCTCTCCAAAGGAGAAATAGAAGTTTACTAAGCAAGGGAATGGAGCAAGAAGCCTGCTTCTGCCAAGAGAAGTGGGTATGGAAGCCCAGAGCTGATGGATGGCACAGCTCACGTTAGGAGTCGTGGGATGTCAGTGGGGATTGGAGAGGACCAAAACCAGAGGCATGAGATAATCTGTTGGAATCTGCAGAGGACTTGCCCTGTTGGGTCAATGCTAGGTCTTCTGAGCATATGAAGAATGTGGGTGTCCATGCTGCAATCCTATTTCCATTATTGTAGCATAACTTTAAAGTCACTGCACAATGCCATAGGTGCACCAGCCCTCCCTGGAACGTCCAGAAACTGAGCAGAGTGTGTAAGAGAAACAGCCTCCAGTCCCACCTAAGCCATTGTATTCTCCATTTTCTCTTTTCAACAATGTAGCCAAGGGAAGCTATGTGGTAAAAAATTACAGAAACTCGGAGCAGGCTCTTTGGCAAAGTGACATAGAGGCTACAGAAGCTGTGACAATGCAATAAAATGGTTTGAAAAAGAGAGAAAATGAGTAGAAATTCAGATACTTTGTCAAAACCCTGAAGATTCCCACAAAAGGACCAGTCATCAAACCTCAAGCTGACAAAGCAAACTGAGAAACTACCAGAAAGATAAGCAAACCCTGGGAGAGTGTGTAGCTCCAGAGTAGAGGGTTAGCTGACAGGGAACACAAACACTGTCTGTTACAGTCAGTGTCTGGCAGCTCATCCGTGGTCATGGAGAACAGTTTCAGTACATGGAGCGAGACCAGAATCCACCCCAAGTGGGCAGAGCTGCCACAGGAGTGACTGGCTTCTCAGAAAGGGTGGCTGAAAGAATACAAGAAGGAGTTCATCCACATCTCGCCTCTTTTAAGTTGGAGAGATTCTGGGGGTGGAGAGACCAGTGGTGGCTCTTGCAGAGGACCTAAGTTTTGTTCTCAGCATCTACATCCTTCGCTTTACAACCATGTCTGGTCCAGGTGATCTGATGTCTCTTTCTTGCCTCCACGGGCACACTATATATGAACAAACCCAACTCAGACAGACACACATACACGTAATTAAAAACAACAATGAATCTTGTTTGTAAAAGAGATGGAGAGAGTCAATAAAGGAGTGCATGGATATAGCATGGGGTTCTAGATCACACAAAATTTAGGAAGAATGAGTGATTTAGATCTAAGTGGAGGAACTGCCCACAGAGAAGAGTATGACAATAGTGGCCTCTGCCTTTACAGAGAAGACAGAGTTCATCTGACCAAACATCTGGCTAGCAAAAATGAGGGTGTCTCATTGACAAAGCCCAGCCTTGGGCAGAGCTCTCTGGAGGAGAAATAGAAGTTTTCCAGGCAACGGAAAGAGGCAGGACTGAGGCTGGCATAGCCCTTTAATAATTGTGTGAAAGAGTAGCTCTCTTTTACAGATTTGAAAACAACCAAACTAGCAGGAGTTAGATAATGAAACACTCCACATTTTATGCTGGAGTGTTTATATTATGCTGCTAATATGTTTACCCAGACTACATACAGACCTCACTCAAGGCTGCTCTGCAGAGAGCTCCCTGAAGGCAAGCTTCCACTGATGCTCTAGAATTAACGGTATTCCACATAAATAGCCTAGGATTGCATGAAGCTGAAGCAGGAAGCTTCACCCAACACCTTTGTTTGTTTGGCTGCTTGATAGGTTGTTTTTGCTTGCATGTGTTTGTTTGTTTTTGTTTGTTTGTATAACCAATACCTTCACTACCAGGAGGTACACGGTATATTTAAAATTCAAATATGTGCATTCAATTTTTGCATGTAAATGCATCTCGCCTTTTGAACAACTGCACAAACTGTGGTGCATACATGTTGTAGTGGAGACACACAGTTGGCCCTCGGTACCCACGAGATTTATATCCATGGATCTGATTAACTGTGAGCTGACGGTGTTGGAGCGGGGCTGTCTTCCTATCATCGTTCCTAAGCCACACAATATGACAACTGTTTACAGAACATTTTCATTGGAACAGGTATTATAAATAATGAAGGGATAACAGGTGGGAAGATGTGTGTGAGTGAATCCCAAAGAATGCCAGTTTACACAAGGGATTGGAACATCCATAGATTTGGGGTCCTTGGGAGTCCTAGAACTCAGTTTCCATAGATTCAGATGGGAAACATGATCTTTTAAGTAAAATTTAAAAAGCAATCAAGATCTTTAAAACTGAGGCACTGCAATTGGAAAAGACAGTGGGAGCAGCGGGCAGGGGTCCTGAAATTTCTGAAGCTGGAGGCAGAAGATAGGTAGAAAGAACTGGAGACTGACTGGCCAGTTAGAAGAAGCTTGCCCTGAACTTTGGGCCATTTTGATAGAACAATTACCTTCTCAGTCTATCATGGTTGACCAAGTGTGGGTCCCCCCTGTTTGTTTTTGTTTGCTCTTGAGGTGTTTTAGTCAGTGTTCTATTCCTATGAAGAGAAACCATGACTGTAGTGACTCTTACAACAGAAAACACTTAGTTGGGGGCTTGCTTACGGTTCAGAGGTTTAGTTCATTATTACCATGACAGAAAACATGACAGCACATAGGCAGACATAGTGCTGGGGAAGGAGCTGAGAGTTCTACATCCAGATCTGCAGGCATCAGGAAGAGAAAGAGCCACTGGGCCTGGCTTAGGCTTCTAAAACCTCAAAACCCGATCCCTTGTAACACACATCCTCCAACAAGGCCACGCCTCCTAATCTTCTCAAGTAGTGCCATTGCCTAGTGATGAAGCATTCAAATATGTGAGCGGTGGAGGGGGGGGCATTCTTATTCATACCAGCACATGAGCTGAGCTTCTCCTGGAGGCCAAAGTACTTGTGGGAAGAAAGTAAGCAGCTATTTACACTCTCACCCAAGTTTTCATTGGAACTCTAAAACTTACCCTACCTAGGTTACTTTTTAAATTTTTTTTTCTGGTATGGTTTTTTGGTTTTTTTTGTTTGTTTGTTTGCTTGCTTGCTTGGTTTTTGAGACAGAGTTCCTCTGTGTACCTTTGCCTGTCCTAGACTCGCTTTGTAGACCAGGATGGCTTCAAACTCACAGAGATCTGCCTGCCTCTGCCTCCCAGGGGCCTAGGATTACAGGAATGCTCAACAGCACCTGCCTCTACCTTTGTTTCTAAATTATGAGACTATTCAATTGCTTTGACCCCATCAGGAGAGAGAAATGAAGGCCACTGACAGTTCCTGGAGAGTGTATCTCTCTGTTCTGTGTCATTCCATATGGCACTTCTGCAGGCTGAGGAAGACTCCAGCCTTTAGTCTTCCTGTCTCCAAAAGAGCAAAATGAAGGATTTGGAACATGGAACATCTGGTTCCAGAGAGACCCCACACAGCCCAGAGCCTGAGACTGTGACCTTAGAAACAATGCAGTTACCCAGGGCTTGAAGTCCTAGCTCATAGTAGCAGACACTGGTATCAGAGATCCTGATTCTAGTACCAATGTTTCTTTTACACACTGTATCAGTTGCTGCTGATACTTTCTGCTGCTATGCTAAAACACCATGACCAAAAGCAACTTGGGGAAGAAAGAATTTATTTGACTTACACTTTCACATCACAGTCCAGCACAGAAGGAAGTCAGGGCAGGAACTCAAGGCAGGAGTATGGAGGCTGGAACTGAAGCAGATACCTATGGAGGAATGCTGCTTACTGGCTTGCTCACCCTGGCTTCCTCAGCCCATTGAGTACCACACGCAGCGAGCTGGGTCCTCCCACATCAAACATCAGTCAAGAAAATGTCCTACACACTTGGCTACAGGCATTCCAATGAAGGAGGACTTTTCTCAGTTGAAGTGTCTCTTCCCTGATAAATCTAGCTTCTGTCAAACTGACACACACACACAAAAAACAAAGCAGGACACACATCTTCCTCTTCATATATTGTCCCTTTTCAAATAGCTTGTGCTGGCCATTTCCACCTTTTCTACATGGCTCACAGAGGCAAGTAAGTCCTATATCACTATCATAAATTCTATATTTTTCTAAGGTACACATTTATTTAAGTCAGGATCTGTCCCTAGAGGGATCATATAACTTCTTCATTTTCCACTTTATCACTTTATGAAGATGTCACTCAGAAAGTCTTAAAAAATTCAGTGTGCCAACATACTGAAGAGCATCACTTACCACTGCTACCGTCTACCTAAAAAAAACCATCCCCAGTATCTAAACTGCCTGGCTGCTTTTTCCACTTTGAGGATTCATCTTTTCAAAGTAGGGGAGAGAAGCCAATGAGGTTCACCCCATCTAAAGCCACACCTTGTGGCAAGGAAGCCAGCAGTCCTTGGAAGTGGTCTCTGTCCTTCGAACAGTCATATCTCCAAATGTGTGTACATATATATACACATATATGTGTGTGTGTATACACTCATAAACTGGTGCACACCTACATACACACACACACACACACACACACACACACAGCAGCAGCAGCAGCAGCCCACATGCCCAAAATGAGAAAAGCCCATGCAAGAGAGGAGGAAATGCCCTTTATATCTACAGGCTGCCTCCAGCAAAAGCATGCCTAAATGCAATAGGTTAAATATATTGCTGCCATTACACTCTGCAAGAAACACATTCCATAAAAACGAAGGTGCTGTAAATTATACAAATATGATGCTAACAAGCCAGGAAACGCTCTGCTAATGAGGTCAGCTACAGAACTCCTGCAGCGCTGCAAATCATCTGCCAATCCTGCACATGAAGTACCAGAACGGCATTGGGTCAGCATTTTCTGAGCGGGCTTGCAACCTGCTGTTTGGTGTATGGTTACACAGGTAGATAAAAAGCTTCCAGGGCTCGCCCTCCCTGTGCCACCCTCCCAAGTTTATTTGTGTGTCAAATATCCAAGTCACCAGATGAGCACGTTCTGCATTAATGTACCTGACTATTATGCCCATTGTTCTCCCGCTCAGAGTGGAGAATTAGTCACTCAGATGTGTAAATATTGGTTACAGTTTTGAAGCGTACAAGCTTTGTGTTTCTATCAGGCCCATATTCCTGGAGGAATTATGCATGCTGTTGGCACCGGGTTTTGTACACACTGTATTTGCTAAAGCTCTAAAAATCAAATAAACATGTTCTCAGCTCCTGAATTATTAGTCCATTCACCATCTTTCCCCGTTAGGGGGAGGGGGACAATAAACACGCCGAAATGTGGCATTTAGGAACCGCAACAAGATTTCTGCTTGGCATTTACAAGTTGGAGAGCAATCGGAACTCCTTCCTACGCCTTTGTCACAGCACTTTCAGCACGGAGCTGAGACGCCTTTGATATCACTCTTAACCCCCTGGCCAGCAAGATGTTCATCTGGACTCAAGGCTTGGGCTCCACTTCTGGACAACTGTCAGACGTGGAGAGGAGTACTTGTTCCACAGGTGAGACAGATTCAGCAGTAAACCATCTCTATCAAGCCAGTGCTAGCCAGCTTCAGAGGATAGCCCCACAACCTCTACGGCAACCTGGATTCCCTTTGCTCTTGGTTAGGAGGAGGAGGAGAGCAGTGTGGAGTGCCTGGGACTCTGTGCACCATGCCTGAGTCTACCCAACATGCCAAAGACCCCAGACCGACAGCCATTTTGAAAGCAAAGAGGGCTCGTAGTTTCATAAGCTAATCCCATAGTTTCTTGGCACATTTTTTTCCTCTACCAGGATCCAGAGCAATTAAGGTTTAACACCACTGAGGGTGAACGAATAGAAATGCAAGAAGTTTAATGTGAGGTGCTCAAAAGAATCCAAGTGAGCGTTGAGTAGGTAAATATGACTACAAAGATGCCTCCAACATCCTCAGCAGTAAGCATAGAGTTGATGGCAGGACTCCATTTTAGAGCCAACATGAGGGGTAGGGGGTAGTGTGCACCCTATCTGCCTGGCTTAGTCCTTGTCGGAGACACCTGTTTATACTCCATCTCAAAGGCTTTATGGAGTTTGTGAGCTCCCCAGTCTCAGGGCCCTGCCGTGGATCTATTTGTATACACATATCACAGGTTTTGGAAATAACTTCAGCACATAAATGCCATTATTTCCAGCAGAGTTGGTGTAAACCATATTTACTACCCAAACACTCAGCTAAAAATCGAGCTGCAAGGAAACGGTAGCAGCAGCAGCAAGAACAACAACAACAAAGAAATCAGTGGCAGCTACAAACCGTGGCCACAAATCAAAGCAGTCCGTAAAGTAGCCTTCAGGTGGGAAACACTGAGCAAAGGCAGAGGAAGAGAACAGGCTGTGGCTACGTCCTACACATGTGGGAGAACACCAACTCACTAAGTCCCTGCTCCAATTTAAATATAGCCTGTATGTGGGAGCCTGAGGGATGGAGGGGGTATGAAGAAGGTGCCAACAGAGGGGCACAGTGAGCCAGCCTAGTGTGGCAGGAAATCCAGGCTCCATCAATGCACTTCTGTGCAGTTTCTGGCACACAATAGATAGTTAGGCTCCTGAATCAGCCAAGTGAGAGGAAACACCTCAGTGCCCAATGCCCCAGGTCAAATCTTCTCCCTTGCCTTAGAAAGGTGAACTATCTCACTGACTACTCAGACCTAGAAAGATCAGGCCACACCACCACAGCCACACTCACACCAATGCTATTGTTTCGAAAGTCACTAAGCGCCTACTGTTTGCTAAACGGTTAAAGCTGTGTGTTTGGCAATGGGAAGGAAGACACCTTTAAGACATTATGGTCTAGTAAAGGAAGTTTAAAAATTCCATAGCCAGCCTGGTGGCACACACCTGGAATTCTAGCAGGCAAGCTGAAGAAAGAGAATCACTGTAAATTCAAGCCAATCTCAGCCTCACGGTGTACACTGGGCCAGCCTGGGCTCCATTTTAAAGCCTTGCCACAGTATAAAAATGAGAATGAAGAGGAGGAAGAGAAGAAGGGGTGAAGGCTAAAGCAGAATGGTTACATAAAAATAATAACAATAGCCATTAAAAAGCAGAGCGGACTGATGGCCAAGAAAAGGATGCTGGGAGCTATAATCCCAAATTAAGGGGGAAAATAGAGGATAGTACAATCCACAAAGTCTTCAAGGAGGAAGTGAACCATGAAGTGAGCTGGGCAGAATACAGGTTTAATGCAGGGGAATGGTATGGCAGAAAGGCTAAGACTAGGAACAAATAGTATTTTTTTTTTGGTGACCCTTTGGGCTGACATGGAGAGGAACAGAGGCAGATGAACTTGAATAGTTGCTTTGCTGAACTGATTATCAACCAAACTAATATTGTTGAAGATCTGATCATGTAGGAAATTACCTATGATAAACACAAGTTCAGTGACGGCATACCCATGTCAGTGTATTCTACATGCATTTGCATAAAGCTAGAGTGGAAGCGGACATCTGAACATTGTTCTTCGGTATGCAGTAGAATCATTTATGCTGAGGTGGTTTATTTTCCCCCAGAAAGCACCAAACCAGTATAACAGCTAAGTAGCAGCCGGCCTTGTTTCCTCTTGGGCAAAATGGGTGCATTAGAAGGGACAGGTAGAGGGAGACAGAGAAATGGGTCAGTCCCTCCAACTTGGCAGAGGGTGCTTGAACTCATTGGGAAGGTCGGACATTTGTATCAGGGACAAATAGAGGATCGCCATAACTCAGAGCAGACAACGTATGAAATATGCATTTTTCTTTTTTCATTTTATGCCATTTTATGAGACTTCTGTGTAGATGCAGCAAGCAAGGCTCTCGGCTCAAGCCCTGCAGGGTTGGCAGATTTATTACCAAATTAAAAAAAATGAAAACAGTTCAGCTGTCTGGCCAGGTAGAAGGGATTATCTCTACTTGAAAGAAACCAGACAGAAAGGATTCTCACTAGCTGCACTTGGGGGCCCTGCTCTGCCCCAAGCTGCATACCCGCTGCAGCAGCTCAAACCAACTGCTGATTCTCCACCGTATCTAAGTCCTCCAGCCTGGCTCTGGGTTCATCAGTCTTATTACCAGCCTCATGTAGACTTTCACCACACATGGTGGGTAAGGAAAGGTGGGAAAGGGGGACAGGCTTAGGAAGCACTGCCGGTCGAGACAACCAAGAGTCTCCAGCTGGAAAAGACACTGGGCCCCAGACTCCCCAAGAAGGTCCTAGTCAAAGCCACCTGTCCTAGGACCTTGGCCGGGGCTATTCTATACCCTGGGCTCCCCACCACCATGGGCCACATATCCCACTTTCACAAGTGAAAACACTGAGCACCAAAATATGCCATTGCAGCCTGCAACTGTTGTTCTACTCACTCGTCTCCATTTGCCAATTTCTACTCCACAGAGTTTCTTAGACTTTTCCTATACAGCCAGCATTGTGCTGAACACAGGAAGCAAATGAAGATGTGACTCCTCCCTGGGGACTCTGGCAGACCAACAGATATTTGCTTTTAGAGCATTCAGAGTGCCATAACAATATACCTTAGGCTGGAGAATTTATAAGCAACATAAATTGCATGGTCATAGTTCTGGAGATGGGAAGTCCCATCAAGGTGTCAGCAGACTCCAGTGTGACACAGGCAGGGACTTCTCTGAGTCCTTGAGTGCCAGTGCGCACACAATAGAATGCCCAAGAGGTTCTTTCATGAGATGCCACTCACCTTACCAAAGGCACCACTTCCTAACCCTATTACATTAGACTTGGGTTTCAGCAAATGAGTTTTGAGGACATGCAAACATAGCAGCTGCCCTTCTCTGCCTAGTTAGTGGTGGATGGGTTGATGCATATATGTATGTATGTGTGGATGGATGGATGGATGGATGGATGGATTAGACTTTGGATAGTTTTAGAAACTGCAGATTAGGAAATTTAAATTCTAGCTCAAGGCTAAAAAGCCAAGGAACCTCTGCCCCCTGTCTTGCCCTTATTCCTCCAGCCATCCTTAGATCACAGCTTCCTCTCAAGTCCCAGGAGCTGTAGGGCAGCATATGCATGTTAAGTTCATGTCACCCACAGGAAAGAGTGGTACAAAGAGTCTTCTTGCCTCAGGTCACCTGCCCTCCTGCTTTGCAGTACCTGAGATGATCATCTGTTTATTGCTTCTTGTAGATTGTCTGGAGGTTGGCTCTTCCCACCGCTGGCCTAGTAAGTACGCTAACCTTTAGCTTACCCTGGAAACTGAGATTCAGTTATCCCCAGGTAAGACTCACTTCCCAACACCTTTGCAAGAAGAGAGCCTTTACTTTTCTATCCAATCACCACTCTGCCCCCCCCAGCTGCCTCTCCTCTGTGTATCCGACCCCACACTCCTCCTCCCATTCTAGCACCCAGAAAAAGGGAATGTTCGTGTTTGTGAAGTGCTTTGAAGAGGAAAACAGTTAAGTGCTTTCCAACCACAAGAAGAAAGCAATTTTAATTGAAAAGTGAACTCGCAGATTACACGCAAGTCTTTGTTGGTGAATTTCAATTACTGACACATTCGATGCATGGCTCAGCTAAGCATCCTCAGGACTGTCCGCTCAGTGCTCCCTGAGTGTGTGTACTGCTATCGGATGCAGCATGAGATGACCTGCTGCAGAGTTACCTACCCCTTAGGAAAGCATTTAGCTTAGGTTCTGGCTTCCTGGCAACTTCGCAGTCAGACCTTAAGCAAGGTCATCTTGGCTGGCATGACCAAGATGCCAGAGGCTCTATTAGAGAGAAGGGAGGAGTCCTGTCCAGTTTTCCATCTTTCAAAAGCGATGGCTCAGTGGCTAAGAGCACTAGCAGCTCTTACAGGGGACCCAGAAGCCACATGGCAGCTCATAATTCTCTGGACCTCCAGTTGGAGGGGATCCAATGTCCTCTTCTGACCTCCATGGGCACCAGCCATGCAAGTGGTGTACAGACATATATGCAGACTCTTACAGCCATACACATTAAAGAAAATAAAAATAATTTACCAAGAAAGGCACTGGCAAGTAGAAAGTTAAAAATCATTAGGATAGCATTAGGATGCGAAAAATTATACCCCCAAATAAGAGTGTCGTTCCTTTGCCTATTATTTTATAAATGAGAAACAGTATCTCTGTATGTCTGTACAGAATGTCTGCACAAGCTACCCAGGTAGTCAGGTTATACATGCCCAAAACAAGACCCTTTATAGTATGCATAGTAAAGTCTGGATCACTGCATTAATCCATATACCCTGCAAGCCTAGGGGCAACAAGGCTGTATCTATCCCAGCCTTCCATGTTCCATTCTTGTCTTCTCCATGTGTTGATGGCCATGTCACTACCGGATGCTGCTCAGGATGATTCAACCACCACACACACATGAGGATTTATCATGCTCCTGAGGACACTGAGGGCTGTGGCAGTGAGACTGGAGACTTGCCCGCTTTTCCATTTGCCCCGGATATGGTTCATATCCCGCAAGTGCTCTGACTAGCTTAGACATTGGGTGTGGCTGTCACCCAAGAAAGCTTAGAAGAGTCTTCCCAACAACACTGAAAATACCTGAAGCGTGGGCTACGGATGTAGCTTGATGGTAGAGTACCTGTCTAGCTTTGTACAAGGTCCTGGGCTCAATTCCAGCACCACTCGAAAAACAAATAAATGGCTTAAGGAAAGAAAGGTGAGTAGAATCTATGCATCTCTACTTTCCCAGGCTAAATTCCTTTAGAACTTCCCTCAGTGTCTATTACAGAAAGTAGCGCATACCTGAAGAAAAACTATAGAGCATCATAGCAGATATGGTTCCTGGGCTGTGGGACACCCCATGTGTGAAGTTTCCCTGAATTAAAGGGTGCTTTTAGATCAGTTCATCTTAAGAAGAGCTTTATCACCATGAGACTATCTTCTGTTGGCATCACCCAAGTCTCTAGAACATTCCGAGGAGTGAGCTAAGAGAGCACCATGTCCCTCCCATCACCAGCTTGGCTTGGAGTCTTCCCCATTGTTGCTACATGTTAGATCCCTGTATCCTCTGTACACCTTAGAAGCAGAGTATAAGAACGATGTGATCTGTGGGCCTGGCCCCGTGTGGTTCCATGAGTGCGAATAGCTTCTACAGCCTGTACCTCTGCCCCACAGCCTGGAGAGAGAAGCCGAGAGCATCCTGACAGCACCCTGGTGGAGAGAAAGTCCCCCTCAGCAGGGCCTGGGGCTGCCTAGCTAGGTTTGTCTCTCACTCTGACTCCTCATCTGCAGAGCATGTGGGTTCTCATGGCCTTATCTGCCAGATGGCTCCCGGAGGGGATGATTTATTAGCTGCAGAAAGCTCACTGATAAATTTTACTGCAAGTCCCCGGCAGAAGACTGGGGGTAGCAAGAGCCCGGCACAGGCAGCTCTAATGGAAAGTGCCGTCACCAAAGAGCAAAGCATTATTTATGACTGTCTGTAATGCCGTTCGGGGGAAATTCATCATCGCCTCCCTGCTCCGTGCGTGTGGGGACAGCAGCACTGGGGGAGGGGAGAGCAGGTGGGGAACACAGCGTCACTGGGACTGCCAGTACCGAGCAAGTCCATATTTTCCCCGGGTGACCCAAGTCCCCTTGTCAAGCTCTGACCTACAAGTCCCCTCATTGCCCAGCTGCTCCCCCACAATCTCCTCCACCCCCACCCTCTGCTGTTAAAACAGAGGAGGGAGAAGAATGGTAGCACCCTGTTCTCTGTGTGTGGAGGTAGGTTCTTAAACATCTGGCCAAGCAAGGAAGGATTCCACTAAACCGCTGCTGCAAAGAACAGCACCGGGGGGGGGGGGGCAGGACAGCAACCCAGCTGTGTCAGTGTGGTCAGAAGCCAGCAGCTCTAGAGGCTGGCGTCCCATCCCTGGTGGGCCTTAAACTGCTTTTCCTCTGAATGGCTCATGAGGCAGAGCCCTGCCCCTAATGCCAAGAGTCCTGCAACCTCAGCTAGATAGAGAATTTGGCAGGGAAGGGGAGAAGGGACGTCTCTCCTAGCCTTTTAGCTGGTCCATACCTACCACGGCAATGAGTGGAATCCCAATGCTTGCCCTTTCTTTTCACATGTAGAGGACAGTTGCGTAGGGCCATCTGCCTTGCACTTGAACTGTTCACGTGTCAGTCTGTCTCTATTGCCCAAATAAGCGCTCTTTCAAGGCATGGTCTGTATCCTAGTCGCTCTCGTACTCATCCCAGCAGCAAGCGAAGCTCCTGGCACATGGTAGCATTGATGAATGCTTGCTTAAAACATTGTGCCAGTAGACTTAGGTGTACTGGGATGATGTTCCCATGTGTTTTCAGGCATCTGTCACCACACTGGTATTCATAACATTGCAAAGGCACTGGTCTCCACCCATGTGTCACTTAGCATGGCATAAGTAAAGAGGAGCGCATTAGGAGTCAAGAGGGTTGGACTCCAGTGGACAGTAGTCACAAACACTCTTTGCAGATATAGCCTGGTCCCAGTTAGACTCCACCATTTACATGGTTCTACTTCTCTGCTCACTTCTGTGCAGGTTGGTATTCCAGAAAGGGCAGGGATGGTTAAATCTGTTCCTTCTATGAGGGCATCTATGGGAACACCATGGTGAAAAACAGATCTGGGTTCTAGAACAGTGGTTCTCTACACCAAGAAAACATCAAAGTACTTCATATTTGTTATCTCTTCTAAGTGCCTTCATGGTGGTTCTATGGGTAGGTTTTCTTATTACCCTCACACTGTGAATTGCAAAGCTTTAGGGTCAACTCACTCGCTGGCTAAGGGTGCTTGAGTTGAGCCATCTCTCATGAGGAAATGGAGAAGTAGGGTTGCATGCTGAATAAGTCCCTTCAGCTTCACCCAGTCAGACTGTCACCAATGTAGCACTAGTGAACGCTTTATCCACAGAATGGTCAGTCGGCCTGAGGCAACCACACAGGTCCATTCATGTGTGTCTTTCGAAGGCACACACTGAATGAGCATCTGAGCTTTTCCTCACAATGCCATGCATGTGTGGGGCAGGTTGGTTGCTTTGTTCCTTCCTTTAATGACAATGGCTACGGGCAGTCATTTGGGGCTCATGGTTAATCAAGTTTAGCGTACTTGTTTCTATAAAAGTAGACAGACAATAGGCCTGGGAATCAACTTGGATATCCTTCAAGGCATGGGAACTCTTACTGTTACTGTACTTACTCTTATTCTTACTGTTACTGTAAGAGGCCTTCTCGGTTTTGACTTAATGTTTGCAATGCTGATGCCTTTCGATTTGGGTTCCAGCAAATCTCACCCAACAGCATGTTTCTTAGAAACAGAAGTAAGAAGTACTTCGGAGACAGACAGCCTGGGTTCGAGGCTTGCATTCATATAGTTTGCTATTTAGACAAGTTACTAAGCATTTCTGAGCCCACATTTCCTTTTCTCGAAAGAGTGATAATTTGTTCTTAGGATTCCTTTAAGAACTGCACTAAACAGTGTTATACAACCACATTGACATGACCAGCACAGAATAAATATATAACAGGTAGTAGCAATTTTCATGATTACAACTTTCAGGAAGTCCAGCACACTTCCACATTGATCAAATGGCCAGCACTGTGGGTCTGATCTTTTTGTCCCCATTCATACTTGTGTGGGGGTCTTAATCTTAACAAAGTGTTAGCATTAGGAGGCGGTGCTGAAGGTGAGGTATTTGGGACCGTATCAGGATAGATTGACTCCACCACATGTCGCATTTGCAAGCACGAGATTGCTATCTCACCCACCAGCCAAGTGGGGTACAATGTGTGTCCCCTGTTAGCCCTTCTGCCATTCACCATGTCTGAGGACAGCAATATGGCTCCTGCCATACACAAAATATGGACAAACCATTCTGTCTTAATCACACGGGGAAAAAAATGTTTGTTTCCTTCTGTAGTCTTCTGAAAGTCAAACAAAAACGACAAATACATAGCAATTCAGATACATTCTAAGCAGTGATCTATGAGAGTGTAGCTCACACTTTCTAAAGGCCAGGCCCTTTGGAGACGGTGACTTTTTCTCCAACCTCATGGAAACTGTTTTTGCTTTTCTTGATGCCGTGACAAACACCTGACAAGGGCAACTTACAGGAAGGAGGGTTTATTTTGGCTCACATTTCAAGGACACAGTTAGTTCACTGGGACAACACGACCAGGAAGCAGATGCTCATATTGCATCCACATTGAGGAAGCAGAGGGAGATGAAAGCTCCCTGTTTTCTTATTACTCAGTCCAGGACTGGAGACCAAGGGATGATGCCACCCACATCCAAAATGAGTCTTCTCTGATGAATCAAACCTTTCTGGAAATACATGTGTGTGTGTGTGTCTTGAGTCAAAGTCTTGCTGTAGATGCCACACACACGAGTCATGTTTCCATAGTGATTCTAAGTCTTGTCAAGCTGACAATCAATATTATCCATCATGGAAAGGGAGCTCACCGGAGAGAAATGAATGTTGTGCTCTGTGCCAGCCATTCAAAAAAGAACAAAAGTAAATTCTATAGAAGATATGGTGTAGGACATATTTCTAGGAGGATCAAAGAGAGTGTCTACTGAGCATGCCCATTTCTAGGCTTCAAGATCAGAAATTCTTAATATAAATGAAGTCCAGAAATCTGCACCAAAAACAAGTCAGAGACTTGGATGTAAGCCAGATGAGAACCATTGATGATTATAAGCCAATGGTTACTCTCCTAAATATAGGTATGTATGTGCACATGTGCACGTGCGCATGCGCACATGCATGCACAAGCACACACAGTACTGAGGACTAAACCTAGAACCCTTTACTGCTTAGCTATATACATGACCCTGTTTTATTCTATCTTACACATGTTTTCTGTCTCTCTGAAACTAATACTTATGCAATTAAATCTCAGGAAGGTTGGAGCAGCTGGAACATCTTTATGCGGATCTCAACGCCCCAACCGCAGCTTCCATTTGTATTTTGGCATTCTCACATCACTAGATCTTATTTTTCTTTAAACTCTCTGCTCTCAGTATTGCGGTTTTCATAAAAACGCTACTCGGTATTTAAGACAGTAGTAAAGTTTTAAGACTTCAAACAGAAAATAGCAAATAGAACTTATGTGGTATCATAGAATTGAGTGATTGGCAGGGGCTGCCTGGAATGCCTGGATGCTCTCTGTGGAGGGCTTAGCTCATGCGAGGTACATAAGGTTCAATTAGTGATGTCTGGCAGAGGTACAAGTCAAGGCTGCGGTTAGGAAAATGTCACTTCCTTCCAGCCCCACTTCACATTAAGAACCTGCAGAGGAGGAAGAGGTCTGAATTGATTTGCAGATGATATTCGTGTGAAGTTTTCACTTAGGTTTCTGTTGAGAGCTGCTTTTCTACTCTGGCTATCTCCCTGCCTGAGCTGAAGATGCCTTCTAGAATCTTCATGTTCCTGGTCCAAAAGGAAAGAAACCATCTGAAATAAGACCAGAAAACTGTCTGGACTCTTGGTAATAACGTAACTCCGGTGAAAATAAAGGCATCTTGAACTATTCTTTCTACCTTAAAGGTCCCACCTTTGTGTGTGTATGTGTGTGTGTGTGTGTGTGTGTGTGTGTGTGTGTGTATGTCTTGAGTCAAAGTCTTGCTATGGATGCCAGGCTGACCTCAAACTTGCAATGCTTTTGACTTAGCCTCCAGAGCCCTGGGATCACAGGCATATACCAGCATGTCTGGCCCTTCTGATGTGTCTTTATTGCAACCCTTTCAGGCCTTTAGGTCCAAATCAAACCCTGCCTGCTTCCTAACAAAAGATCTGACATTTCTCTTCCCTAGTGGAATTATTCCTTCAGACCATTACAGATTCCATAAAAGCATTCCTCTCTGCCTTGTTGCCTGGTTAGTAAGGTGTCATCTCCCTGTTGCCCTAGGCTTCTAGCCTTAGCAAATAGGGCCTGGCTGCATTCACTATCCCAGGACCCGGGGCAACAAGTCACTTTACAAGCAGTTCAGTGGGCATTTCTTTGTTTTGCAAAACTATGAAAATAAGGTAGGGAGTTGTTATGATTTGGGGACACACACACAACCTGTATGTTTAAACCTTGTGGCACTCTTGGGAGGTGGGGGAAACTGTATGAGATGAAGTCTGGTGAGACATCTTAGGGACAAGTCTTACTTGTCTTACTTGTCCCTAAGTGGTATATTGGGATCCTGGCCCCCTCCTCTTACCTTCCTTCCCCCTCCCCCTTTCAAGCTGCCATAGCTGAGCTTCTCTGCTTTGTAAAACTTGTCTCTCCTATGTATTTTTTTCACAACAAGAAAACAACAAATGACTAACACATTAATCACAAAAAGAAAAACCAGAAGGGAGATATTAATACACTGTCTTTCATAAAGGATAAAGTGAGGCTACAAACATGTTAATGGAGTAGCCCAAGAAGCAAAGCTTTTAAGTGGCAGGATCAGGATTTGAACTCAGATCTCTCGACTCCCAAGCTGTTGTCTTTCTACTACTCCATGATACTATTTTTTAAAGTAGGTTTGGCCTGTTGGAACCAAAGAGTTCATGGCAACCCCTAGGTGGTCACAGTGATTCCCAAGGGTCCTGTCCTTGTTCCACAGGCTCACACAAGGATTGGTAGCCTCCATCCTCCCCCTCTCCCCCGGAGCCAAGTCCTCTGAGGTACCCAGCCTCAGGGTAGCTGTGACTGATCCCAAAGCCATCTCCTACGTTGTAGGTAAAGTGGAGAAATACACAGAAGAGTCAGAGGGTGTCCCGGGCACACCCAAAGGGGCTTTTACGTACAGAGAGGCACAGAACAGAGAGGTCTGTCCTGTGTGTGCACCTGTTATGCAATCCCCTGCTTAGGAAGATATGAGGACAAATGAGGTAATATACCTGAGGTGCTCTGAGAGCTTCCTAAGTGCAGCATAAACATCACAATGGAGTTGCTGACGCTGATAATAATAACTGTGATGACGGGACTACATCCATGGCCATAATTTAAGGGAATATTCAAAACAAGAAAGCACCACCAGAATCAATCTACTGAACTTTATTTAAAAGAGAAGCTGCTAATAAAAATGCTATGGGAATGTGAACTCTTGGGAAATAATGATGATTTTCTCCTATTAAAAGGCTCATCAGACCCACTTCCAAAGAACAGCTCAGTTATTTGTAGGCTCTTTGCCACTGGGTGCAACAAGGCCTCTGTTTAGGAAGCAGAGGCGCCTGCCATGCCATGTGCTGAAGCCATGGGCTCTGGAGAGGCGAGGAGCCTCAGCTTCTAGCAAGACACCTCCATCTACTGAGAGGGCTAACGTGGGTAAAATATGTTTCCGATTTTCTTCTTCCCTTCTCACCCCACCCTCATCAGAGGCTGCTGTATAGCTGGAATTTAAAGTCGTCAATAACGGAACAGCAATAGACTGGGGGCTTTATTCTCAGAGTTTCTTTCCAGAGACAAGTCTACATAAGTAGAGGACCCAACAAGGGCTATGCATGGAGTCCCCACTAGAGCATGGTACATGGTCTGATCCCTGTTGCTCACCTTGCCCAGTTTAGACATGAGGATGAGAAGATGAAAACACAGACTGGGGAGATATTAGGATAAGGCACAGTAACTAGGAGTTATTCCAAACCGAATGGGGAACTTAGCCGAGAGACAGCGGGGCCTTGTCCTGGGCCCTGCAGCGACTGACCATCGCCGTCACCCTGCTCAGTAGTTTTGATCAAGGAGAATGCTTGAATGGCATTTCAACCTCAAGAATTTTGAGAGGCTGAAAAGGACCATAAGTGTGTCTCAGGAGACAAAAAGACAACTGTATTTGGAACTTACTAGTGCACCCCAATTCTCAGTTCTTCGAAATATCTCCCCTCGTTCTCCCGACCCGCCAAATATTCCCATGAAGTTGTGGATTCCAAAGACAGTAAAGGACTGGAGTTGGCTACAGATGAAAATTCACCATCTCTGTCTTTCTAAAAGGATAAGATTTGCTACCACAACCTGCTGAACAAGGAGCTGACATGGAGTAAAAGCTGCTCATGAGCAGCTGGGAACTGCAGCCACCTCGTCAGTCACAGGGTCAACAGGGCAGCTTTCTGCATCCTTCTTCTTGCACAGGGGAGGCCGAACCATGACAGGTAACAGAAATTTCTCCATCCAGACCCTGGTATACTGAATGTGCCGTTTCCAGACTTTTGTAGAAAAAGGGAATTTGCTTCCTGTTTTCCTATGTTCCAAGTTCCATAACAGGTTCAGTGTAAAAACATGTCTCCATTTCACTGAGAGAGCCAAGGGTTGTATGTGCATTTTCCTGGTGGTAATTCCAAACAGTTTTCACCCAGGCCTCCATGTACCAGTTGGAACATTGGTCTTCTCCTCTGCCAAATGGGTCCCAGGGTGTTAATAAGATCTCACTGTTCACTCTCCCCCTCCCTGACCCAGTCCTTGTGGCTTCAGTTGCTTGAACTGTGTGTCATATAGAAGATAATG
>CM053764.1:102166816-102314316 GCA_028658305.1 Pachyuromys duprasi | reverse complement strand
GGCTCAGGCAGAGGCCGGCAGGCAGGTACCCGCTGTCACAGCTGCCAGACAGCAGAGCTTGCCATCCCACCCTGCCTGCTGTCGCCCGCCCCTGCTGTCTGTGTCTTCCCCAGCCTGTCACACACCCCACGCAGTTAGAAGTGAGCAATTCCCTCAGCTGATAACTCTCCCTGAAGCCCTGGGGCTGGCCTGGTGCCAACGGGGACCAAAAGTCCACCCTCAGCCTGTCTCTCCAAACCTAGAGATCTCCCAAAATGATCTGTAGTGGAGGAACCAACCCAAGACCCACAGGGCCTCCCTAAGGAAGGACCTGATTTCAGACAAGAGCCAGAGGTCTGGCCCCAGGTCACAGGCACAGCCCTTGTCATCCTCCTGTGCCCTTGCCTCACTCAAGTCACTAGGATGAAGCTCAGGGGACTAAGCCCTCAGAAAAGCCCAATCCCCATGCTTCTACCTACTCAGGGATCTGACTGAGAAATCCTTTCCTTCAGGCTTTTCTTGAACAGGACCCCATATCAAAAAAAGCGTTCTCCTGCCCATCTGAACAGCCAAATGATGATTCTATCACCTCCCAATTGCTGGAGGAAACCAATGTTTTCTTTGGGAAGAGCATCTGCCATGCTTTTTCCAAACCTTGTGATGCTTTCTCCACAATCATGGGGAGCTGCCTTTCAGTGTGGTTTGGCATGATGGCCCTGCCCTTGAGCTGAAGAGCAACCCATAGCTTTGTCCTGGAACCTTCAGGAAATACCTCTGTTTTGTGTCTCACATCTTTCTAGAAGGAAATCCACTGTTCCTGGCACAGATGTGTCTATCTGACCATATTATGGAAGGCAGGGGAGGCACATGTGTGCCCATCCTGAAAGTGGAGAAATCACTAGAGATGTGCCAATGTAAAGAGAGGAGAGAAGGTGAACCACACTGGCATGAGATATGGCAGAATGAGAGATGAGGCTGGGCTCAGTAACTCCTGAAATGAAGGAACTGCCCTTATTGCTCTTCTACTTCTGATGAACAGAATCTCCTAAATTCTTCCACAACAGGATTTGTTCCTAGCCATCAATTCAGCTATAATCACCTTTACAGACTGAATCATAAGGAAAGAGGGAAGCAAAAAAAAAAAAAAAAAAAAAAAACATTGGAGACATTGAGACGCAAGAGAAAGCATAAAGAATATTGAGGGAGAACACTGGAAATAAGTTGAGCAGCGTTCTCTCTCCTCAGTTCCAGGCACTCTGGCATGTACAGCAACGTTCTAGAAGCTCTGGGGAACCATCATGTTTCAAGATTTGTAAAACTGGTGCTGGAAGGAAGGATGAAAGGAAGAGAGAGAAGTGGTATGTCCCAGATTGGTCACTCTGAGACAGATCTTTCAACCAAGCAAATGTCCATCTTCACAAAGCAATACTCACCTCCGTCTAAAGAATATAAAGTCACGGACATGTTGACAGACAGACTGTTATCTTACCAAAGCAGGAAGAATATATATCAAAGTCACTAATTATGCCTCAATTTGTGCTTACGCTACAAAATATAATAATTTCCCTTCAAAGAGATACCTGTCCCTTATTACAGCCTTCGAGACTCTCAGGGTTTATTTAAAATCCTATATTTGAATTCCACACATGCCTTTTCCCTCTGGGTTCAAACCTCAATCAATATGTTAAAGGTGTTGATACCAACATTCAAGCCACAAGGGTCTTCACTCCTCACAGTAGGCCTAAGCAAAGGCCTGGTTAATAAATTTGCTAATTTTTCTTCTTAGATTTGTGTGCACATGCATATGGATAACACATGTGGAGGCCTAGATCATTTTATGAATGGAGTTGAGAGAGAAGGATAAAATGGCCCAATCTAAGCTAAAGAAGGAGAATAGCCAATCTCATTCTTCTCAAATATAGAAGGCCTGGATGAAGGCCAGATAACTAGGAGTGCACTCCATGTCTTCACTTTACTTTTAAAGTCAAAACAATGTGAACACGGGGCTTAGAGACCAGGTTCCTTCTCCATTGTAGGGTCTAGGCCAGCAGTCCAGAGAGAGCTGGAGTCAGAAGCCATAGTTTGAGCTCTTAGTCAGTGGATTCTAAAACTTTGAAACCACAAGTCCAATTTCATGCTCTCTTTTATATGTTGTCCTAGACCATGTGTGGGTGTGGGGGTTGTTTGTTCTGTTTTGTCTGGGAGGTTGTTTTTGTTATTTTGGAGGAATGCGGAAGGAACTTTGGACGTGGAAAGCAGTTGAATGCTGTGTGCAGAGGTTAAGGGTCGTCGCAGTGGGAGCTCGTAAGACCGTAGTGCTGGGAGCAACGTGGATTCCAGAGGCCCAGCTCAGAAAGCTTCAGAGGGAGATAACATTAGCGAAGGGACTGGAGACCAGTCTTGTGATATTTCAGTAAAGAATGTGGCTCTCTGCCATCATCCTAGGAATTTGTTGGAGTGTAAATTGAAAATCAATTGACCAATTTCTTTGGTGGAGGAGATTTTAAGACAGCCTAATACCGAATCTGTTGTGTGGTTATCAGTGATTAGTATTTTTTAAATTCTTCTCTCATACATTACACTGACTACAGTTTCCTCTCCCTCCACTCCTCCACCTGCACAACTGACCACCACCTCCCACTCCTCCCCAGATCCACGCCTCCTCCATTTCCCTTTGGAAATGAGCAGTCCTTCCAAAGGCATCAATGAAACACAGCATAACAAGTAACAATAAGACTAGGTATAAACCCTCATATCAACACACACAGGCTCCGTGATTGTCACTTCCATCTCTGTGAGCCGCTATGAGCCCTGCTTACTCACCCTGTGGACTGTGTTTTTGTGGTGTCCTTGACCCCTCTGGGTCCTACAATCATCCCCCTCTGCCACAGAATACCCCAAGCCCCACCTAATAAACATTTGGCTGTGGGTCTCTGCATCAGCTCCCATCAGTTGCTGGATGAAGCTTCTGTGATGACGGTTAGACTAGGCACAGATCTAGGTATTGGCATTAAAACAGACATGTTGATCATTGAAATTGAAGACCCAGACATAAATCCAAACACCTATAAACATCTGATTTTTGATAAAGAAGCCAGAAATACACAGTGGGAAAAAAAAAAGCACCTTCAACAAATGGTGATGGTTTAACTGGATGTCTGTATGTAGAAATATGCAAATACATTCTGTCACCCCTGCACAAAACTCAACTCCATGTCAATCAAGGACTTCAACATAAAACCAGATACAGTGAACCTGATAGGAGAAAAAGTAGGGTACAGCCTTGACTGCATTGGCACAGGAACTAATTTCCTGAACGGAACACTTTGACAGAGTAGGTACAAAGATTCACAATTAATAAATAACGATTACTCTTCTGCGGGTCTCTAATGAAAAAGAGCAAGTGGGACAAAAAGAAATTTAAAAAATGGACAGTTTGAAGAAAAAAAGGGAGCACCAAAAAAATTTAGTGTCGGGGCAAGGCTTATGCTGAAAGAGATAAGCAGATTAAAAAGGCCTGATCCACAGAGAGGAAGGGGCGCATTCGGGGCAAGACCCCACTGGCTAAGCTTCTACCTTGTGAAAGGAAAAATCCTAAAAGTCTTGTTCCTAAAAACCAACAACAAATAAAAGCTGCTACAAGTGTGATTCAAGGGGAGCATTTTCCACCCCAAACAGGCAGCCAAACTTAAACTGTTGTCCACATGGCTCTGGCTTTAATGTCGTGAGAGACATATAGGTTTAGGAGTTGTGGTGGATTGAATAGGTTTGGCCCCCATACACTCATGTGTTTGAATGCTTGGCTCATGGAGAGTGGCAGTATGAGGAGGTGTGGCCTTGTTGAAGTAGGTGTGGCCTTGTTGTAGGAAGTACATCACTGTGGGGGTGGGCTTTGAGGTCTCCTACGCTCAAGCCCCACCCAGCATGAAAAGCCAGTCTCCCCCTGCCTGCGTTAGGCTCCGCCAGCACCAACCACAGCTGCCATGCTTCCTGCCGTGATGGTAATGGACTAAACCTATGAAACTATAAGCCAGCCCAACTAAATATTTGCCTTTGTAGAGTTGCCTTAGTCATAGTGTCTCTTTACAGCAATTAAACCTTAGCTAAGACAGACGTTATGGAATATCCCTTTGTGGTTGACAGCCTCTGACACCAAGCATGTGGCAGGGGTGTCCCCAACACATAGGTCCCGAGAAGCATTTTTGTGAATCTGTAAAATTGAAGGCTGAATTGCATTGAAGGTGGTGGAGATGCCAGAGCCGTGTGATATGTGCCAAGGAGAGCTGCACAGAGGGAAAGAGTGGAACCTAGAGAGAGAGAAGTATGCTTCAGACAGCACAGCTGGAAGAGCCATCTAAGCCCTTTGACATCAGACAGAGAGCTACCGTGTTTGGAGTTTTCCCAGTGAGGTTTGAATCTTACTTTGGTCCAGAATTTGCTCACTATGCCCATGTTCCTCCCTTATAGAATGGTAATGTATATTCTGTATCACTGTTTTACAGACAGTTATAATTAAGAGATTTCCTTGAGTCTCAAGAGAGACTTTGACTTTTAAGCTGTACTGAGATTGTGAAAGACAATGGGACTTTCAAAGTTGTAGTAAATGCATTTTTTCACTATGATATGGCTACAAACTAATGGGGGCCAGGAAGCAGAATGTGATGGATTGGATGAGAACAGTCCCCTAGGATGAGAATGTTGAATTCTTGGTCCCCAGTTGGCGGAACTATTTGAGAAGGATTAGGAGGTGTGTCACAAGGGGGTAGGCTTTGAGATTTCAGAAGACTCATGCCATGCCCGATGAGTCCCTCTCTATGCTTCTTGTCTTCTAATCAAGAAGTAAGCTCTCAGGTGCTCCTGCCACCATGCGTTTGCTCCACCATCATAGACTCTGACCCCTGAAGTTATAAGCCCAATTAAGCAGTTTCTTTCATACATAACCTTCATCATGGTGTTTTGTCACAACAATAGAGAAGAAACTAAGACACTTCCAAGAGCTATTCAGAAAGCCTTGGTTATGATTTGCCTTCCATATCTATCTCTTGCTCTAGGATTCAGGCTAAACTATAGACTTTGGACACTTAGCACACTAGATGCTCAGTGAAAGTATACTGAACAAAGTTGATGACATAAATGGAATAAAATGAGCTGGAAGAGATAGAATGTATTTTAGGGAAAAGACCAACTACCATCCAAAGAAAATTTTTTTCTTACTCCCAAGCTCTCCCCACTTCCAGAAGCAGAGGACTTTTCACAGAATACATAGTGTTCTTTAGAGTAGACCGTCAGCAGAATATCCCACACATAGTCTATGACATACAGCTTAATCTGTAGCAAACAGTATAATCTACAACATACAAGGCATAGTGTGTACCATAGCATACAGCATTGCTGACAGCATGAAGCACATACTGTATAGCCTAGTGTGTTACATGTGTAGCACAGCATGTACCACAATATGTAGTATGAATGAAAGCATGTAGCATATATGGCATATTAGCACGGTGTATTGACTATAACATATATACCGTGGTGCAAAGCGTACCTATAACATGCATACAGAACAACTCCTTAAACTATGGGTCATGACTCTACATGGGGTCTTACCACTGAATGTAAGGGGCATGCACCATTTAGCCACAGTAAAAGGTTTCTGAATGCACAGTGACCAGAGGTTAATTTAAATCAAGCATGTAATGAAATCTGGCATGCTCACCCATGTTTCGCTGTGTGCTTCATTAAAGCCTCAGTTTAGTATGAGCTCTTGCTTCTTGTGATTTCTCTCACTGTGGCACCAATGTCTGGGTTATGTTAATAGCTTCCTTAGGATGAGACAGGGGAAGAGAGAACTGCAGCCAGCATAGAGGGGAGGCTGAGGCACAGTCACAGAGGTGGGGTTTGTCACTTTTTGTTACCAGACCAGATACCTGAGCAAATCAACTTTAATAAAGAAGGAAGATTTTTTTTTTTAGTTCAAGGCTTGACAGGGTTTCTTGTTCATGGCTCTCTTGTCTCAAGGCAAAAACAACATGGTGAAGTGCCATAGGGGTGGAAGGCTGCTCACTTCCCAGCAGCCAGGAGGCAAGAAGGGCTAGAGACAAGACAAACACTTCCAGGATACAGTCCCAATAACCCAATGACACCCTACTTGTCAAATGTTTGGACCACATCCCAACAGTGCCATCAAATTTAGAATCAATGGATTAATCTGCTGGTTAAAGCCCTCATGATTTAATCACTTCACAAAAACCTTTCTGAACACTGCTCTGAGGACCAAGCCTTTTAACACATCAGCCTCCAGGGAACAGTTCACAATGGTCATACCCATACTAAACAAGGAGTCAGCTTGCATCATCCCCAACTCATTTCAATGCCCTGCACAGCCCTGCTTTTCCTCTTGCTCTGGAGTACAGTGGGAAGCCATGGACCTCAGAGGTCATAGGCTCAGATAGAGTGATTAACACCAGATACCTGATTGGACTGGTAATGTGGAGTGTTGCAGATGACAAACCAAAAAAAAAAAAACATTCTACTTCTAAAAATAGAGTAATAAAAGACTAGGAAAAGTAGGCAGTGTGCCCCAGAGACAAAAGACAACAAGGCCATTGGGACAGAGGTTGCTCAAAACACCACATCCAGAAAGACAGAATTTCTGTCTGAAGCCACAAGCCCCACCCTGCCCACATGCACAAGGGCTACATGGCAAATGCCATCTAGAATCCTCTTCCAACTTCACAGGTGATTTATTTTTATTTATTTAAAAACAATTTTTCATGAAATATGTTCTGATGCGCTTTCTCTTTTTCTCTCTTAAAAAAAAGGAAAAAAGAAATACACACACACACACAAATGCCATACAAACACAAAAACAGAAACCAAAATACATAAGCAAAATCCAATCAGACCAACTAGAAGGAGGAGAAGGAGGAAGAGGAGAGAGAGAGAGAGAGAGAGAGAGAGAGAGAGAGAGAGAGAGAGAGACCCAAATAAGGCAAAATGAAACAAAAATCTATAAAATTACCATTGAGTCCTTCTGTGTTGTGTCTTTTCTGCTGGGAATGGGCTCCCCCCTGAAGTGTGGTTGATATAGCCAGTGAGACTCTATTGGAGAAAACTAATGTTTCTCTTGTCAGCAGATATCAATTGCAGATACTTTCTTGGTTAGGGATGGGATCTCGTGTCTGCTTCCCCATGTAAGCACTGAGACTCTGTCTGGCTTGAATATGTGCATGTCCCTGTACATGCTGCCCCTAGAGTGACCATTTGGTAGTAGGTAACTTAATGGTATATTCTTTCCTGGGGAAGACTACTTCGCCTGTAGTTCTTGTCTAAGATTCAGGCTTCATCAGCTTTTTCAGATTAGCATATTTATTGGTCTTGTCCTTGTTCAAGTCATGTTTAGGCAACTGAGGCATGGAATACCTGATTCTGTAGCGGCAGAATGAAAACTCTTAAATAGACTGTAACTCCCATCAGTGTGGAGCCTAGTGTTTAGAATGAGGTGGTGTTCCCTGGATGCTTGAGTAGAAGTGAGGGGAGTACTATTTTAAATGTACGCAGATTAAAAAACAAATTACATGTCTCATTCTTTTACTACCAAAGTTTTAGAATGAAGTCTAATAGGAGTTGGGAATGAGAAAGTGAGAAAAAAGTCCCTTTTAGAAATCACCTTTAGGAACACAGCAACAAAATGAGTCTTCATCACATTCGGATATACCCACAGGGTCTCACTCAGCCATCATCAGAGAAGCTTCTTCTTGCAGTAGACATAAACTGACACAGTGGCTCACAACTGGACAATGAGCAGGGGAGGAGAGATTTTGGACCACCCACTCCTAAACTGGATGTCTCCATGAACTCTCTGTCATCAGGGATCTAGGCAGAAAGAAGGTGGAAAGATTTTAAGAGTCAGAGGTGATAGATGACTCCCAGGAAACAGTGTCTTCCAGACACAACCAGATGACGCACATGTAATCTCACAGAGACTATGGGTGAGTCACCCATCTCTTTAGGTACTATTTCACCCATGCTCCTGTAAGTAACCCCAACAGACTCACCAATTCACTGAGATGAGCTCCCATGGAGGTTTTTCTTTGGTCTACCTGCACCCTATCTGGGATGAATAGGTGTTTCTGTGTACCCTTCAAAAAGGGTTTCTCAGCAACCAGGCACCAGGCAAAAGATTTAACAAACATTTATTGGGCCACTGAATCTAGTCTTCATGAGACACATTGTTAACTCCATAAGGAATTGATACCTTTAGCTCCCAAATCAACAAAGAGTTGAGATGGACTGAAATCTCCCCCCTCCAGAATGCAGTAGAATCATTCTGAGCAGAGTGGAGAGTTGAATCACAATAATAATTGAATAAACTGTCAGGAGCAATTTACACAGCTTTTACTGGACACGTGGAAAAATCCTGTTGGGATTGTATTAATGACGACAACCCTTTTTTTGAGAGCAATGTGGCAATATTGATCAAAATTCTAAATGCACAAATCCTGTGTGCCACAGGTTTCATTTACATACACTTATCCAACTATATGAGAATGTTCTCCAGAGCACTGTTTGCAGGAGGAAAAGCTGGAATCCACCCAAGTGTCCATCAACAGAGAATAGGTTAAATCAACTGGTTCATCCTGAAATTAAAATATCAGTACTGTCATGTGTTAAGAAAAATGAGCTAGGGCTGTAGGTTCTTACATGAATACAGGACTGTAAAGGATTCCTTAATAAAAATGAGAGTTGCAATAGCATGAGTATTGGATGAGCCTGCTTGTATTTACAAGCCTTTTGCACTTAGCACACACAGAGTATCCACAATGGAAACATCTAGAAGACACACATATTAACTTTAGCTGCTGCTAAAGAGGAAGTATGGAACAGAGGTGGGGGTTCTGAATTATCTGGGCAGCTTTTATAGATCCTGTGCTAAGAGCAAAGGTTTTTCAGTATTGGAGCAGGTCACTGTGTTCATTATCTTCCTACCACTGTGACAAACACTGACATAAAGCATTTAAAAGAAGGATGGTATGTTTTGGCTCTTAGTTTCAGGAGTTTTGAGTCCATGGTTGGCCGGATGTGAGGCAAAATCAGACCATCACAGCTAAGATGCTGTGGCTGAGGGTGTGAGGAGGTGGAGACACTCACCTCATGGCAATGTGAAGAGCGAGACAGAAAGCGGACAGGACAAGATATGGCGGCCAAAGTCACACTCCCTGTAACCCACTTTCTCTAACCGGCGCCCCCCCCCCCAGTGTTTCCACCACTTTCCATTAATTCCATCAAATTATTAACCTGGCCACAAAGTAATCGACTGATTAGGTCAGAAGCATCATGATACAGTCACTTGTCAATGAAGGATCACCAGCAGGGGCCAAACCTTCAACACCTGAGCCTCTGCAGAGAGGTATGCTTCATATTCAAACCATCTCTGCCACCTACTGCAAAGCTGTCCTCCAGAGACAGAAGTTAGTGAGGACAAGAAACGAAAAGCATCACTAACGATGGGCCTGCATGAACCTAGAGCCCCAGATTCTTGTGAAGACTTGGGCTTCCTACAAGGGCTGAGAGGCACCTGAACAAACACAGGAAGATTATAGCCTACGGTGTGTGATGCTCCAATCCAAACCTGTTCCCAGGAGCTGATACACACTGCAACCTCTCTTAGAGCCTGGGTATACTCATTAGTGAAGTGTGTGTTGACCTAGCACCTACCAGGGATCGATGGGAGGGTGCATCAGTGCAGAGTGGAGAAGCTCTTCCTAACATCACTACAGGGATGGAAAGTGACAAAGGAAACTGAAGCCACATGGAATTGACCCTTTGGGAAAACTGGCTCATCAGAGGAGGGGACATCCCACTCAAGCCTGACATGGTCCCCTATCCCCACCTTCATCTGTGTTAACTTGTCAAAGTGCTAAAACTGCTCTAAGTTATCATAAGCTCTCTGAAGAGCATGGCCCACCTCCTGGGGCTGGAGTGCTAGGGTTCTATGGCCAGAGAAAATGGCAGCCGTCCTGTCACGTGCCCTCCAACAATAAACCTTCTGCATCCATTTCTAAATCCCCAAGTAAATACTGGTTCATTGGTCTGCTGATGAAAATCACTGGTAGAGAGGCTGATGGCTGCCTAGAGACCCAGGCAGCTGAAACAGCAGCATGTTTCCCAATGAGCCTCCTGTGATCCTAAACTTAGCCCTTCCCTCAAGCCCTCTTTCCTTTCTCCTGCCTCATTTTCTTACCACAATCTCCCCACATCCAACCCTCCCTACTCCTTAGAAACTCACTCCCTCAAGAATACTCCTGGGCTGGGGGAAATAATCATTAACTTAATCGCTTGCTATAATTACATAAAGCTTGCTGCTTATAATAAGAACGTAGACTTTTAGTAGAGAAAACTGACTTGGAATTCTAACTCCGCTGCTTACTGGATGACTTATCTTGGGTCAGGGAGCCTCGGTATCAGAGATAGGGTTACTATCGCTGCTATGAAACACCATGACCAGAGCAACTTGGGGAGGAAAGAGCTTATTCGGCTTATGCTTCCCCAGTACTCCTCATCACTGAAGGAAGTCAGGACAGGAACTCAACAGGGCAGGAACCTGGAGGCAGACGCTGATGCAGAGGCCACGGAGGAGCGCTGCTTATTGGCTTACTCCTCATGGCTTGCTCAGCCTGCTTTCTTATAAAACCCAGGACCACCAGCCCAGGATGGCATCACCCACAATCATCTAAGCCCTCCCCCATTAATGACTAAAGAAAAAAAAACCTTATAGCTAGATCTTATAAACAGCATTTTCTCAATGGAGGTTCCCTCAAAGGAAGGGAAAGGAAGACTCCCTACAGTGCTCAGCCGTTTCTCAAATCAGTCAACTAGAGCAAGAGACTCTTGAAGTTTTCTAAGCCTGAGAGCCCAGTGTCCTCCCATCATGTCTGGGAGGGGTGCAGGGAAGATGGCATTGAAAGGCCCCTGTGGCCTAGCTCCAGGGCAGGCAAAGTCAAGTGTATGGTTCTTTGCTAGATTCCCGACCACTATTCATGCTGGCATCACCAAGGGAAGGCTTCAAGTGCAGCGCAGACGTGCCTGGGGCTGGGGGGCAAGGCCAAATCAAAGTTGAAATGCTATAAGATAAGACATGTGGGGCCAAAGGGGTTCAGAAGTTGGCTGACTGGTGCCGATTCTACTGCCAACGCTAAGGCTGCCTTCACCCCTCCCCCCATTTGAAAGACCCCAAGTCTTCCTGTCTTCTCAGCTGGTGCTCAATCAACCTCAACCTATAATACTTGTTGAGCATTTATTCAGGCGGGTGGGGCATTGAGAACCAAAAAACAAAAGGGGAGTGTCCTGTGCTCCACTCACCCCTCTGTGCATTGCTGCCTCATCTCCTCATGACTGTGACCTCTGTGGAGAGGCACGGGAGGAGGGGGATGGGAGAAGAGGTGGAATGCACAGTGACTGCTTGCAGGTATGGCTTGTCTTTTTATAACACTTTAAATATCTCTCAAGAGGGAAATCATGTCTTCCACTAACTTCATACACCACTCCTGGGCCTGGGAACAACGTCGTACACCTGGTAGATACTTACTTAATATTATTCCTTGACTTGGACAACATGTTGAATAAAAACAAGATACCTGGTATGATGGCTTACAACTGTAATCTGGGGCAAGGGGGACAGCGTCAGTTACATAGTGAGATCCAGGCCAGCCTGAGCTACAGAGTTAGATCCTGTCTCATAAAAGAAAGGAAGGAGGGAGAAAGGAAGGAAGAAAGAAAGAAAAGGAAGGAAGGAAGGAAGCAGGAAAGAAAGAAAGAAAGAAAGAAACAAACAAACAAACAAACAAACAAACAAACAAACACAAAGAAGTCACTATTGTGCATTGCTGTGTATGAATACAAACCAGCACAGCTCTATAGAAAACTACATGGAGTTTCCTCAAAAAATTAAAAACAGAATGACCCTGCTCACAGTTGCCCTGCTGAGTATAAATCCAATGGAAAGGAAATGAGTGTGTCAGAGACACCTGCACGTCTATGTTTACATAGAAGGAATAGGAACAACCAACATGTATGTCAAGAGATGACTAGATAAAGAAAATATGCTACGTAGATACATTAGAATATTACTTAGCTACAGAAAAGGAAAAAAATTCTGTCACTTGAGATGACTTAGACAGAACTGTTAATCACTATGTTAAGTGACATAAGGGAAGTGCCATATGGTCTCGCTTAGACACAGAATCTAAAGGACTGGACTCACAGAAGTTGAGAGGGAAACTGGTTTCCAGAGGCTTTGGAGGGTGGTTGGGGAATGTTTGATCAATGAGTAATTACAAAGCAGCAAGATGCCCTGGGGTGTTATTGCACAGTGCGTTACTTTTCTGTGTTGTACTTTGTTTTGGGAAACAGAGTCTCATATAGCCCAGGACAGCCTTGAACTGATTCTCCTACCTTCATCTCCCAAGTGTTGAAACTGCAAGTGTGTACTGCTGTGCCTGGCCTTCCCAGCAGGATTATGATAGATGACAGGGGTGTACTGTACAGGTCAAAGAGCCAGAAGAAAAGGTTTTAGCATAAAGAAATGCTGAATGAAGCAATAGTATATCTGTATAGTGTTAGTAATTCTGTTGTTGTATTAAAATTATTTTGTTTTGTATATTAGTTAACTTATTTTTAAAAAGAATAAATTAATAACACCAATAGCATCCACTTTGTCAGCAGTCTGACAGCACTAATAGGCAACACATGCAGCCAGTGTTTTATGTGTGTAGTCAGAAGTCTGCCATGGTTCATGTTCATGCCACAAATGTTGGCCACCATCTTGAAGTCTTTAATAACTTTTAGCAAGGGACTGAGATGTTCACTTTGCACTTGGTCCTGCAAATGACACTCATGGTCTTAGCCATATCTGCAATGAGCCACTAACAACTCATTTTTATCGTGCACTAACTTTCAGAAGTTATCTGTTGCCAGATATGCAAAGATATGCATATAAGGATTTTTAAAAATCTGGTCAAGACCAAAGCCTCTTGTCTAGCAGGAGCTACCTACACGGAGCTGCCAGACCATGGTCCTATTAACAGAGCTTAAACTGTTATTGAATTTCAGTTGTGGGCAATGAGAACTTTGTAGTCACTGAGGGTATTTTTCTACACACAGAGACTTTTGAGATAAGAAGCTTACACAACCTGCCCAAAAAAGGAAGGTAGGGGCAATGTGAACACAGACTAACTCGTTCCTTTCTTCTTACAAATAGCAGCTAAGTACACACACACACACACACACATGAGAGAGTGGGAGAGAGGGGCAGCCCTTTGCCTCCAAAGGAGGCACTCTTTGATAAATGAAGGAGAAATCACTGCAGAAATGGTGTGGAAGGGAGGCAGTGTCTGCACTGAGCATTCAGGGGGATGAGGAAGAAGCACTGCTCCAGAAGTGAGCTGTACCAGCAAGGCTCCAGGGTGGCCATGGCCTTGTCTGCAGGGAGCAGCACCAGACAAGTGTCTGTCTTAGTTAGGCCTACTATCTCTGTGATGAAACACCATGATCAAAACAAGTTGGGGAGGGAATGGTATATTTGGCTTCCACTTCCATATCATAGTTCATCAGGAAGTCAGGACAGGAACTCAAGCAGGGCAGGGACCTGGAAGCAGGAGCTGATGCAGAAGCCATGGAGGGGTGCTGCTTATTGGCTTGCTCAGCCTGCTTTCTTATAGAACACAAGACCACCAGCTCAGGTGTGGCACCACCCACAATGGGCTGGGGCCTCCCCTATCAATCACTAATTAAGAAAATGCCCCATACTTATCTACACCCTAATCTTAAGGAGGCATTTTCCCAACTGAGGTGCCCTCCTCTCTGATGACTGTGTCCTTGGCAGCAAACATCAGTATCTTGTAGGGGAGTAACAAGGAATATGAGCAGAACCCCAGAGTCAGCCCAGCAAGGTGGCAACAGTTGTTCTAACAGACAACAAAAAGCAGATCCACCCCGTGCTTGGTCCCACCTGAAACCAGCAAGCTGGGGAGAGTCCCTGGTGAGCTTCCAAGAAAATCACACATACCCTAGGAAGCATTGGCCTGCTCAGAAGCTGCACAGGGCTACATCTGCATTTGGCACCTTGAGTCAGGCCAAGGACCATGCACATCCCCAGGGAAGGCACCAGCAACAGGGAGGGTCCCGCTCCTGTCTCTGGGGGCTCTTCCTCTAGCTCAGACCTGGGGCCTGCTGCCTCCCATGCTCCTATCAAGACCCCAGATGCCTGGGAGGCTCTGTGTGCCCCGGCCAGAGGAACCACGTCTACCCTGCCTCCTTCTTGAGCTCCAAAAATTACAACTTAAAAGGGATATATCACAAAGATTGCTCCATTAAAGCCTCAAGAGTCCCAGGAGAGACTAACTTAAGAAAAAAGAAATGCAGTGGGTAAAGGGAGGGTTCATGGAGTCGAGCATATTGTTCCGAGTTCACTACTTTCCTCAAACCAAGTACAAAGACAGTCTTAGCTGTTTAACTTCTCTGTGTGCCTATGTCTCCATCTATAACACAGGGATAGTGAAGGCACCTCCCAGGATCAGGTACTTAATAAACACAGTGCCCTTCACATAATGTATGACCATAGAAGCATGAGCTCAGAAGACACTAGCTCCTGTCAGTGTTTTATTCATCCTACGAGTTCCATTCCCATGGTTGTGTTACAGGGCACAGACTTAGTTTGGCTTCTGACAAAATGTGAGGTTCTTCCTAAAAGCACCTCGGTCCTGGGAAAATGGGGTTGTGTGAAAGGAGAAAATTTGATAGTGGGACATGTTCAAATGCCCCACAGCTGAACAGTAAGAAAGGGATTCTCTAAAGCCCCTGCTAGCAGCTATAATTCTCAGCCATGTTTCTCATCTCCTCTGCACTAAGAATGGAGGTTCCTTTATCCACGGCATTATCCACATTAAACATGCGATGGTTACAGGTGAGACCTGGAAAGGTCTTGGAGAGGAGCTAGTCTGACCCTCTTTTAAAATTGCAGAAATGGCTCAAATCAGAAGGTCCATGAAGGCCTCAGAACTCAAGACCAGCTCTCCTCACTCAGCTTTGGGGGCAGTCTGTCCTAGTTTGATGTTATTGTAATTCTTTAGTATTTCTGTATTATGGTATTTAAAAAAGATACCATGGTTTGATTTTTCTGTTGCTACTTTTGTTTGTTTGTTTGTTTGTTTGTTTGAGACACACTCTATACAATCTATAAATTGCTTTGAACATGCAATTTCCCCATCTCTGTCTCCTCCATGCTGAGATTACAGGCACATACCACCATTTCCATGATCCAGTGAGATTTTTTTTTAATCTCAAGTTCAGAAGGCAGAAATGCAGAAAGCATGAAGGTGAAGGATGTCCAAGGTGGTATTGGGCGAGTGCTTGCTTCCTCCTCCTCTTCCTTTTAAACTACAGCCCTTGTTTGCTGAGGCTGTCCCAAGTCACGGAAACAATCATTTGTCTTGTAAAAAATGAAATTATGTAATTTGTGGAAGCATTATTGAAACAAGGATCATCGTGTTAAGTAAAATCAGCTAGACACAGAAAGATGAATATCATATGTTTTCTCATATTCAGACTCCAGGTTCCTTTTAGAGACATGAAAGTAGCCAGCCTAGTTAGAGTAGGGAAACAAGAGAAGGTAGAATGATATGATTACGAGTAAAGCACATTGAATACATGTGTGAAAATGTCATGATGAAACCTATTTTTACAAATAATATATCCTAATAGTTTCCAAGGAAGAAAAACAGGATTGATTAACTTAAACGTATAGGAACAGAGAGTCTAGGTAATTCTCACTGACCACATGGCAAGTGGGGATGATGGTGGTGGTCAGAAAGCCCCTCGATGAAGGCATTCCTCCAAGGGTCCCTGCCCCCCTACAGATGAGGGACCTTCCTTCCCTAACCCCAGATGTTCTTGAAAGTGTGGACCAGCACTCCTTGGAGAGAGGCAAATAATGTAGACAGCACAGTAAATGTAAGAGAGACTTTGGTGTTCTCTCTTATTCTGCCTTTTTCTTTCTGTTTCTATTTCTCTTACATGCCTCCTTCTCTGTCTTGTTGCCACTTTGTCTCTTTTTTATATAATTTATTTTTTTTAATTTTATGTGCACTAGTGTGAAGATGTCAGATCCGTTGGAACTGGCATTACAGACAGTTGTGAGCTGCCATGTGGGTGCTGGGAACTGAACCCGGGTCCTTTGGAAGAGCATACAGTGCTCTTAACCACTGAGCCATTTCTCCAGCCCCTCTGTTTCTCTTTTATTCTTTCTCTGTTTCTATCTTTCCTGCCTCTTCACTATATCTCTCTAATAATCCCTGTGTGGTTTTTTTTTCTTTCTCCATCATTCTGTTTTTCTTTGTCTCTGTTTCCATCTCTCTGAACCTCTTTTATATTCTTGCCTCTGTCTGTCTCTCTCTGTCTCTGTCTCTCTTTCACACACACATACACACTTAAATAATGTATAGTGTTTCCCTTTGTTTGAAAGCCCAGCTGCCTCCCACAGTACAGCCCAAAGGCTCCTTGGACCCTCCTCCTCAACAACTGTTCTCCTAACACCCAGTGCTTCAACAACACCAGGCTACTTTGCAGTTCCCCAAACCCATCACTGTGACTAGTGTCTTTGTGCTTTTGTCCCCACTATCCCCTACCACCAAGACCTCCTCTAGGCATCCCTCCATGATCTTCTTGGACATCAGCTCTACTGATCTCCCTCTCCTACTCCCCTATCTGAAATACTACAACCACCCTGAAGATTCTGCTCAAATACCCTCCTCTGTGTGAATCATGCTTGTTCTTCTATGGTGTTTATACCTTCCTCTATTACAGCATGTAGGGCCAAGTTCTCCAAACCACAGTTCAAACATAATATTTTGTGACTGTAAATATACTTGGAAATAAGACAGTAAGATAACATGCTTACAAATGGAACTAGCCTTATAAAATGCAATAGAATCCAAGACCAATGGTCATTATAACTAGAGTATAATGGTCTATCACAGTGTTCATCATGTCTCTCCCTCAATGACCTCTAATGTGACATTTGTCTTTAAATGCCCAGCACCTATCACAGGACCCAATATATTGGACCTACATAAATGATCGGTTAGTTGATTGGTTGTTTTACATCTTATCCTTATGTCTTATCATCATTACTATAAGGAAGGTGCAGGTAATGCTGACCATGTTTGAATGTATTTAGAAAGGAGCTACAAAATTGGAAAGGGCAGAAGGATAAAAGGGAGGGAAAAAAGGAGGTCAGAAACACATTCAGCTTTCATTCTATGTTCTCACATTTTCCCTTTTCCTTCCCTTATTGTATCCTGGAACAATACAGTCCTCAGGTATTCCTAAACATTTCAGCCAGTGATGGACCATATATGACAGAGGTCCCATAAAATTACACCTCCTAGTCACTTTAGTTGCCTTAGTTTGTGTCAGTACATTCTAAGATGTTTGCACAACAACAATGAAATTGCCTAATGACGTCATGGCTCAGGATATATTCCCATCATTAGGCAATGTGTGACTGTATTCTATGAAGGCCGTAACACCTGCCCTGTATATGTACATACGTCACAGGATTGTGTTAAGATAAACCATTATGATAAGGTACTGCGTGCAAATGAGATGCTACGGACAATGCTGGGAGCGTGCCCTATAGTGGCTGCCATTCCTTGGTCAAGCTACAGTGTCTCAGTAACCAGAATGGAGGCTAGAGGGAGTAGAACAAGGGAGACACACCCAGAGACCATTGGACCGCCTCTGACCTAGATGCTCAAAAAAACCAAAGGCCTCTCTGACACCAGCCCCCAACTGGTGCTACCCCTAGCTCCGCAATAAGAATCTGAAAAGAAGGTTCTAGAAGAGCTCCTGCTTGTGTTGTTTTTAATTAAGCACATATAGAAAAGAGCCAGCCCTGGGTTTTGTCTGTTGTACTTTTGTTCCTGGGTCTGTTTGTACTTATTCAGAAATTATATAATTAAAAAAAATAATATTAAGTAAATGTGCACATCAGCCTGTCAAGCTGCCTGGGCAACCCACACTCGGGAAGCACAGTGACAGCCCTTTATTTCTCTTACTTGTTTTTAAGCACAAAATATGTCACACCTGGAAGTAATTAGCATAATTTTACTAATTTATAGCTAATTACACAATTACTTTTCTATGAAAGGCTCTGGAAAGACACTTGAAGTAAGTTTCACCAAATCTAGTGGCACAAAATTGCTTGAAAACACACTGTTAGCTTCAAACATTTCTCATCGGGGGTATACAGGGATGCCCAATAAAGTAATTCTTTCCCATTTTCAGAGTGTTCAAATATGACAGGGATATAATTTCTCTGGGAATGTACAAAGCAGAATGCCTAGATGTCCTGCTCTCCCGGCCCAATTAGAGCCTGCGCTGGGAAAGAGCTCCAGAGAAAAGTTCTATCAAGGCAGACTCAGGACAGACCCCAACAGCTGCAGCTTCGATTGCACCGCCTGAGAGAGTCTGACACGATGCAGGTGTCTAGCACTGCTCTGGAGAAAGACCTGTGTTGGTGTCAATGCTCTGGGGTCAAATAGCCCTCCAACAGTAGTGCCTAGGACTCAGTATTTATTTATTTAATTTTGTGCTTGTGTGTGTGTGCCTGAGTATATTAAAGTGCATCGTGTGTACACAGAAGCCTACAGGGGTTAGGCATAGACTCTCCCGGAACCACGTGTGAACACCATATGGGTGCTGGGAATTGAATCCAGGTCTTCTACAAGGAGAGTAAGTGCTCTTAACTGCTGCGCCATCTCTTCCGCTCTGTGAAATGTATTTTTCTGAGATAATAATAAAACTGTAACATTTCTTCCTCCCCTTCCTCCATCTCAGCCCTCTCATTTAGCCCTCCCCAATCTCCTTCAAATTCATGGTGTCTTTTCTTCATTAGTTATTGCATGCATACATAGTGAACTTCATTACCAACAGACACAGAAACCACTCCCAAATGAATACATTCAACTAACCTTTTAAACTTGTATTTGTTATTGGGAGGTCAGAGAACAACTTTGTGAGTCAGTTCTCTCCTTCCACCTTTCTGTGGAATTCAGTCTTGCATCACTGAGAGCCAAATGCCTTAACCCACTGAGCCACCTCCCCAGCCCTCAACTAACAATCTAAAGGCCTCTCTCAGTGCTTTGTAACCAATGGAAAATTTTACTAAAGGAATAGTTCACAGTGTCCCTAGTCATATCCCAGGCAGAGGAGGGAGAAATGTCAAAAACCTATTATTTATTGAACACTCATTTAGGCAAATGAAGAAGCAAAAATAAGACCCAGATGCGATCCCTATCTTCAGGAAACTGACCAGAGCCACACACGGGAATCAGGTGGCTTAGGATGGCATCAGTCCAGAGGCAAGTGGCATCCAGATAAATGGCACGGGCTACAGGTGCTGCTAAGATAGGAAGAGAGGAGGCAGAAGCCATGGGAGAGATGATGGAGTCCTGCCCCTATATGACACATGGGGGAAGCTATCTTGTTTACTTTTCTATTGCTGTGAAGAGACACCATAACAAGGACAACTTATAAAAGAAAACATTTCACTGGGAGCTTGTTTACAGTTTCAGAGGGCCAGGGAGGTAGTGGCGGGCAGGTACGCATGGTGCTGGAGCAGTAGCTGAGAGTTTTACATCAGAACGCCAAAGGCAGAAGCTAGATGGTCGGAGAATGAGCCTGTTTTGGGCCTCTGAAACCTCCAAGCCCACCCCTGGTGATACTCCTTCTCCAACACAGCCACATCTTCTAATCCTTCCCAAAAGAGTTCCACCAACTAGGAACCAAGCATTTAAAAATATAAGCCCATGGCAGTCATTTCCATTAAAACCACCAGAGGCCACACAGTTTTCATGAAAATAGGAACATTTTGTTAAAAACATGGATCATGTGGGAGGAATAAAGAATGATGATGATGAAGGAAGCAGAGGGGCCAGGAGCTCCTGACCATCATGTGAGCCTTGAAGAGGCCTCCTAGAACTCTGAATTGTGCCCTGTGTCTGCCTGGCCAATGTTTGCTCTTCCTCATAAGAAGGGAAGGAAATAAGGCCACTAGAATTGGTTGGAGCAGCAGAAAAGCACAAAGCGGTGGCATGCATTCATAGAAAGGCAACAGTACTCCAACAGGAACTCCAACTAGTTCTTGATGGTTAAAATTATAATGTTGCCATGACTTGTGACCTTCTCAAAAGCCACAAATATAAATAACTACATTATATATGTATGGTATTAACATTTTGGTGTAAGCAAAAACTTTCTGTTGCATAATATTGGATCCCATCATGAACCCCAAAAATGTGAACTGTAAAAATGGTGTCTTTTGTTTGGTGTGGATCAGCCCTAACACCTTTAACCCAAGAACTTTCTGTTTATTTTAAACAGGTGGTTATGGAGTGGCTCAGCCAGCCCTAGCACACAACTTTAATCCAAGAGCTTTCTGTATACAGGATTTAATAAAGTTAACCCTAGGTCAAGAGGTGGAGTGAGAAACCAGCTGACAGGGATGAAGTAGAAGGAGGGACTTAGAGCTGTGGGGGTATTTAAGACAAGGTAGAAAAGAAGAAGGAGCTCTCTAGCTCTTGGGCACTTTAGCTCTTTGGCCTTGAGCTTTGGCTTTCTCCTCCTGAGCTTGAAGGTCTTTTCCTCCTGGGCCGTCAGCTGAGCTAGTAAGCTTTTGGCCTTTTCCTTCTGGAGCTTGAGCTGAGTAGGAAGATCACTTGGGTGCTTTCTCCGTATCTCTGAGCTAGTAGGTTTTCACCCTAGCATCAGACTCCTGAGTCTTCAGTGGTAAAACAGAATAGTTGGGATTTTCATTCTTTATTCAACAACTTTCTGAGTGGTGCTCCAGTAGCACAGGAGCCCATGAATCAAACCACATGAAATCCAAAGGAGTTTGCACAGCGAACGAAACTATGATCAGAGCACACAGGCAGCCCACAGAATGGGAGAAAATCTTTACAAACTACAGATGGGGAACAGGTATCCAGAATTTACAAGGAAAGGCAGAAATTAAGTGCCAAGGAAGTAAAACTGCTAGCCCAAACAGGCAGTTTTCAAGAGAAGCAGCACAAATGACCAGGAACTGCCTTGTAAAGCAGTCAGGAGTATGTTATGAGGGACACACAAATTAAAACAGCTTTGAGATAACCCCTCACCCCAGTCAGGATGGACATCATTAAGAAAACTAATAACAAACATTAGGGAAGATGTGGATGAAGAGGAACCCTTAATCACTGCTTCTGGGGGTGCAAATTAATAAAGGCATTATGGAAATCAACACAGAGGTTCCTCAAAAAATGCAAATGAAACTACCATGTGACCCAGCCATCTTCCTACCCAGAGGGCCCCATGCCCTAGCATAGTGATGTTTGCATATAAATGTTTATTGATGCTCTATTTGCTATCACCAAACAAATAGATTAAAAAATATATATATATAAGCTGGATGTGATGGTGCATGCCTTCAATCCCAGTACTTGGGAGGCTGAGAGATGAGTCTCTGAACTCAAGATCTATAGAACAAGTCTCAGGACAGTCAGGGCTACATAGATAAACCCTGCCTCAAATATATATATATATACACATATATGTATATATATGATTGGAATTCATAATGGAATATTAGTCAAGCATAAAGAAAATGAGATCATGAAATTTGCAGGAAAATGGATGGACCTGGAAAATACAATATTAATCAAGGTGACCCAACTCAGAAAGAAACAGACCACATGTTCTCCCTTATTAGCATATCATTAGCATTTAATAAATGTATATATAAAATATATAAATATATATAGCTATAAGTGTGGGTGTATTATTACATTTAGAACATAGACCAAGAAGGGGTAATATTAGTTAGTGAGGAAGGACAGAATGCAAGCAAAAGAGCACATGAGCCATGAAAGATGACATGAAGCACTTTTTTGCCTATCATAGATTTTTTTTTCCTATCCCATTGTGGATATGTGGATTCAACTTTTTGAGTATCAAGGCAGAAAGAGCGATTTTGGCTCCCCATAAGAATCCAACACGTGTTCTTCCTTTGATGGTGCCAGTCAAAGTTAGACTTTCTTTGTCATTCTGTTGACCATCAGTGCACTAGAACTTTGATAGTGATCAGAGCACATCTGTCAGCCATACTGACCCACTTAAGGAAAAGCGGGTTTTGTTTTGTGTGTTTTGGGAGGCCAGCTTTGCAACCTGAAAATTCCCCATGTTTAGATCTGTAGTAAATCACTCTGTTATACTCTACTATAGTGCTATTGTATACATAAAATAAACTACAGTTTTTAAGGTTTAAACATTTTTCAAGTTTCTTGTGCTAGAGGTGGTCAAGGGAAACTGTCTAAAAAGCCACCTGTGGGAAATGGTGTGCACGAATGCGTGTGTGTGTGTGTGTGTGTGTGTGTTGATGGGCAATAAAGCAGAGGAGTGCACAGTTCTAGGAAAACTTGCCCTGTTCCTAGAAGGGCAAACCTCCTCTTCCAAATGGTTCTTCTGTCAGCTTCCTGTCTTTTCAGGGGAGACCACTCCTTCCTCGAAGCTCAGAGCCAAACCTCACCTGGCCTGTTCTAAGGAGTGCCTGAATTAAAATGTTTTAGTTTGCAAGTTACCCTTGACCCCAAAAAGTGACTTTCTCAGGGACAGAGACCAAGTGATGCCTTTCTGGCCCACTGACTCCCAGCCCAACATGTAGCAGCAGACACGAAAGAACCATCATAAAAGAGAATTGAGTTACTCTGGGACCCCCAGGGTCTGCTTTCAAGGGTCCCTGTGTAGGTGGGAGAGAGACCTGGAAGAGCTCCAGTTTCTGCCAGGCTCAACCTCAAGGCTACTGAGATTATTTTGGAAAAAAAAAACAAAGTCCTCTGCCTCCCCTAGGAGAGGAATGTTAATAGCTTACACTTGGCATATTTCTTTGCACGTTTTCAAATTACTTCCACAGCTGCCGTTAGTGACCTTTACAGAAACCAGAGAGGCAGGTAGAGGAAACCATCAATGGCCATTCCACACAGACTTCCGTATTCAGCCAACAGGTGGGCACAGCACACATGACAGAGGGGCACAGGAAGGGAACCCTCACCTTCCTCAGTCTCCAGAGGGAGAAATACACAGCAAGGCAGTTAATTTCCTAAAGAGGGTTGACAGTTTGAGAAAGTAGTCACGAGAGAGAAACAGCTCGGTCTATGCTCTCCGGACAGACCTCTGTGGAGGTGCCAGGTGCAGAAGCAGCATATGCTGCTCACAGGAAGGACTGTGGATGGAAACTGAGGCCCACAGAGGCTAAGTGGCCTGCCATCAAACCTCAACCCTCCAATTTTCAAAGCAGAGACTTGGGAGCTCATGGAAGGGTATGGTAAGTGTGCATGTACGCACGTGCACATGTGAATACACATATGTGTGTGGGTGCATGTGTGTGCACACACACACACTCCATAGTCTGGAAACCCAAAGGAAAAATGAAGAAGGAGTTTGGGCCAGCCCAGTACCTACACTTGGGCAGCCATGGCAGGTCTGGAAGGAGGCAATGTGGGGAGGCAACTCTAAGGAGGCCCTCCCAGGATTCCATTTCAGACTTACCCATCTCTTCGAACCATGCTTGTTATGTTATGAAGCATGATGTGACTGCCCTAAGACTTGAGAGTCAGCAGGTAGCTTCATCAGAAGCAACCAAGGAATCATCTGACAGTTCACAGGAAGGTTTAGACACACAAAAGATGCACAATCCTGGCACAGCCTTCAATCGCCCATGCCCAAGCACTTTCTTTTTCAAATATCCATCTCATGATGCAAATGCCTCTGACCTAAAAGTTCCTTTTGACCCTCCATAAAACCAAGTCCCTTCAACTCCATGGTGTCTATAACTCACAGACATCCTCCTGCTGGACTGCTCTGAAGACAGTCGGGGAACTGACTTGCATCACCCACCACTCATGGGTAACAAGCTGTGTGATTTGGTTCATGGCATGCTTCCTGGGTGTGTTTGAGCATTCTCTGCATAGTGTACATGCAGTTGTCTCCTCCCCACTAAAAGTCTATGGGCAGACTCAGAAGAATCCCCATTTCACAGTTATGGAAAGCAGGGCCAAAGTTCCCTTCTATGAAAAATCCTGAAGCCATTCAGTGGCTGAGCTAAGATTCAGGCCATACTCCCTCTGGCTCAGCATCAGCCATGTTGGCATGACCGGATGAGTATGCTGGCGTTGACCTCTACATATCAGGATTCCAGCTATGGGGAGGAATGCTTCCAGCAAGAAGACATCTTGGGTACCCCAGCATTGAGAACAGGTTGAGGTGAAATGCCCGTGGGGGTGCAGGGCCTAGAAACAAGCAGGAGCATCAGCAGCGGTATATGTCTAGGACTTCTGTGCTGGCCATGAGGTAACTTACCAAGGGTGAAGCCAAAACCTACCAAGCAGGATTCCTTCCTGATTCTACTGCCAGGCCCTTAAAACTAGGTCATCTCTTCAGAAAACCACCTGGTTAGAGGGTCCTTTCTGGGTAAGCTCAGTGAAAGAGATTGTCAGTGACATCAACTTCACCGGGACATTGTTCCCAGTAGTAAACATTAGTTTCTAGTCCCATCTGGCTTTTTTTTCCTATAAGTGCATGTTGAAATACATGATGGACTTGAAATCATGAAGCTTGACCTTGTACCTAAACTGTGACACCGAGGGAAAGGCCCTGTTCCTCCAGACCTTTGTCTTCCATCTGACAGACAGTGATGATCACAATGGGAACGTCTACCTCTGGAATTCCATCATTGCGGGTCTCCAAAAATGGTGTTTCCCTCTGATGCAAACTTAGAAGTAGCTGTCAGGGAGGTGAGAGGGAAAAACACAGGCAGACATGGAAGTCTGCAGAACCAGATGGACAGAGACAGCTCGCAACGAGGGAAGCTACCTAGCCAGAGACGGAAAGAACAGTCTGGCGGTGTGGAAGGAGGATGAAGGCCCCCATGCAAGCAGGCTTGTGCCAGTATTGCTGGAAACAAATAGTGACAGATTGCTAACATGTTACAGCGAGAATTACCAACACGAAGAGGGTTTTGCGCCATCACCGGCACCTCTTGTTATCCCATTAACAAAACTGAAGAGACCAAATTGCTAATAGGAGAAAATGTTCATGTTGTATTATGTCACACCTCTCCTGCCCAGAGAACACAATCCAAAAAGAAGCCAGAAGGCACCTAGAAATGTCCCCGAGGACCAGTTTCTCTTGGAAGGAATAAGGGAAAGCCCTAGCCTGCCTTATCTTCTTCTGTCACATCAAGAACACGTGCACATACCACCACCACTGACGTCAAAACTGTCAGTCATCTCACAGGACAGGAACCAGCAAACTTTGCAAAGAATACAAGGTACACTGACAGGGTCCAAGGCATGGGGAAGGGATGAGTCTGCCGGACCAGATGTTTCTGAATGTACAGAGTGCTGGATTCCAGGTCTTTCCATTTGCTCCTAGAACAACCAATGAGGTAGAGCTCATGGAGTCTTACATTTTTACCACCCTGCCCACCCTACAGCTTGGCCAGAGAAAGCCACTATTCTAATTCCATCAACCCAAGAGTCGGAGCTGTCCTATGTGCCCAGGGAGGTGTCTAGTCCAGGCATCTCAGGAAGATCTTTCTTCCTTACACTGTGAATGGATTTCCTGATCAATCAGCTGAGGCCCAGAGAGCAAGCAACATTAGAAGCTTATTCTCACTTGGGAAAACCCTCTGGTTGCCCAAAGCCCTTAATGTTTACTCCAAGTCTTCCCCGTGGGGTAATCACTGCCTACCCCAACCCCCCTGCTACCAGCTGAGAGAGTGGGGCCAGCTGTGAGCTCTACGCCCTGCTAGTCACTCAGAAAAGCAATTGGCCAAAGATTGTACTGAGTAATTGAATGGTAAGGGCTTTTGTAGACCAAGCAGGGGCTTGTCTTTGTCAGAAAAAAAAAAAATGAGGGAGAAAGAAAGAAAAAAAAAAAAGATCTTTACAAAGTACCCAAGTGCTGGGTGTCAGACAGGACAAGTTTTTTAATCATGTTAAAATGATTTATTTAAACGTCAAGGCATGTCACCTCACTTCCTTTCATTTTTCAAACTGTTTGTGTTTTTTCTGGATGATAAATTTATCTTCAGACAGCCTCAATATGACTAATTAACTTTGAAATATAAGAACCAGATGTGTGAGTTGGAGAGCTTTCTGAACTAATGCCAGACGGGCTGGTGGGTTTTTTTTTCCTTCTTCTTCCCTGCCTTCCCCCTTTTTCTACCCCCACTCTTCCCTGCTGGCCGCCCTGAAATGACGCAGAGACGCATTGCAGAGATGCGGGCTCAAGGCTCCGGCTAACAGAGAGTACCCGCTGCTTTCCTGTCTTCCATTCGGCCTCCTAAAACCAATTGTCCTTAGTGAAAGTGACCTGGCTTGCCAGGCAGGGTAGGCAGAGCAGGCAGAGCTGTCTTTGGAGGAGGGGCTTAGAAAATTCCCCTATTTTGACCTTTGACCTAAGGTAGTTCAAGACACTGCCAGAAAGCATCTGCCACACCAAAGCAAGTGGCACACACGAGTGCTTTTAAAGAAAACCATCCCAGGGCTCCTAGGATATTAGCTCCTACCATCTTCCTGTTTACTGGTGCCAACAAATGGTGCCAGCCCAGAAGAGAGAAGAGCAGATGGGGAGGGGGCATGTGGGTATGCCTTTCAACCACTGCATACTGGAGCAAAGGCTGCTGGGATTTGAAACCCACAGATGTGTGTGTGTGTATGTGTGTGTGTGTGTGTGTGTGCGTGCCTGTGTCCGTGTTTATGTATATGCATGCATGCCCCTGTATCTGTGTCTTTGTATATGTCACTATGAGGGATAGGATCCTAACCCACACTGAACATTGGCATAAAAGAAAAATCACTTTTCCATGACTCAGGTATATCAGTAACAGAGGCCAGAATGAAAAGTATTAGCTCCTATGCCTCAGTTTCTGCTACAGAGCTACTCCACAAGACCCACTGGACCTCCCTGCCTACAGAAGTAGGTTGGGGTTATGTGAGATCATAAGCAGAAAGTGCTTGAAGCATCTGAGAGGCTGACACACACCCGAGGGATTATTAGGGTAATTCCCACAATTACTCCATCATCATGACCATAATCATTATGCTGTCTCTTGATGTCTCAGAGTTTTCACCTGAGATAATCTCACACCCTTGCCAGGTCAGTAGCATTGCTCACCCGGCTACACCCAAATAGAACCATAAACAGTGGACTGGATCCTTCTCCTGCTCAGGGAGGATAAACACGGCTGCCTCCTGGTTCTAGGGAGAGGAAACTTCCTACCCCGCTTCTGCTGCTACCAAAAGTGACTCAGTCACCAGTGTACCTGAGTCTATGCCCTACTGAAGGGAGTGAGAGGCTTCATCCCTTCCCTAGAGAGCAGGGCCCTTTGAAGTCTAGAGATAGCTCTTTTTCACCTGCCCCTCTCTCTCTAAAAATAAGCTAGGCTCTGGGCTCCAGAGACCAGGTAGGGATGTGCCTTGCCGAAATGGAGGCTTCCTGGGGTCTTCCTGCTTCCTTAGCCTTGATCTTGGCTTCTGCTCCATCTCCCCAGGATCCTTTCTTCCTTTCAGAGTGTCACCCAACCCCAAGTTAAAGGAGTGTCACCATGCAAGGAGGTATTTGCAAGTTAGCAGGAGTTTCTGGATATTTGTGGAACAACAACAACAACAACAAAACAACCCAAAAAACAAAAAAAGAGAGAGTTCAACAATTCAATGTCCAAAGCAAGGAGAAGCGAGTAGAGGGTAGGGTGGGGTTGGTAGTGGAGGGGAGGTTGTTACGGGTGGAGAGTGCAAGCCTCAGGCTTCTCAAGTTGGAGCAGGCCTCAACCTAATGCTAAGGCCACAAATCCCAGAGTGAGATGCGGATCCCAACAGGTCCTCAGACAGCCATATACCCCCTTCACGAGGCAGACTGAGGAGGAGTCAGAGACAGGTGTTGTCAAGGTGCCTACATTGACACCTACTTTGCAGAGCCCTCATTCTCCTTCAAGACAAACCTCACTGAGCTCCCTGGACTTCACAGGGAGAGAAGCTGTGTGAATACTGAGCACCAGGTAAACTCATGGACACTTTCGCAGTGTGCTGGTCCATGATGAGCTTCTGGGCCACCACTTTCTCTCCACTTAGAAGTACAGGCTGGCACTCCCCTGCCTCTTCAGAGGGCATCCTCCCAATGAACAAACATGCCCACCCATCCGGATCCCTGTAATCTCTCACAGACTGAAAGCTATGTGAAGCACCGTGGCTTGGCAAGTTCCACCTCTCTCTCTTGCCCCACACCAGGCAAGACATTCAGCTTGCTTTCTGACTATTAATAACATTTCCTGCCATGTCAAACTAAGATAATTATGGAGCTAGCAGAATCACAGCCTCCTTGACTAACAGAAGGCCGGAGAATGGAAACGGATAGGAAGTTTGGGAAGCACAGGTTAGGGAAAGGAACCTTGGGTCTTCTGGGACCACATGGAACAGCCATCTCCTGTCACCGTGGGAGAGGAGCCCTTTGCCACAGGTCTGTACCTGAGACCCATCAATCCACCCTTCCTTCACAGTGGAACTAGGAGACTGAACTTACGGCCGGAAGCTAGCCTCTACTTCTGGCCAAAGGAGCCCACTGCACACACCTATACAGTCACCAGAGCCACGGAGCATCTGATGGAACCCAAAAGACCTGGATTTGCTCTGCTCCCCTACACAGCCACACAACAACCCCCTGCCCCTCGTCTTCTGCCACTAAGTGAACATAACAAGCAGGGAAACTTGACACTGGGAACGACAGAAGCCATCGCTTGGGAACCGTCAGACTTGATGTCTCTGAGACCTGGATCCGAAGGCCCATCCCCTCTGTACAGCTTGAGACATTTAATAAAGTAAAGCCCCCAGGATCAAGGGCTGAAGTCCCTTCCGTGCCTCCACGGAGCACGCTGGAGTTCTCCAAAGCCTGCCTCGCGTCTGTCTCTCTCCAGAAAGCCTTTCATGCTGCCTCGCCAGACTGACATTTTGACAAGTTGCCACGAGTGACATCTGATTTGTACAAATTTCAAGACTAATAAATCTACCTGTCAAAGCGGAAACTTTAAAAGGAGCTAAGCCCAGCGGGTATAGTTTAACAGAACTCAAGTTGATGAAAGTGTAGGATGGAGAAATTATATCTGTCACAATCCACCCACATTAGTTCTGCAGAAATGTTGGCAACTGAAACAAACGTCTTTCACGGGTGTTACCAGAAAAAAAATTAAAAATAAAAATAAAAAATTTAATCCAAAAAGAAGATTGTTAATACCCTGAGTAACAAGTAACAGCTCTATTTGTAAACTAACAAAATTCTATTTATTTAATTTTTAATTTTGTTGCAGATGTTAGAAGCGGCTCTCCCTCCTACCTCCTTTGCTGTCTTGGTTGGAATCCGGACTTTCCACTCAAGCTGGGGCCATCAATCACACAGTGGCTCCCAGCTGGCTGGCAGGGTGAACAGAGGTGCTAGCATCAAGCATGCAGGGTGAGGCAGGAGGCAGTGCCCTCAGCTCTTGAGTCCTAGGGAACCTGCTGGCACCCTGAGCCCTCTGGGCAGGCATACAGGGCCTCACTGCCCCCCTCACCATGCCACCATTTAACCCAGAGCCTCAAGCCTGGCACCATTCTGCATATGGCAATGGGATTTCTGTTTGCAGTTTATGGGTATTTGTGGGGAAATATAGAAAGAGACAGGAGAGAGAGAGATGGCTTTTTTTTTCCTTTCCTGTATGGGGGTCCACCTCTTGTCCTGCATCATCCAGTCAGAAATGATATGTAGCAGAATCCTCTGGTCAGCAAAGAAAGTGGAAGATGGGGGCCTTCTTAAGAGTCAATTATATTTAGGACACTTGCAGAAGAAAGTCTGAAACAAACCTCCTTGAGTCATGCAGCCTTCTGCCTGTGCCACCTTCCAGAAGTGCCTGCTGCCCTTCAGGGTAAGAAACCATTCAGTCAACCAGCCACAACAGCTAAACAGGCACTATTTATCTGCCTCCTTTTCCTCTGAATTCAAAACGGAACCTGGTGTACCCTCTTTCTCTTACAGGTAAGAAGCGAGAAGGCAGGGACAGACAGACAGACTGTTGCCTCTCATGTTTAGGTAGAGAAAGGGGGTCCTCAGATCACCCAGAACATGCACCCTGGGACCCAGAGCTTGGTTGAAATGAAGCTCCAATAGGAGACCATATAGGCAGCCTCCTCCTCGTTCTCAAATTTCTGCTTGATATTCACTTGACTAGGACCATGTCGATCCCCCGAAAGCCTTCTTTTTTTTATTTTAGGATATGCCTTGGGAGTTCAACATGGCACATATTAAGGAGAATTCTGGCGATGTGGACACAGATTGGGACTAACACGGATGTCACATAACCGCAAGGGACCACAGAGACCCACAGCAGTACCCTTTTAGGTTAAGGACATGGTGCCAATCTTTCTGAAGCACCTGGGGCCGAAACAAGCTCTGCCCAGCCCGTCTCCCTGTCAATTAAATATTTGTGAAGCAGATTCCTCGTCCACGACACTCCGCTCAGCACTGTGTGAATTATGGAGAAGTGCAAAGTATGATCTTGTCCTAAAAGAGTTTACAGTCCATATGGGGTGTTGAGGCAGTGATAAACAATGTGCCACAGAAGAAAATAGAGCCTGGTAGAGAACAGAGTTCAAGTATGGAAAGAAAGCCAAGGACAGGAGGGGCCCCAGACCTTGCCCTGTCTACTGGCCGTGGGGCACACTGAGAGTGGTCCTCTATTGAATGACACAGTTGATGCTCTGTATTTTCTGTTTTGTTTTTTTTTGGGGGGGTGGGTATTTGTTTTTTGGGTGTTTTTTTTAGAAGAGACTCTGGGCAGTTTTATGCTCAAAAGATCAGAATGAAGAGTTATACAATGGCTAGTTGTTGTCTTCGGCTCTGTGGGTTGGGCTACCCAGGCCTGTCTTCACTGGGGGAATCAACTTTTGAGCCAGCACCAAACACCAGATGAAGAACATTTTGAAGAACACCAGACAAAGAAGCATTTGGGTCTCCAGAGAAGATAGGAACTCATCTCTACTCTGCTCCAGCACAGCCCGTCCCACCTACAGCTACACCACGGCAGCTCCTAGCCTCCCTTCCCCACGAAGGGAGCCCTAGATTACCCCTAGCCCACTGAAAGCAGGCAAGGGCAGCAGACAGTTGCCTGCAAAGGAGAGAAAAGCAGGCGGAGGCTCACAGCAAAACACCAGCATTGCTTTGCCAGACGGTTCGGCTAAAACCACAAATGAGGACAGTGTGTCTTGGAAATGGAAGACCCTAGGATAAGAAGACCAAAATGCTGTGGTGGGATCCCAGGTCACCGAGCCACTCCCTCCCAGCCACACTCTGAGATGTGATGTACAAAAGCAGTCTTTCTGTTTATATATGGAAGTGGTCCCCAGAGCCTACACTTCCTTCCATCTGGGCCTTGCTCTGGGCCTGCCTTGGACAGTTAACCAGGCCTGACTAACATGGTGCCTCCCCCTGAAAGCCAGGGTTTGACAGCTTGAACGATGTATCAGCCTTAAGGATAAGTGTTCAGAGGGAAGGAGGCAGCTCTAGAGAAATTCCTCAAATGGACAATGTATTGGATACAGAGAATCCAATGTTCCCATTACAGAGAAGAAAGCTCCATTGTCTGGCATGGATTACCAAAAGCACAATCCCCAACATATTTGATCCATATATGTGGATCGAATCAGAATATCTCTTGAAAGGGGACAATTAGCAAGCCAATGCACAGAAAGGTTCAGTATCTGATGTACAGTCACACAGGTGCCAGCAGATTTAGAAACTGCTGGTCTCGCTTTTCCTTTGAGACAGTTGCTTTTTATTTTCCCTTGGCAAGACAGTCCCTCTGGAGAAAGCCTTGGTTATTCCAAATGTGACTAATTTAAAAAATATTGTTTAAAAGTCCTCCCCCCCGCCCTAAAATAAGCACTTCACTTTACAGTCATTGATTTGGTATTTGTTCAACCCAAGAGTCCCTTACCTGGCACACTGTAATCTACTTCTCTTTCAAAAATGAGCTTCCTCTGGATTGGCAGAATGAGTCAAGTTCTTAAGAGAGACAGAGGCACCACCTGAGGCCTAGGTAACAGCTCAAAGCAGGCCTACAGGGCTAAAGCCTGCCAGGGAGCAGCAGCCTCCAAGGGCACTCACTCACGTGGAGAGACTGCATATGCCCTGGACAGTCCCTCTCCTTGCAATTCCACAGCCCATTGCCTCCTGTCTGGGGCCCATTACCCACAGGAGAACCTCAGCTTGAAAGAACGGAGGCCCCGCTCTTTCTACTGCCTCCAGGCAGCATTCTGGGTTTTGCAACCAAAGAGAAAGAAAAAGAAAAAGAGAAAAAAAAAATAGAAAGAAGAAGAAGAAAAAAAAAAAGCTTGAACTGTTTTTCAAATGTTCTGGGTCTTGGCAAACCCCAAAATGCCTTTTGCCAACTGCTTTTTCCCTTAATTTTTAAACCTCGGGTGTATTTCCAGAACGATCCGATCCATCTGCTTCTGATTCGTTTACACTTAACTCATTAGGAGGTTGTTGCGTAAGAAGCAGTTTGACGTCCCCAAGATCCCTAGTGGGGGATTCTTCTTCCCCCTTTGAGTCCCACAGGGGCATCTCGCCAGCAGAGCATGGCGCACCCCCCACCCCGAAACTAGAAAGCCTGCTTGGAACTCCAGCTCCCTGGGATGAGAACAGGCTCCCTTGATGTCCACACCCATCACTCATCCTGCTCGCTCCCTCACACCATGATCGCTGATATGCTGTTACTGTCATTAAGGACACAACGGACAGCCACACATTAGTGTTAAAGGCTGTGTGCACTTTACTGTCTGCCTTTCTTCATTCTGGCCTTTAAACTCATCTGGCAAGACACTCCACAGACACTCCCAGCCCACCACAAACTCCCAGCAGGGCCTGAGGGAGCTCATGGGCGGCACTTACCTTTATGCACCAATGCTCATCCCCACCCCCGCTGGCCTTCTTCATGAACTAGGAACTCCAGAAGGGTGGGAGAGGGCAGTTTCCAAGGACAAAAGCAGGGCTGGGCTGCTGATGGCCCAGACAGAAACACAGAAGACAAACCTAGATTTCCAGAGTGCGGGTGACTGCCTCTGCTCTGTCCCCTTCTTTACCAAAAAGGAATCTTTTCTGTCATCTTCTGTTACTTTGTTACCATGATGTTTAATCCCATATTGATTTTGTTTTTTAATACATAGCATATTGACTAACTCCTGCATGCTCAACAGGACTCTTCAGGAGGAGCCAAGGGGAGCAAAGGCAGATGAAGGGGCCTTTTCCAGAGGATCTTGCAGCCATCTAGAGATATTTTTTGTTTTCCTTAGGGACCTGTCATTGGCCCAGTGAGCAAGACACTGGAAAATCTAAACAATCCCCACCCAGGAGAGAGCTCAGGTGCTGGGCTGGGGAGCACCACCTTCCTTCTGGGGACAGTCATAGGGAGAGGCAGGCTGAAAGCACCCGGGCTAGATGGCGAAGAGAAGAAGGCATGGTTCTGGAAGATGATGCGAGGGTGAAACCTTAGCGGCAGGAGGCACAGCCTGCTGGTGGGGCAAAGGCTGCTGCGTGGAAGAACAAGGCTGATCAAGGAAGGCAGGTGTAGGGGATTCAACCCGAAGCCCAGGCTCAACCTCAGTGCCCAGGTGAGTTAGTGCAGGGTCTGAGAGAGGAAGTAAGGCCAAGAGGGCAGTGCTTTGGGAGAACAAATCTGCTGTGCAGTTAAAGGGTGTCAGGATGTGATGACAGGCAGAAGGCAGGATACTGGTCAGGAGTCTGCTGTAATCATACAGGCATGTAATGACAGCGATCTCAAAGCGGGCGGTGAGAGGAAAGAAAGGGAAAAAATGAATGCAACCACTGGGCTGGGTGACTCAGTGTCGAGGGCCCCTAGGAAGGGGGAAGAGCAGATGTGACACGGAAGCCTGGGAGCGTGTCAACTGAGGGCAGAATGTTGGCAACTATGGATGGCATTTATGCGACAGATGATAAACAAAGACACAGTCTAAGCCCATACAGAATGATCTCTGTCCTTTCCAGTGACGCATGGCAGGTGCTGTCACTGCTGTGGATTCAGTGTCCCTTCCAAAACTCATGTGGAAGTCTAACTGCTGCTCTAACATTTAAAAGAAGTAAGACTTTTAAGAGGCAAATTAGGTCATGAGCAGACCAATGCCTTGATCACAGGAGTGGATTCCATGCTTTAATAATATTTGGCTAGCATACACATGACCTGGGTCTGAGCCCCAACACCAAGAAAAACATACATACATACATATGTACATACATACATACAAACACATGCACACACACACACACACACATACATGGAACTGGAGAGATGGCTCCATGGTTATGAACCCATACTTACAGAGGACCCAATTCAGTTCTCAGCACCCATGTAGGACAGCTTACAACTGCCTGAAACTCCGTCTCCAATAACTTTAAATTCCTCTCCTATTCTTCACAGTATCTGCATACGTGTTCAAGAATGTGTGTGCACACAAACACACACACACATACAAATAGAAAGAGATTAAAAATCAAATCTTTAAAAATAATAAAAATAAGAAACCATTAGTGTTAATATGCTAGTCATGGTGATATGCACCTGCAATCCCAGAACTAATCAGCAGGATGAGGCAGGGGGATCACAAAGTTTGAAAAAAAAGAGTTTGCCCTAACTTTCTCCCTCTGTCTTGCTGCCATAATTGTATTTCTGCCTTCAAACCTAAGATGACCTTCACATTTGACACTGACTTGCCTCTAGACTTCCCAGCTTCAACACTGAGAGACAAATGGCCTTCTACTGTACATAAACTATCCAGCATCCGGCATAAAGTAAAAGGGAAAAAAAAGGCCTAAAACAATAAGTTCTGTTTTACTGTTGATAGACTGGGACTTAGGACACGTTTATTCATTCCCTACGCCCGCCAAAAATAAAAAAAAATAAAAAAATCATACAAACGATGGATGTGGACACTGTGCCTTCCTTCCCACTAATTCTCTAAGCCCATTGTTCTCTGACCTCCTTCCTGATCCTCACACACCTCACACCCACTCATATAATTCCGTCTATCGTAACACCCTTCACCTGCCTCAATCCAGACCAAGTCCTTGCTCCTTCAGAAACCCCTGCACCTTCTCTTCCAGACCCTCTGAGAGTCACAGTGGCCTCTGCAGACATGTGCGTCTGATCTCATGCTGCTGCCTGTAGCGGCTCACAGTTCAGTATTTCCTGACGGTGAGGGTGCAGGGCGGCTGCGGAGGCCAGGGCCCAGCCTTGCCGCTGAGGTAGTTACATGGCCTTGGGCGAGTTACTCAAGCTCTTTAAGTCTGTTTCCTCAGTCTGTCAGGTGGAAATAAAAGGGTTATTGTAGAGATTGGATGAGAGAACGCCTGGCACATGAAAGGCGCTCTATGAACATGCCCATCAATATAATGACACCTGTTGTCAGCAGCAGTCCTGTGATGGGAGTCGCATGTTCAAAGCCTTGGCCATAGCGGATGCTTAAGGAATGTTGTTCCACTCAGTTCTCGATGATCTCAATGACAATGGACGGCCTTTCAGTACTGAGTGCTTATAGTCTTTCAAGTATTACATTTATTTGATTGCAGTTAAGCAAATGGGTAGGGTGAAAGGATTCCACTCCAGCATGCTTCAGATACAGCATGTTTAAGACAAGACAGGAACCCGGAGCCCAGACTGGCAGCCAGAACACCAAGCAAGTCATGCTCAGCCTCCCCAGGGGAAGGGAGCCTGCTGCTCACCCTTTCTTCATTTCATAGGCTCCATCCATCCTACTGACAGTGACCTGTCTTGGCAGTAACGGCACGCTTCTCAAAGCGCTGTCCTTTCTCCTTCCAGCCCTAGCCAAGGCAGCTCCAGAAGAGACGGTGTGGAAAGAGGAACAGGTGGGGCACATCACTGAAAGCGTGTTCTGGGCTTCATGTGGCTCAGCCATAGAGTCCTTTGCCTAGCATAAGTAAGGCCCTGCATTGGGTCCCCAGAACTGCAGATCATATTAACAGAGGTTCATACGATTAGGAAATTAAATGAACACATTTCTGGTCTCCTCCCTCAGTCAGGCCAAGCCCACCAGGCATTGTGCATGGTCACCTGGAAGCCAATACACAGAATCCCTCGGCAGCTCAGAGCATGTCCCCCAACTGTCTCTCTATTCCTATAGGCCCACCCAACCCAGTTCCTTTCAGCCATCACAGGGACAATCAAAAATGGTGTCTGGGAGTTTATTAAGCACCTACTGCAAAAGGAGGGAGAGAGCCTTAGACATCCTTCCTCTGAAAAATAAAAATAACCACTGCAAGTTCAAAAAGAAGGAACAATGATGGATGATGTTTTTCAGAGAGAAGGACCAGTATCCTGATGACTGATACCAAAAGCCAGCATCCCGTTCTTGGTTATATTTGCTTCACATAACCATATTTCAACAAAGTGAAAGAAGAGAGTTCCTTGGGAGCCAAACATGAAGATGGAAGCCCACATCAGAGGCCTCTGGAAGTGAAGGACTAGACCAGGGCATCTGAAAGGAACCTATCTGGGGATCTGTGCCAAGCATAGCCAGAAGCTGCCCAGCTCACCACTGGCCTGGAAGCCCTTCCTGCAGCTGGCAGAGTGTTTTTGGCCCTTGGGAGCAAGCACCAAGCTTAGCTGGGACCGAGTAACACTTCCCTGTGCCTGAGCAGTAGAAGAGGAGAGCCCGAGAGTAAGCAAAACCATCTCCCTGGGGCTGTGGGACCAGGAGAAGGCAGAGAATACTTGCAGGGGAGGTCTGGGGCCATCTGTCCCCAAGCAGAACAGTGAGTACGAGAAACCTCCCATCATCCCCAGCACCCCCAGCAGAGTGTCGGGACTTTCAGAGGGAGCGGTTTAAAGTGCTGATGGATCAGCCTCCATCCAAGTGGAGCCATTCAGTGGGTCAGTGGGGCCATTTGTTGGGCTCTGTGAACCATGTACCAACCCAAGGCCCTGGCAAGTGACTCTTTGTTTTTCTTTATATTAGGGATTCAAGCCCCACATCCGCACGTGCACAGGCACCATAGGAGGAGATGGGAGGAGTCAAAGCCCCCGAAATGAAGCCTATCTGGGGCTCTCAAATGGCACAGGCTGTGCTTGGGGAAATGTCACTGCTTGGCTGGGAGCATGGAGCACTGGCAGGCAGGGAGAGGCAGAGAACGGAACCGAATTTAGGAGTGACTGGAAGGTCGACAAGAAAGAAAAGCCAACGCACAGCATATATACATAGAAACAAGCAGCACTTCTGAGCCTGGCTGCAGCTCCTGCAGAGCACCCACAGTTCCTCTGGGCTAGATGCTCTTGCGAGTTCCACATGGTCTGTGTGAGATGAGACCGACACCAGGCTTGTTCCTGTGCCTCCGCCTTTGTTTCTGCTTATTCCCACACTTGGCATGTAGTTCTGCCACCTCCGTGAACAATATCACTATCATAGAGCACATGCATGGGTGTGCATGCACACACATACACACACACTCCGGTCTCCATATCCATTCAGATGCCTTCCTAGAAAACAACACTGACTTTTCATCAGTTTGTGGCTTTTCCCCAGAATATGAACACTTGAGCCAGGTTAGTCTTTGATCCCACACTGTCCCTCGATGCTTTCTAGAGATTTGAGTACATCTTGCATACCCCACCAAAAATGGCATGACCCCCTGAGTTCAGGAATGATGCCTCTCACTCCTATGGCACTATTCTCTAGGTTTAGCATGCAATTAGGGAAAGAAAACACAGAAAGGCATGGTGTAGAGCAGATCCTACTGTGACCCTTATGAGCCTGATTGGCCACCAAGTATAAGTGAAGTCCTCAGACCTGGAAAATACCCATCTGACCTTCCTTCCTTCCTTCCTTCCTTTCTTCCTTATTTTTTCCCATGTATACCTGTCCCACCCAAAGCTGTTTTTGAAAAGAGATCTTTCTTTTCCAATCTGCTCAAAGTAAAATCTCTTTATCTCATGTCTAATCACACCTAGTGGCCAAGAGTTGCCATTTCATAACAAAAGATACCAAAAGGTTCACATTCAAAAGAAAACCACAGCATGCAGGGGTTCGACCCGGAGAATTTAACTCACTTAACTGTGATAAAGTCTGGACACAAAAGTGACAGCTGTTTGCTCAGAAAGGAAATATCTATGAACCTAGAGCCTAGAGTAGGTCAGGAGGAGGAATGGCCTTGTCTGGTAATTTTATTATCTTGCAGGAAGGAATAGAGGTGGAGAGAGGGGGAAAGAAAGAGAGAGAGAGAATTGATGAAGTGATGGTCTCTGAAGCTAGGATCACTCTTGTGCCGTAGCTCATACCAGAAATAAAACATAACCACCCTCACAGTCAATGAGAGATGGTGTTCAGACCAGAGGGCTACCTGCCTGCTGTCTTGAAGACACAAAAGCCAGGGGTGGCTAGGGACTGCAAGATGAATGCTCCTGGCGAAGGAAATGGAGGTAGTGTTCCCAGAAAAGATGTGGGCAACACAGAAAGGCTGTCTTGTCTCCTCTCCCAGACATACATCTATGCTTAGGCTGCACTCACCTTAAAACAAAGACAAAATCTGATCATCAAGCACAAGAGATGGGGTGAAGAGTGTATGGCCAAGAAGAGGGTGGAGGGAGGTAGAGATGTACAGTATGAGAGACTGTTTTGTGACTCTTCAGAAACATTCCGGTGCTTTTAGACTATCAGCCTCAGCACGCAACACCCAGAACTTCCTTAGTTGATAAGCCATAAATATTTTGTCTAGTCATAAAAATACCCATTCCACCCCATTTTCCCAAATCAATGACTGAAAAACAAAGGCCCAAAGAAGGAAAGTGACTTACCCAAGATCATATAACTGTTTTGGGTTTTTGTTGTTGTTTTGCCATTTTTGTTTCTTTTTTCTTTTTTTAGCCAAGCAAGGGAAAAACACAAAATCCAGAGATATTTGTATATAAAGCAATCATTCTTATAACTCTATGCTCTTAGAATGCCTAAGACTATTACTGGAGGTGTAACAGTGTCGTGAGATAACCAAGAACCCTTCTGACATTGGATTTGACATTTGGCTTTTCAGATGGCCTGCTTTTAAAAAGACCTGAGCTTAGGTGGACAAAATCCTTAGCTTAAACACAAATATACTTTCCTTGACAAGCCATAGGTGAACGGTAGGATCTGAACGAGCTTTCTACTGCTGCTGTTACAAAACACCCAAACAAAGTGGCTTAAAACAGGGTCTTTGTCTTATACTTGTAACAGCCACAGGGCTAAAATTGAGCCATGAACAGAGCAAGTTCCTCTGTGGATGCTCAGAAGAGGAGCTAGAATGTCCCTTTCATCTTAGAGATTGCCCATGCTCCTTGGTTCACAAACCCAGTAATAGCTACTGTCTTAGTTAGGGTTTCTATTGCTGTAAAGAGATGTCATGACCATGGCAACTCTTATAAGGAAAGCATTTCATTAGGGCTGTCTTAGAGTTTCAGAGGTTTACTCTATTAACATCATGGCGGGAAGCATGGCAGCAAGCAGGCAAACATGGTGCTGGAGAAGGAGCTTAGAGTTCTACACCCGGATGGGCAGGCAGCAGGAAGACAGAGTGACACTTGGGCCTGGCTTGAATGGCCGAAGCCTCAAAGCCCACCCCAGTGACACATGTCCTCCACTAAGGCCACACCTACTCTGACAAGGCCACACCTTCAATAATGCCACTCTCTATGAGTCTACTGGGACCATTCTTAGTCAAACCACCAATGCTAGTCACTCTTTCTTACACAGTGTAACTGACTCTGGTTCCCTGATCTCCCTTTACTTTACTGGAGTCCTTTACTTGGAAGGATTCCTGTGATTTCATTGGGCCCACTGGTATTCAAGGCATACCCTTTCATCTCGAAGACAACTGATCAACTGATCAACAGATGCACCCAGAACCATCACAAACATATATCAGAAAATGTTTGCAAAGCTAAGACAGGCATGTCTAGAGAATCATTATTCTGCCCACCAGGACTCATACCTCCTGATTCATTCCCTGGTTGTAGGCTAATATCAGTAGCTCAGAACTCGTTTCTGCCTTAGATCCAGGTTCTGCTTCCCATTGAACGGATTTCTGCAGACACAATGAGTCAACTGGTCACGGGTAAGATGCCTAGTGCCTTTGCTGGCCTGGTCGTTGCTGGTACACTAGGGATTGGAGGTGGGGTTGCCTGTGAAATTTCTACCTCCATACTCCATCAGAGTTGGGGCAGTTCCAGATGAAGAGAGATGTTCATAAAATGGCATTTTTCACTTGGTTTCTGACATCAAAGCAACTTCACTAGCTGTATGGGCTCCCCACAGTCTTCCATCTAGGGACACTGCTACCAGGATTCTCCTGGTCTGTTGTTTCTAGGGAATTTTCAGCTGTGCAGTAAGTTCTTTATGTGGACAATTATTCTGCTTGTTTCAGAGTCACTACAACATTCTCCACCACCCCCCTTTCCTCCCTCCTTCTTTTCCCCAACTTTCATTTGATGTTTTGGTTTGGGGTTTATTTGGGGAGGGGGGTGAGTTGAAATTTATTTTTTAGAAAAAAATATCTATGTAGCCCAGGTTAGCCTAGTAACTCACCATCCTCCTGCTTAGGTCTCCATTATGCTGGGACTACAGGCACCTGTCACATGGCTGGCATCCACTGGTCACTTTCTAGCTGGGCCCATAATTTTCCCCATCACTGCCCTCAAGAATGAACCACATTACAGCTGAAGCACCCATGAAACTGGCTAAAATCCTGTCTATCTCCCTTACCCTTAGGGATAATGCCTAATGCCCTAAACTGGCAGATGGTTCAAAGCTCTACCACGTGTGATGTCAGGAAAGTAGTGGGTGCTTTATCTACCTGGTCCAAGGCAGGGATACATAAAAGTCATAACAGAGGGGAAAGCTTGACTGTCCCTTAAACAAAGTTCTTGCTCTTCTGAAAACTGGATACAGACTTTGGACAACTTACATGAAGCCACTTTTAGCCCCTGATGTTAATCTAGTCTATAAAAGAATGTTCCTGTAGACTCATTCTAGGATTTCTTGCGACCTCTCCTGCAATCCATCTTGGCTTTTTAGTCTGGAGTAATTTCAAAAGAGAATTGCAAGACTGTTGGGGACTCAGAGCTGTAGGTTCCAGGAATCGTCTACCATTGGTAAGCCAGTGATGGTCCTCTCAGTCCTTGGCCCATGAGCATCCTATCACACGAGTAATGATGACTTAACTTCTCTGGCTTACTTAGGGTTGATGTACCTCCCTACAGTTCTAGAATGCCTAGAGGATATGCACTGTATGCTCAGGGCATACAGTCAGTTTTCTGGCAAGTGAACACACACACACACACACACACACACACACACACACACACACACACATATATATATATATATATATATATATATATATATATATATATTCCATTCTTTGAGAATTCCATGCATGTATCCAATATATTATGACCGTATTAATCCTCTACTCCTCCCCCAACTTCTCCCAAATCCAATATATACCTATTCCCCCTATCCAAACCCCAATTTCATATTCTTCTTTTCTTCTTCTTTTTTTTAATCAATAATCTATAGGATCCAATTTGCACTGCCCATATACCAATGGGTGTGGGTCCATCCACTGCACTATGGTTGATCTACCACTAAGGGAACACCCTTAAAGAAACTGAGTCTCCCTCCCCTGCCATCAACTGTTTAAAAGCTCCTGAGCAAAGAGTGGAAACTCACGAGCCCTCCCCCTTCCCCTCCCCCGTGCTAGAATGTTGACTGGTTTGATCACATTCAAAACTCATGCCAGCAACCTCAGATGCTGTGAGTTCCCATGTGCAGCGGCCTTCTGGCTCATATACTCTTTCTGCCCCCATCTTCCAAGATATTCCCTGAGCCCTCGTGGAAGGGGATGTGACATATGCCCCTCATGAGGACTGAGAGCTGCACAAACCTATTCACTCACCATTTTGTCCCCTTGGCTTCCTTAAGTTCCCTTACTAGGACCCTGGAAACAGCCACCTCTTGCTGGATGCGAAAGTCCCTGCAATTTCAGAGGTGCTGGAGGTCAAAGAAGCTTGGGCTCTGCTGTAAAGTGGAGGGTAGGGCCTCTCTCTACTTGGTTTATTCTCAAGACTAGTCCCTGAGATAATTTACCAGTGATTGTCATGCCCTGCTTTAAACCATAGTGTCTGTCTTTCTATCTATCTATCTGTCTGTCTATCCATCCATCCATCCATCCATCCATCCATCTATCTCCTACCCCCTCTGTCTTCTTCCCTTTCCCCTCTCTCTCCAGTTGAGGCTGAGTTATGGATGAATGCAGTTGTGGCCACTCCCCAAACAGTGTTCAGTTGCTCATTTCCTGATGTGAGCAACATCCCATTACCAGGCCTGGGTTGTGCCTGATTTGTTCATCCTTCCCAGGAGGCTCCACTGTCTTGGGCATACATAGGTTCCTAGCAGGTCCACGCTGTCGTTCTTCAGGCTTGCTCAAACATGTCTAAGCTAGGTGAGGCTCAGGCTGGGAGTCCCTGAACAGTTAATGAGTGTCACAGTGCCCCAGAGCAGAGGCACTGTGTTTATGCTGCCCAACCAAGTCAAGACCAGTGAGCAAAAACTACAAAGAAGAAGCAACGATTGCCAGAAAGCTATAGACCTGTCAGTACGACAATGAAATTTTTCCAAGGGTCATGAGTACACTGTAATGTGAATCATGAAAACATTTACTGAGATGCTCAGTGACAGACATTCAGTGCTGGGAAATCAGTATGCCCCTCATCTTACACCATACAATAGTTGGTGGAAACATGCCTCTTGAACTATCCTGAAATAAATGTCCCTGCCTTAACCACCAGCTCTGGTGTCTAGGATGAATACCCACCCTGAATTCCTCTCTACAACCCAGTTCTCAGGCCTTCCTGATTAGCATTTGGAAGACCTTCTGCAACTCGCAGGCCCAATTCCATGTGACTGGGTCCAAACAAGATGCATGGGTACCATCATATGTGCTGGGTCAGAGCACATGATTCAGGAACTGTGCCCTGAGTTCTCATGAAGCAGTGAATCCATACTGTAAGCTTCACAAGGTGAAATGCACATGGAGTAGAAGTGAAAGCACTTGGCCTTGAGCTGTAGTGTCTTCAAATGCAAACTCACCAAGCCTTCATGTCCTGAACTGTAAAATGGTCCTAATGACGCAAAGTTGTGACAAATCAAGACAACTACATGAGCACATGTCGTGAGCTGTAATTAGTATTTCCCAGCTGAGTCCACCCCATGTGCCTTATTCAGTTCTCTGCACCCAGTGCCTGGCACCCTACTGCTACACAGAATGCCAGTGGGTATTAAGTGGCTATTGAGTGATGTTTGTCTGGAGAACAGAGGCAATCAATACTTGAACTGTTTCAAGGGAGGCAAACCTTTCTCTGACTTATAGAAGTTCTCTCAGAGCAGGTAAGTCCACGGGGCTGATGTGGAAGCTTTGCTACATGAAGTTCAATCCCGGATTCCCTGTCCAGAATATCAGAGGCAAAGTAGCAAAGCCATGTTGAGGGGCTCAAGGGAATTCGATCATGAGGACAGCACCTTCAAGATTGCTAACGTTATTGCCCAGTGTGGGTAGTTAGCACAGGGCTGTGTTTGCTCAGGATCAAGCTCGACTTTTTCAGTGGTCACACTCCCACAGTCGTCTATGGAGCTCCTTTGCCATGGGCCACCTTCCATCAGCATGGGGTACAGCACGGAGCCCCCGCCAGATGCCAGCACTGCGCAGCCTCCAGAATCATGAGTGATGAATGTATTTTCCTTATAGATTGCCACTGTGATATTCTGCTAAAGCTGCACAAAATAGACTAAGACATGGAGACACAGATAGCATGTTACAAGCACACAAATGAGGGTAGAGCTGTGAAGCAGAGGCACAGTCAAGAAGAGGCTTCTGGGAGGCGCCATATTTGAACCTAGACCTGAAGACTGAAGTACATGTGAACCAGCTGGAAAGGAGAGTGAAGCCATTCAGACAGTCATGGGGCTAAACAGCAAGCTAGCTACTCCAGGGGCTGTTAAGAATAGTGTGCGGCAACAAATCATGGGCAATGGGGCAGAAGCACAGGGTCAATATTGCCTCTAACTCATCCCTAATGCAAGATGTAAGTAGCAAAGCATCAGCAGGAATGATGAGAGCAGGTATGTGGCTGTAAGGGATAATATGAGCAGAAGGGATGCTGCGTCAATGCATCTTAAGTTATTGTGGTCCGGGAGGGGGCAAGCGGGTAACGCCACGTTCAAACGTGAGGCGGCAGCATGAAGGCGTGAGCACGGATCGCCTCCACTTGAGCTACCCCCTCCAGCAGAAGGTAAAAGAGCAATGGGAAAACAATCTCGAGTGCTGGGGGGGGGGGGCAGAAATTATGGGAATCAATTTCAGGCGATCTTAAAGTCTTATGGCATCTGAAGAGATATAATTAAAGTGGAAAGATAGATCTTGAGCACAGATCGTTCACAAAGCCTCAGGCTACTACTTAAAGAAAAAGGAATAAAAGGAAACATACCAATATGTTAACAGCCATTTTCTGGGATTATGGCTGCTTTTTTTTTTAACTTCCGTCTTTGTGGTTTTGTTAGTTCTAAGTGTCCCATTGTTACTTGTGTGTTTCTTCTGTGACTGGGGGAGGAGGAGAATAACTGTCCTTTTACTTGTAAAGAACAGTGCTACCCTCTCACCTTCTGAGTGAGCACAAGAACATTTTGAAGTAGCCACTGGTTGGTCAGTTGGTTGGTTGGTAGGCTGCTTTTGGGACAGGGTCTCTTGTAGCCCAGGCTGGTCTTGAATTCTGATTCTCCTGCTTTGCCAAGTATAGGCCTGGTATTTCATCATCCCATGGACATCATTTTCCTTCTTGGGGAGGACAAGAAGAAGCATGGGGTACAGAAAGACTAGAATCATCTTTGCAGCAAGCCGTATTCCTAAAACAGAAAGATAGAGCAAGCAACAGATACCTTTGGTGGATCTGGCCTGTCCCAATATAGCTTCCTGGCCCTTTCCTCTCAGAGAAAATGGCTCTACTCTGGCCTGCTTGTCCCTAGTCCTTAAGCTGCTGCTGCCCACTGGGCCAGAGGTAAATGACTATGTTGGAAAGGGGTGATGGTTCCTCAACACAAGTGTGGTCCTCGGCATGGGGCACAGGTACCTGTGCCAAGCAAATGCCATGGAAAGGAAAGCTGTGAGAAGAGAAGAGAGCAGCACAGAGGCATGTGGAGGAACCCTGGGTCCATGGCCGGCTGAAGACACAGCATCAGCCCTGGGAAGGCCAACTGTCATTCCCCAAGGGGCCTGTCCTCAGGGTACCAGCGACCTGGGCTACCTGTGTCCTTTCAGCTAGTCCTCCTTGCCTGAATTGCTAGGTTTCTCTTCTCGAAAGCAAAGGGTTTCTACTAAGCTCCACTGTCGTCAGCCCCACCCAACAAGAGTCACGTGTTCTGCAGAACGTACTTTGAATGTTGAGTTCTCTTCTTTTCCCAGGCTATCGACAGAGGTACCATACTTACTTAAAATGTTAACAGCAGCAGTGAGTCACGGGTTCCCAGGTAGCTATGCTGTCTGAGGGAAAACTGTCAATATCATTGCTGCTAGGCTGCTGCTAGGTTGTTAGGTAGGCTGGGTATATCCATTGCTTTTCCAATTTAAGTAGATTTTCAACTGATATTTAGGATTACAAATCCACTGCAAGCCCAGGAGCGTCTGTGCTCAGCTAAAAGTACAACTGGCCATTCTCTGTTAGCAGATTATCTACCCTGACAAATAACATCCCCTACCCTCTGGGGGACCTATCGAAGGCTGGACCCTCTTCCCCTCAGTAGGACACACTCCACACAAAGACCCCTCTACCCTGCCACGTTCAGCCATGTAGTCTCCTGCTCCAAGCTGGTCCCAGGAACTGACTCTGCAAACTAAATAAACCGGGGTCAGCCTACAGCACTTCCAGGGAACCAGCAGAGTTGCACAGTGCCCTGTAACCACATGTACCCTCCAAAAGACAAAGATTTGCCGCTGGGAGAGAAGCCCCCAGAGGAGGCCCAAGGAGGACTCATCAGCTGCTGCCTCTAGCCAGAGGAGAGAGAGTTTGACAGCTGCAAGGTAAAGCCTCATTTTATTAAGACAACACAGCAAACTTTTTTTAACCACAGCTGACATCACTCTAATAAATCACCATCATGTCTTGTGGGATAGAAAAAGCCAAAACACTGTCACATTTGATTTTGCTGGCTACTCTCATCTCGAGAACAAACCATGTGTTTTTAATCAACAACACTTTGTTTTGCATTTCTCATACCCCAAAACTCTTTAAATAGTCGCTTTTACCAGAGGGCTATTTTAAACCCAGGACCAGCTCCTTTGCAGAGGACGTTGAGAAAGAACAGCATGTTACCGGCTCCCCAGGCCGATGCCCCACACTTTTCTTTCTGTCACCATTAAGCTCCATGAGTCTGATCTGTATGTTTCAAGGGGGTGGGGGTGGGGGCTTCTTTGGCAATTTAATTAGATGTCTTCCCAGAAAGTTGGAGGGTTGTTTTTTTTTGTTTTTGTTTTTGGTGTTTTTTTTTTTTTTTTGGTTTCTTTAACACGCAATGTGACTGGGTTATGGGAAAAAACGACAAATTCCCAACCAAAGGAAAGAGAGAGAGTGTGTGGCATGTGGAACTAGGATTCCAAAGGAGGGCTGGAAGGGGCGGGCTGGAAGGAATGGGTGGGAAGGGAGGGGACCCCAGGAGGGGAAAGGAGCAATAAAACAAGATATGGGCAATGGCGCATGTCAATTTCTGTCTACAAACAGGCCGCATACTTTTTAGACTCTAGGACAAAAAGGCAGACATGCTCTGCTCCGGCTCGCTGACCAGGGCTTTTGGGTATTCTCTTTGCTTTGCTGGCATGAGTGGCACCTCAAGACAAAAAGTCGGTAAGGAAAGAAGTCACTTGCCTAGTGGCCCGTCCTGCCAGGACCTTTGACGATGCCTGGTAGTGGGGTTCATTTCTGCGGACATGTATCTTTCAATAATCCCTACTTCACAAAGACAATAAGAAGGAATAGAGATTTCACCCTGAAATAGAGAAACTGCTGAGCAGTTAATTTAGCCCTGCTGAACAGCTCAATGAGAACTGAAATCATGAGCCAAGGGAAGCCCATAGACCTACAAACCCTGTATTTGGGAGAATAAGGAAAGGGAATCATGACTTCAAGGTGAGCCTGGGCTACGTAGCAAGGGTCGGACTCAGAAGAAGGGAAAGAGAGAAGGTGGAAGGAGAAAGACATGAGAAGAAGAAAAAATTAAATATAGGCATGCCTATTGTGTTATTCTAAGTGTCAACTACCACATTTCAGTCAAATGACAAACTCTGGTTGGATCATTTCCTGGATGAGTGAAATCCTGTGATACAGGTTGTTCATCTGCTAGCCAGACATCTCAGCCTCACTGCGTGCCAGGCCCGTGCTCTCCCCTGAGGTCTAGCGACAGAGGAGTCTCAATTCCACAAAGTCCCATCCTTATCAAAGAATCTCTATCAGATATGCACTGTTATTCCCTTTTCTGTTTGTTATGCCAAAAACTCACAAAATATGGCATAAGCATGATCCTGCCTGATGGAAACACACTCTAACAATGTCCACTGTAATGCCCCCCAAGCATGGATCTCTGCAACTGTATCAGGACAGGGGCATTAATCTGTGCACATTCCTGTCATCTGTGGTGAGGAGAGTCTTCCAGATGAGGACTGCCAGAAACTCCGTGTTCTGGTCAGCGGGTCAGTTCTGCATCCCTCTAACTCACCCAAGGTCATTGCCTTTCATTCGAAGCGTCACTGGGTTTTCAATGGTATCCCAGCTCTGGGGGTTCTATCTGGTCACCTAACTGTCGTGGGGTTGTTTAGAAGTCCAGCCTAAAAACTGTTTTTCCAGTTGAATAGTACAAATACATATACACACCCCTACCTAGGTCTTCCATATTCTGTGGCAATGCCTTTGTTTATTTAGTTGCCTTCCAGAATAAACTAGGAACTCTGAAAAGGGAGTGAGCTTCTAGAAAGCCTCTTCTAGTCACAATGAGGACTGGGTTAAGAAGAAAGGAGTGAGACGGAAAGAGAGAGAGGCAGTACAGATTCCAGGACTGGTGTCCTGAAGGAGCAACCTTAATTGCTGCTCAGGTGTGTCTTTGTGTGACAACTGCTACTTGCTTCAAGATTGAAGGACCAGGAAAGAATGCAGATTAATTTTCAAAGTGAGCTCCACATTTTGTGACAACAGTCAGACTGTTAAAATTGCAGAAATTGAGGTCTGGAGAGATGGCTCAGCAGTTAAGAGCACTCACTGTACTTCCAGAGACTGTGAATTCAGTCCCCAGCACCCACAAGTGCCTCTAGACCAGGTCAACTGATGCCCTTGGTCTCTACAGATGTCTGCAATTCTCTCTCTCTCTCTCTCTCTCTCTCTCTCTCTCTCTCTCTCTCTCTCTCTCTCTCTCTCTCTCTCTCACACACACACACACACACACACACACCCCTACACATAATTTAAATAATAAAATAAATGGTTTTTAACGTAGAAATTCTCTATCTCATACCCACTGACACTCAATCTATATTTTTTACAGGATCAGATCCCCAGCTATTGCAAATGGGCCTTTACACTAAGAAACACTAATATTTAATAATCCTGGCAGACCCTAGGAAGCCAGTAGTGATGTTAAGGTTCATACACCAGCTCAGAACCAAGAAGATCAGAGCACAGGCTCTGGGTTTGACCTATTTCACAATTTCAAATCATGAAAGACAGACACTATCCATCCTCCCTCCATAGAAAAGAATAAACATTGATTGAGCATCTGTGTATCACTAGTGTGTTTTCTTTATCCTCCTCACAACACCAGAAAGTTCAGTGTCAGAGATGGCAGATCTTAGGTCCCAGAGTAGTCACTTAAAACCAAAGCCTGGAGCTCTGGGCACCAACCTACATAACGATTGCTATATCCCCATACCAGACCACTACCTACAGGGAGGAACAAGCAGCTCTGAAGCTGCAGGAAACCCAGACTACTATGTGGAATGTTATACTCAAAGCTTTACACGGCAGCTGAAGTGGGAAAAGAGCAGGGAGTGGGGGGTGGGTACCGGTGCTGCACCGTTGAGGACTCTCAGGACCATGTACAAAATTCCACAGTTCAAGAGACTCTCCAGGGGTTCTTAGTCACAGCCAGAAAAGCCAGGCAAGCCTGGCGAAGGGCTTCAAGCCCAGTTTAATAGGACATTTATGAGCAAAACATACTAAACAATAATTACAGGCGAGCAAACACCCCAGGGGGAGCAGGTAGCATGTGAGCCCTTTTTTCTAATGCCCTCCATGTGCAAACCCTTTCTGAAATTAAAACATCCCCGCTGTCAACACGAGTATTTAAAGAGACCTGGATTTCTGTAATATAAGCAGTAATTCTAACACCAACTGTTAATTGAAGGCTTCATCATTTACAGGGTGCTTTCGCATAGGCTAATGCATTTAATCTTTGTGATGAGGACGCCGTGAGGCAAGGATTTTTTTTTTTCTTTCCTGAATTCACTTTCTCCGTAAGGAAGCTGACACTCAGCGGGTATATGAGGTGGCAGGCTCAAGGTCACACAGCCTGGGACTGATTCAAAACGCTGCAGTTTGAATCCAGACTGTCGGGTAGAGACTGGGTGCCCTGTGCAGGGCTCTGGGACTGCCTCCCAAACCAGGCTGACTTCACTCAGTCTGAACTCCAGTCCAACCAGAAAATGTGCATTGCATTTCTGGAATTCCTCTTCCCCTAAGTCATCAGAGCCTGCTTCCCTAACAAGCTACATCCTGAGTCCTGCTGAGGGCTTCAAGACAGTCCTGCTTCCCTTTTCTTTCTTTTTTTTCTTTCCTTCCTTCCATCCTTTCTTTCTCTCTTTCCTTGTTGTTTTGTTTTTGTTTGTTTGCTTGCTTGTTTGCCTGCTTGCTTATTTCAAGAAACATCTGTCTGTGTAGCTCACTCTGGCCTTCGTAGTCAAGCCTGACTTCAAGCTCATGAGCCTTCTGCCTCTGCCACTGGGGTGCTTACAGACACTTTAAAACTATGCTTCTTATTCCCATGTGTGTCTTCTTTTTTTTCTGATACTTGTGGTGACTCTGAACAGCAGCTTCATGGCCCAAAAAAAAGAAGGCTAGAATTCGAGGAATTGAGCACTCAATTCTGTGCTTCAACCACAACATATTTCCAGGGTAATGTTTTAAGTTGACCCAAAATTCGGAATTGAAGTCACAGATAAAAGTGATCATGAGGACCACCGGTGACCCCGTTCAGTAGTAGAGCCCTTGTCTAGCACACTGAGGCCCTGGGTTTAAGTCTGGGCATTATACACACACAAGAAGAGAATCCTTCAAATATGGCTACAAAGTTATGAACACCATCACAGACTTGCAGAAGATTAAAAAATCTGGGAACAAATTAGTCTAGTGTAGACAGTGAGTTAAGGAGAAGTCTCAGGGAGGAGTCAGAAAAGCCAGTAACTTTAAATCCTGCAAAGTTTCTTAATCAAGTTACACTATTATTTGAAACTGGCAAGACACCAATGGATTTAGTCCAAAGACATAATTTATGGATTTTTTTTCAGTTTTCTTTTTTAAGGGCATTAAGGTTTTAGTTCCTTTTTTTCCCTTCTTGATATTCTCTCTCTCTCTCCCTCTTTTTTTTGGCAATCTGTCCCTTTCTTTTCTCAAATCTGTTTTCATCCAATATGCATAAAATGAAATCAGTTCAATGGAGCCTCTACATCTCCCCTTTCCTAACACCTCCAGAAGACCTTACTCCTCAAATAAATGAGCCAGCCCTGTATCCATAAGCTGAGGAGCATGAGTTTATTCTCCCCCAAAATCCAGTTATCTCTCTTACACAGGAACAGGGTTGTCTTACAGTGGCTGAATGACCCCCACATTACGAATGAACAGTCTCCTACAGACGGCCTCCCTTCAGTCCATATTATTTCCTGCACCTTCCTCTCCAGGTCCATGCCTTATGCCCTCTGTAGCTCCAGCTTTCTGGCCCAGCCACCCTTATACCTCACACCCCAGCCTCTCCCAGGCCCTGGTCTCCTGGCTTCCTTCTCAGGGAGCCTGGAGGCCTGTAGTTCCCTGGGAGTAACACATTCATGCAACTCTCCTCCCACCGGCCCTGAGAAACCCTGAGATCAAAGCACTCAGGGCCAGGTGTCTGTCCTCCGCCACAGGCCACAATTAATCAAACCGCCCAACTCACAAGAAGATCAAACCAGGCACCCCGCCAGCTGTTGGTTAAAGCTGGCCTTCAAGTTGCCCTCATTAAATTGCCCTCCCCCTCGCTTGCCCTGTGAACATTTAGCTCTTGGATCTCTCCCCCTCTCTGTCTCAATCTGTGTGTGTGTGGTGTGTGTGTGTGTGTGTGTGCTTCTCTCTCCTTTTCCCCTGTTTCCACAGATTTTGCAATTTTGTGTTTTTCTCCATTTCTTCCCTTTATTCTCAACATTCTTTATACATATTCCTCCCATCCCCTATTTTCATTTGTTGGGAATTCTAAGGGCCTCAGGCTTTGCAGCCTGGAAACTTTGCTCTTCCCAGATCTTTCTTCTCAGTCTGTGAGTTCCCAGAAGAAAGTCCTCTGGAGCCCTGGGACCCAGCTGAAGGTGCTAGGATGCTTTGCTTGGTGGACTTGAAGAGCAGTCCTTCTCCTCACCCTCCCCTGATGCCCCAGCCTTCAACGATAGGGGTGAATTCACAAAAGCTGATCTGAGTTTTCTGAGTTCAGACCCAGGCATCTCTAGTGCATACACAAACAGGTCCTCTAAATCTGAGAGCCAACATACTTCCTATTTCAAAAGGGCTCTGGGCCTCAGAAGGGGTCTCTCATCGAAGCCTCCATTGCTGAGCCACCTGACAGTCTTCTCAGTTGACATAGAGACCTCCAGGAGAGCCAGTTTCACCCAGAAAAAGACACAGGGAACAAACTTGTCATGGTGGTGCACATGCCGTGATGCCAGCACTCAGGATGCTGAGACAGAAAGATGGGAGTTTAAAGATGTCCTGGGCTATACAGCAAGTTCAAGGACAGCCTAGGATAAAAGAGCAAGATCCTATCTAGAAAAAAAAAAGGCAAAGGAGAAGAAGGAAGGAAAGAGGAAGAAGGAAGGGAAGGCGAAAGGAGACAGAAAGAAGGGAAGGGGAAGAAGGAGGGAATAAAATGGAAGCTGAATTTGATCCTTTCTTTTCTTTCCATATCTGCCTGGGAAATGGAAGGATGAAGCACTGACCCCGGCCTCTTACTCTGCTGCTGGGATAACACCACTTCCCGCCTTGCCTAAGGATGGTGTTGTGCTTCTCTTACAACAAACAACCAGCAGGAACAAAACAAACCAAACACCCCCTCCAAAAAATAAAGCGCCACGGGCTGCAGAACACGGCCCTCTCTCTCGGAGTCATCTACGTACATCTATGTATTTTTTAACTTGTTTTTCATTTCAGTGGCTCCAAGGCGTGCAGGCGTGATAAAACACAGATGGAGAGGAGCAGACAACGTTGTCGATGTGCACAGAAGACATCACACCACGTTGTACGTTCTCAGAAATCTTGGAAGACCTCGGGATGTAAAGTAGGCTTTTTTGCTTGGGGTTTGGGTCTGTCCCCTCCTCCTGTAGTTGGAACCATCTCCTTGCCTCCTCCCCCTCTCTTATTTGTACTGCAGTGGCTGCTGGCAGGAAGGCTGTTGCTTGGCCTGGGCCACTGGGGTACTGTGGTGGCCTGGGCTTGACCCCACTTCTACCTGAGCATGTTTCTGCAGCTGTGGTAAGGCAGAGGTGGGAGGAGAATCCATCCATCAACTCTGCAGCAGCAGAGGCCTAAATGAGGATGGGAAGGGTCAAAGCTGGTGCGCACTTGAGTGCTGTAGAGACAGGTGGAGGCTACAAATTGTGGAGAGATCAGAGCTGCGCTTGATGGATGGCGCAGAACGAGGGGCAAGATGCTGTCCCTACGCCTCCTCCAACAGCAGGACACAGCCTAAGCCCCTGGCCTCCACTGACTTCCTCTGGCCACCCCAACAGACCCCTTTCCCCAGCTTTCTTTTTCCTGCCTACTCACAGTCCATCCATCAAGCCATGCCCCGAAGCTGACCTTTGCAGAGAATAGCCAGTCTAAGAAGCATTTCTTGCTGAGACACCTCACCAAGGAGTTTTGTCAGGGCTGGCCAGCCCAGGCCCAACAATAGCCACGACACAGCCAGCATCCTATCTCCTGCCCACTTCTTCCTCATGAGACAGACGCAAAGGGAAGGAGAGAAAGGTGTCTTTAACAGGGTTCCTAGTCTTTCTTCCTGACCCAACCTATCGTGTCCACCTCGACCAGCAAGGAAAAACACGATACATGAGCTCTTCTTCAAGCAGTTTATTCAGAAGTTTTGAACAATCTTCTGCTTCTTGAGAGGCCAGTCCCAGGAATAAGTACCCCTGAGCCAGCCAACCCCAGGTAGCCACGTGGGAAGTGCGGATAGGTACACGTAAAAGAAGGTGGATCATCAGACACAGCACAGCCAAATAAGGAGTTGTTTATCACAAGAGTACTGGATGTCGGGATGGTGGAAGGCAGAAACCGGCGCCATCTTTAAGGCGTGGCATACGCAGTTCTCCACACCAACCGTGCCTGCAGAGCTGTGGGTTCCTGTCTCTGCAGTCCACCAACCTAGACTGCTCTCTCTGTCTTTAGTTTTAAAAGCAAAGGTTTCACAGTCAGTCATAATAGAGGAGGGACCTGTGCACCCTTCCCAAGAGAACCAGCTAATGGCAGTAGAAGTAGCCGCTGGTGAGTTACTATGTTCCAGCAATCGCTCCACACCCATGCCTGGGAGAGTAGCCTTGGTTAAACCCTGTGGGCCACAAAGCAAAAACAAAACGTAAAGACAAGATAGTGGGGTGAAGGCTTGGTGGGAGGAAGCAAGGGTGGAGGGGTGAAATGAGGATAATTGGGGGGTGGTACAGGATGAGTATGATCAGAATATACGATATATATATGTACATATATATATGAATCCTTGAGGAATAAATTAAGATTGAAAAAATGTTTTAAAGCTAGGATTTCAGGAGAGGTACTGTGACCTCCTATAGAGAAAAGCTACAAAGGACAGCAAAGTCCAGGGAATACTGGGCAGCAGTGTGTGGAGAAGGAGGCTCCGGCCTGAGCAGAGGCCATTGCGCTCTGGCCTAGGAGGTTTCTAGCTGTCTCAGGGACATGCCCGTCTCCCTGGGGCTTCATATTTTGGAGACCACACAGGTTGCTGGTTGTGACATTGCCATAGCACAATGGAACAGAGAGCGGGGATGGGCAGGCGTGTTGGGGCAAACCGTGATGGAGGATGTTTGATAAAATTACTATTAGGCTTTAAGTTAATGAATCACAACTGCAAGAAATCATGATAATCCAGCAGGCATTAGTGACAGATTAGCTTCAAAGCTGCCATGAAAGTGCCACAGTGCTTACCCAACGGCATGATTAATTCCCCCAGTACATAATGGCTTTATGGGAGACCAGGCACCAACAGAGGCTTGAAGGAAACCCATGAAGAAATCCCAGGGCGCCAGGGGCACCACCACCCTACCTGGACCATATGGCTTCCACTCCACCTGGAAATAAGCACACCCACCCAGAATGTGGGACAAGTGGTAGCAGATCTGGCTAGTCTCAGAGCCCGCTCCCAAGGCTATGCCATTCACCGAGTGGCATCTGTCCCAGGGCACTAGGAAGTTGAGTCACCCATACCACCAATAAAGCACCTTGTGCAGCTAATGCTGGTGTGTGATGAGCCCCGTCTCAGTCACCTGACCAAAGGCTTATTGTGGAGTGGCCTAGAAAGAGAGTTGATCCAGGAAACTCTTTAGGGCTCTCCTTTTCACCACCATTGTGACCCAGAGGCAGCTAGTGCCCTGTGCCTACACCTTTAACCATCAGACACCCTCCCTACAATGACGTAAATATTTATCAATCACCAAGTTGTGCCCCGGGGCCCAATGCACATCTCTTTACACGTCCTGTTCCATTTGCTACTACCAACAATTTTAAGAGACAGTTGTTGCCTGAGGCTCTCTGCACTTCATTGATAGGGAAAGGGAGGTAAGTGGCCCACAGGCAAACTAGTGCTATGCAAACCGGCCACGGCCCTGTCTCCCTGCTTCTCTAATCAGCACTCTTCAGCCCTGTACCTTCAGCCTCACCTCACAGCGGAGGCTGGATTGAGATACAATTTCCGTAAGGGAGATAGCTCAGTTCCACTTCATCTGCCTCATGCTCCTGCCCAATAGCAGCAGAAAAACAGGAACCCAGAGACAGGAATCCCAGACTGCCTTCCACTTCTTCACCATGATACTCTGGATCTGTTCCCATGGTTTTGCCTGAGGCTTTCACCCTCACCTGCTTTCCGGTTCACCTTCTTGCTGGGACAGAGGAATGTTGGTGACAATACCAGCTTGACCGCTGGACCCCTGAGAACTGAACATCTCGACCCCTTGAGGTCCAGACCAGTCTCTCCATGACTCTCACTAGCCAAGGCCTCTTTGCAAAGGGTGCCCAAACTCTACTCCAGAAGCCTCATCCATAGCCTGCCCATCTTCCCATAAATATGGAGGCAATTAACACAAAGCCCAGGCCCAAGAGGAATTCTTGGAGCCATGTTCATCTTTATAACGATGAAGAAAACCCCTCAGGAGGCCTGAGTCACTGCTGAAGAAGCAGGCTGTTCCTGATCTGATTAACGGGAGCTCCCGTGGAAACATGCAGACCCCTTCCAGCAGCATTCGCTCAACCCACACCACTCCAGGGCCTCCTGCCAGGCTGCCACCAAGCAGCAAAGAAGACGGAGTCTTCTGCCAAAGCATCAAGGAACTCCAAATTTTCCTGACCTCTATGTTCCTTTTGAATTCCATGACCAACGGTATACCATCATTCCATTAGCAAGGAGTTCCCTCCACTGAGCACCATGGGAAAGGTCAAAGGGATCTTTCATCCCTGTGAAGCTCAGGATCCTACGGCTGGCTGCAGTGTTACATGCTTTTCATGGGTTTTCTGAAGGCGACTTCCTTTGTCATGGCGCAGGCATCCCCTGAAGCTTCAGTCTCCCGAGTCCACAACCCCAGGTGACACACTTAATCACAGAGTCATAAACTCACAGGATAGGGAAAGGCTTTCCAGACATCCCTCCCACCACTCTTCGAATCTACCCCCATCAGCCATCAACTCCTCTTGAGTGAAATATATAGTTTCTATTTCAATACGCTGTGCCCAGTGAAAGCTCAATAAATATTTATCGATGGGGGTACCCATGATGTATTAACAGCCAAAGCTATAAAAATTAAAGTTTCACACCAGGAGAGACCCTGGTGAGAAAGAAACTGCTACATAAAGTTTAAAATTCTTCAAAGTGACAAGTGTTCACAAATATATTCACACACTGTGTCAAACTGAAGACCACACTTCTCTACACAGCCCATCCAGAGACTCAAGAAATGCTCTCCTGATAGACACTCCTGCTTTGTAGTTGCCATGTTAAGGGTCTCTGAGACCCACCATCTCAGTCTGCCTGGCTCTAGACCTCAGTCTCCCTTTGTTTCCTTGAAGGAACATGGGACAATGAAATTCTTGCCATGGTCAAATTTGGGAGGCTAAAGACATTATATGATCCAACTGCTGGCTGCAGTGTTTCCTGTTCTTAGTAGGTTTTTAGTCTATGGCCAGGTGGAACCATCAAAACTATGTATCACAGTAAACCTTCACTCTTTTTATGTTGACTATCTGGATATTTGTTACAGTAACAGAAAGCTGACTGACACAATAGTTTACATTTAGAAGGAAAAGCTAGGGAGTGTTCCCAGAAAGGACTAAGGAAGATTCAAGAAGCCTGAGGCCCTCTTGTGAGTACAAACCAGCGATTACCAATCATACAGGGAAGTCCCTGCCCACTTCAAATGTGTCTGTAGATATGAACTGCAGGTGTAAGAGACTCTGTGGTCCTGTTTCAGAACCACTAATGTTTCCCCTTATCAGGATGACCTGCTTCTCTAACAGTAGCACCAATGCTGGCTTAGCAGCTGTCAATCACACTCCTAGCGTGAGTTCAGAAGGGGTGAGGGATGGGAGTGTGGGCTGCTACGTCAGGATAGGATTGATAAAGATGAGGTCTCTTCAAAATATGCCCCAGCATAGACACTAAAGGTCAGTTTGGAAAGGGCCATGCAACTCTGGAAACCCAACGGTGGAAAGTTTATGAACTGGTAAGGTCTATGAGCTAAAGGGAAACTCAGCCAGCTTAAAAGGAAGAAAATGGAGATGGCCTTCAAACAGGCTTGAGGCTGCTGATAGCATAAAATGATTGTATATGTGGCTTATTTCCTTGAAGCCTCCTCCATACCCAAAGACTCTTTTCCACTGGAGAAAGCTGGTTTGAACTTGCCTCTGCTTAGCCTAAAGTGTTCTAACACACTAGAAAGCAAGGATGGTAAAGGAAGGCAGGCCACAGAACCAGAAGCACAAAGGAAACAACCATAAAACCCCAAGACAGAGTCTGGAGGAAACATGCCCGCCCCACCCCTTCCCTGCTTCAGCTGGTTGAGCCACCATATAGCAAAAGATCCTTTAAGAGAGCTGGGAAATGAAACAGGTCTGGTCTGCTGGTCTCTCCTCAAAAGCCCCTGAGTTCTGGACCGTCCTGTGTGTTCCAGCTCTTGTCCCTTGGCCAGTTCTCAGCAGCCTCTTATGCTGGTGATTGACAAGCAACCTGAGCTAAGAAGACAGAGGGACAATAAATATTTGGTGGCATTGCCTAGTGCCAGGCACTCTTCTTGTTGGTGTCCTCCCTCAGGAAGATCACAATGTGTCCACGCATAGAAAGAGAACACCCACAGTCCACTTGGCAAGCCTCACTGGCCTCTTCCCAGCCTGACCTGCCTTCTGCGGCTGCTGAATGATGTTCACATTGGTGCTGTGTGTTCCTGCCCAGATGGGTGTCTGATCTTGTCCTGGCCAGTTTTTCCACATAAGGGGGACCTGGTACACTTTTATAGGAACCCAGTTGTTCCCTGGAGCCAGACTCTAATGCTGCCCAGATGCAGCAAAACAGAAGGGCCATTCAAAAACAACTGAAACATCAACACACTTTGAAAGCGGTCTGTTAGCACTTGTCATAAACACAATAAACAAAACAATGAAACCATCAGAACAGTACTGAGACATTCAGGCTTTAGGAACTTGGCTTTGATGACTTAGAAAAGCAAAGAAAAGGGGCAGAACCAGTTCCCACTTGGGCTGTGGCTTGTTTGTTCTGCTTATCTGAAGTCAGAGCTAACAATGCTCATCAAACCAAAAGACAATCTAAGTTTCTCCTTTACTACTGGGCCCCACCACGAAGCAGTATCACCTTCTGGGACTAGCCAGGGTCAGCATATGGCTCCTAAACGCCTGTCTGGCAATGCCGCACAGAGCTGTGCCCCCTGTTCTCTCAAGAGGTGAGTAGCTCCACAGATCAAATCATTTGCCAGAATGATCTTTTGCAGTTAGAATGGAGGAAATGAGGTCTGGGACTGGGGACCCTGGAGACCAAAGTGAGCCTCGCCCTTCTCAACAGCTATCCGCCCCATCACCAGTTAGCCAGAGCAGGACATGGCTCCCACCTCTGAAGAGGCTGGGAGAGAAATGTCTCCATCAACCCTGCAGACACTAGCCACAGCCTTCAGTCTAGTGATATCCTTATGTGAAACGAGGCTGCCTGCTCACCAGTCACTCAAGGTCATTTCCCTCTGTCCCTGCAGCTCAGGTCCTGCTTAATTCCCACCATGGGTGCTGTCTCAACCGTCTATCAGGTTACCAGCTGATGACTTCAGTAAGCTTAGTCCATTCGAGTGCTGTCTGCCTGAATGTTGACTCTTAAGTCAAGCAAAATCGGGGATTAGCCAAAGGGGTTGAGGACTTGGCAATGCGCCCAATGGGAGAGGTAGAGCTGTTTAAAGCCCTGCTGTTCAGAGCAGAGACCTGGAGTCCAAAACATGAACTCTGTGCTTTTTTTTTCATCCATGAAACCTCTTTTGCCTCATTTCCCCATATATACACAATTGTCCAGCCTGCCAGACCCACTGAAAGATCAGTCAGGAGACACCACTCTGTTTCCTTCCTGACTGAAAAAAATCAGGAAGGGAAACAGATACCAGAACAAAGAAACGAAATATACTCAGAATAGGAACCCCCTGTCTCTGCCTCAGGCTTTAAGAGTGCCATGTACTCTGCCAGAATCCTTCATGGCATTTGCCAGTGGCCTTTGCCAGTTCCTTCTGAATCCAGCTGTTGCCCTGGAATGGGTTTTTACCAATTCAGTAGCAGTGGTAAAGGCTCACTAAACACCTTGAGCATGATCAGTGCCCTTTAGCCACTTCAGACATCTGAGCAGGTAGGAATACACTTGCAGCCCATGCCTCAGTTTCCCCAGATGCCTTCCAGTCGATCCAGGGCCACCCAACTTCCCGAGCCAGGTAGGGATGGAATGGCAAGCACCCAAGCAGCTTTAGCCTGGGACTTTCCACAGAGGCCACCTTTCCATAAATAAGTATGCAGTGGAAAGAAAAAAAAGCAAACAGATTTTTTTTTGAGTCCGAGAAAGCTGTAATTCAAATCTTATCCTTATCACATACTGACTGTCGGCTTGCTGAAGGCTAGTTCCCATAACAGCTGTAAGGACTAAAACTGATCGTGGTTAGCAAGAACCAGCTTTTAGACCAATAGAGCATCTATGATAAGTATCAGCTGCTGGGCGAGCAAGACCGCTCTGTGGGTAGAGGCACTAGCCAGGAAGCCTGACGACACGAGCTGGATCCCTGAGACCCACACTGTAGGTGGAGAGAACCAACTCCAGCAAGTTGTTCTCTACCAACCACACATGTCCCTGCCACATATGCATGGGTGCATGCGCCACACACGAAGAGAAATAAAATTAAAAATTAAAACCAAGACCAGTGACAGCTCAGCTGTCGGAGATAATTGCCACCAAGCCTTCCTAGCTGGACTAGTTCAGTCCCCAGAGCTCACACAGTGAAAGACAGAACCAACCCCATCCAGTTTTTCTCTGACACCCACACATGAGCCCCATGCATCAGCAAATGTGATTTTTTAATTTTTTAAATAGATAAAAAATAAATATCGGCTGCTGTGTTCTTGTCACCATCCACTACAGCTAGCAATCAGCAGACAATATTCAGTGGGTGCCGGTTAAGTTACCCAGTACGGCAGGTGTTTAAAGAATAGAAATAAATAAGCCCAGGTCACTACCTTGGGGGAAGGTCCTAGGATAACGGAAAGGATGTGAAAAGATTTAAATAAAGACTACTGCCCAGCATTATTATTTTAAGAAGGCAGCTTTCACTTGAGAGAGCTGAGGCTCATCTGCTTCGTACCATTGCTTTCTAGCTCTGTGGTCTTGATTTCCCCATTGGTAAAAGGATAAAAATATTACCTAACTCATGAATCTGTGGTAAGGACCAGATTAGAATAAATGACCATCACCTGTAGAGTCTTCCATATGTAACGTGGAGACCAATTCTACCTCACAGGGATGGTCTACAGAGTAAGTGCACTGGTACACATAAAGCTTTTTAAGCAGAACTATATAAATGTTTGCTATTATTGTCTTGAAGACTATAAGCTCCCTAAAAGAAAGACTTGGGGCTGCCTTCATATGCAGTGACACAGTCCCAGAAGAACAGGTGCTAACCCACAGTTATTAATATTAGCTGAGTGAGTGCGTTAATGAATGCACTAACACAGAGCAGTGGCAGATTCCACTCCAAGAAGGCTTCCTGCAAGAGGTGACATAACAGGGCAGATAGGAGTTCATAACTGGAAGGGGAAGGCCCAGGCATGCCGAAGAAACAGGGCAAGGGGACAGGACATATCAGGCAAGAAAGAGCATTGAGTGGGACCAGAAACCTCAGGCAGTCTAGGTCAACTGAAAACTACACATCAGCCAGAGGCAGACTGGAAGCTCTCCTATATCTTTCAGTAGTTGATCTTAGTGTGACCAAACACAACCTGGGAAACATACCCAAGGGACAAGTGAGCATTTGACAAAAACAACTTCCATCAGCCCCTCCCAAGGCCTCCAAGTAGCTAGGCCTGATCCAAGAGAGCACCAGAAATAGCATTTCCCATGAGCCTTCCACCTCTGGGGAATGTCCCATCACATGGGTTCCCTACTCCATCTGCCTGCAACATTTCCAGCCCACTTGGAGAGCCAGGCAACCGTGCCAGTGAACTCTGACCCCATGGATCCCAGCAGGGGCTGGGGAAGCATTTACAGCTTCAAAGGTCCTGGTAAATGTTAGCCAGCAACCTCCCCCCAACCCCCACCTCTCACCTCTTTACCCTCCGGGGCCACCAAGGGTCAGGGACTGGGGTCACACCTGGCCAGGCCCCCAAATTCCAAGGCCTGTCATCCATCCAGAGTGTGCCAATCATGCTCCTGCTATACACCTTCCCATTGCCACATGTGGGCCTAGAGCCTGGGGAAGAGCTGGCCCACAGACAAGGGGTCCCTGACAAGGGTCCCTATGGAAACTGGCCGCCACGTCTCACCCGGGAAGGAGTACTGGAAAGGAGTACGTAGGGACAGATTCTTAGACTATCAATCCAGCAGCTTTCAGTGACCTTTCCCTGACCTCCTGGCCTGCTAAAGGCAGGGAGACAAGTTAACTTTTCCCAGTCTCCAGTCTCCCTCGGAGAAGCATGCTAATAGGAACCGGAGGGAGTGAGGTTCACAGAAGTGTCACAGCTACCCCTCCACCTGGCCCCCTCCACCCAGTGTGCCTCGCCCAAGCTGCAGGCCAACTACCCAATCCTCCATGACAGTCACAGGAAGTGTAAGGAACAGGGCTCTGGGCCTACAAAAGCAACCGAGGAGTACCAGCCAGGAGGTCTGCCACCACACTGGATGTGAGCCTCAGTCCCCAGCCAGGCTTCTACTTCCTCTGCAGATGGCCCTCGGGATGTTAGGCATGAGCAGAGCCTGGCCTACCATTTTTAGAAACAGGGCTCGGCATGGCAAAGACTGGAACCGGAGGCAGTAGCTCTGCATGGTGACCACAAAGTGACACACCTGTGGAGACCACTACCCAGCCTGTGCTGGGAAAAACGGATGCTGGTAGCACAGTCTCTACTCATTCTTCTTCCATGCTGCTCTTGGCTAAATCTCCCCCACTGGTTCCTATCCACGGGGAGAGTCTAGCAGGCTAAAGGCCAGAGCCTAGATGATGGTCTTAGTCCTACCAATGGGGGTGAGGGTATGTGTGACTTGGGAAGCATTTAGCTTTTTTGTGCCTCAGTTTCCACCTTGCAAAACAAAGTGGAGGGGAAGGTTTTTTTTTTTAAAGCTCTTTTCCTGTTCTCCATCCTAGCTCCAAGTTTTCATTGCTTCTGGGTGGGTTCACACACACACACACACACACCCTACCGCCCCATCCTGGGACACCCCCACCCTATTCTTCTGCCCTCACCACAGAACTTTATAGTCAAGGGATTAAATGACCTAATCCCTTTATTTAAAGAGCAAGGTCGATGGAATCCAAGACATGACTTAGCTTGGTGACCTTGGCCCAGATGCCTCAGGCAGAACCAGGCCTGCAGTGCAAGTCTCTTGGCACTCTGTTCCTTACACTTTGCCAGCAACAGATGAGTGCCCAAAAAACTTCACCTCCTTGTGGGGAACACATCAGATCTCTTCCTGGCTTTCCAGGACCCCCTGATGACCACCTCTTCCACTAATGCTCACTTGCTCTCTCCAACACGTACCAGGATTTGTGTGGATCCAGGCCTACCTCAGGAAGCACACACACACACACACACACCTTCTACTCTCTCCAAAGCTTCCTGCCCACAGGCCTCCAGCCCAGCATGGCTCTGCCCTCTTCCTTGCCATGTGGCTGGGTTCTGCCTGCTCACTCCAGGTTTTCACTCTACTCCTGAGTCCATCCCCGACTTCCCCTCTTCTACAGAACTCATACAGTGCAGTGTGCCCTGTGGTCACAGAGCCTGGCAGCTGGAGGCAGAATTCTGGCCCCATCAGCCTCTGGCCAGGGAGCCAAAGCAAGCTACTTAACTGCACTGGGCTGCTGTTTCTTCTTCTGGTGAGCTCCTTCCACAGCCAGCCATCATTAGCACAGCCTCTGTGAACACATGAGATTAACTCAGAACACAATGTGTGTGTGTGTGTGTTTGTGCACACACATGAGAGTGCACTCAAGTGTGGACACACATGTACTTCTGATTATCCCCACCCCCACCCCATGAATATAGTCTTTCCCACCAGACTTTAAGTTTCTTTGAATTAAGTACCACAACATGTTTCTTGGTTTTTTTCTAGAACTGTAGTGTTGTGTTAAGAATATATTCTCTCCCATTGAACTTGAAGTTTTTCTGAGTTAAGTACCCCAATGTGCTTCTTAGTTCCTTCTAGAGCTGTGTGGTGCTGTGGTGAAAGGTGTGTTCAAAACAGCGACTGATAGATGCATAAGAACTCAGTGCCAAGAGCAACTCAGCCCTGGGATGGCCCAGCTTGTGACCTGCAGTGCTGCCATCAGACAGGGGCAGGACTGAGCAATAGCACATTCCTCCCCACCAGAGGGTCCCCAAACCAAGAGCTCCTTCCCACCGCCCACCCTCTCATCCTTTGCCGGTGAATCCTTTAAACTGTTGGTTCACCTGCTCTGCTTGATGCCTAGCTCAGACCCTTGCCCCACAGGCAAAAGGCTTGTGAGTGATTGATGATGACAGTGACCTGCCACTGACCCCCACCCCCCCAGCCTGGGTCCTGCTGCTACCCACGAGGCCCTCAGTTCAGCAGCCTCCTCTAGTTGTTTGAAATGCTGATGCATGCTTCATGGTCTTCCTCGTCTCCTCAGGTAGAATCTTTGATATGTACGCTACTGGATCCTCTGCAAATGTCTGGGCCATAGAATAAGTGACTACAGTACACTCCACTATATTATGTTTGTGTGTGGTTTCAGGGGCTTGAACAGACCTGGGTTCAAAGCCAGACTACCATTTACAAGCTCTCCTCCTCAGATTCTTATGCTAATGAAGGGATGTGGGTATTCCTGAGAATTACTGAGAGGATTGAGTTGGTTGATATGTAGAGCTCTTGGCCTGGCTGTTACAGTGTAACTACTCAATAAATGATGACCCTGTGAAGGCAGCATACACAAGGACCAACCTGGCTCTACCCGCTTCTTTAGAGCAACATTTCCTTGGATCACACACCAAGCACCGAGCATACATCCCTGAGCGTGGTGCATCCTGTCCAAGGCTTTTTATTCAATGTGGAGCCTGCCCAGAGCTTCGCTAGCTGCCTCTTTGGGGCAGGCAAGCCCCCTGGAACTGCCTCCTCTTCAGCACTTAGTGCCATTGGTCATTCAGGGTATTTGCTGACTGTGCTTGCTCTCCTTGTAGAAGAATTTTGTCACCGCTAAACCACCAAGCGTCCTCATGCCCTACCGTGAAAGCCATTTATTTAGCCATTGACTTTGGTTTATTTGCCAAGTTCTCAAAAACAAGCAAAACAAAAAAAACTAACTGGTTAAAGAGACTTTCTGCAACTAAATGTTGGTGCCCCCGTGAAGTACTGAGCCTCCATTTCCAGAGCACGAGGTGGGGCTCATAGTGGCCACCATTTGACACAAAAACAGCCCTAACAGAATGGGTGCCCTGTTGGGCCTCTTGCTGCCGTTTTAAACAGAGTTCCATGAAATGTGACCCATGAGTAGCTGTTACTGGAGAGGTGATCACTCAGGGTCCTGAAGCTGATGAGACCCACAGTGACAATGAAGCTACTGAGACCGGCGCCGGGGAGCAGTCAAGAAAAGAACGAGAATCGCACCCGCACCCTCTTGCCGCTCTTTCTGCTTATGCTGGGTAATCGGTACTGAAAAAGAAGGGGTGGGCTTCAAGAGAAGCAGAAATAGAGGGCTGCAGCATTTAAAAGGAAAGGAAGTTTGGCCTATGAGAATTCCAGCCCTGCCTCATGCAGGAGCCATCCTGGGAGTCAGATACTCTCTCTCTCCCATCCCTTCCTCCCTCCCTTCCTTTATCCCTCCATCCTTCTCTTTCTTCTTCTCCTCCCCCATACCTCCTCTCTCTACTTTCTTATCTCTTCCTTTTCTCCCATTGTTTTCCTGCACCTCCCCAATTATGGAAGACTTCACTGACATCAGAAACTAGAATTCTTATCCTCTTCATTGTAAGGGAATGGGGTAAGATCAGTAAGAGCCCAGGAGAAATGAAAAGTATGAAAACAGGCAGAATGGTGCATGCCAAGGAATTTTGAGCCTAGCCTGTGCTACAAAGCAAGACCTTGCCTAAAAAGGAAGGGGAAAACGAAGGTGGAAAAAAATACTATGGAACAGGAATAAGGCAAACCTGTTCAAGAACATCTAAGGATATTCCACAAGCAGATGGCCACAGGAAGGCCATGGGGATGAGGGGGCTTCCCCAGGCTTTGATTCCTGAGGCCCCACAGGACAAGGAAAGTTCCCCTGAAAGAGCCCCACAGATGCAAAAACATCCATGCTCCATCCTGATGCTCAGAGCAGCAGCGGCTGGCAAAGGGGCACTGTGGGCAGAGGAGTGAAGACAAGGGTTGAAGAACCAAAACGTGGACCCAACACTAGAGGGGCTCCTCTCTTTTCCCTTGAGCAAAATGAGCTGAGGGAGGAAAAAAAAAAATGAGAAGGGGTGGGAGCGTGGTCCAAGCCTACTGAGTCGCTGAGTGAAATTACAGGGGCCTGCGAGGGATGATTAACAGCCCGCATGGTTCTCTGCTTCAGAGCCATTACTCACTACAAACCTGGGGCTTCTCGGTTACATAGCCCGGCACAGGCCGACCATTTTTTCCATTGACTGAAAACACATTCTGACTGAAAACAAACTTTGGATCCCCGAGGCTTGGCAGGCCCTGGGTCCTTCTCCATATTTAATCAACGGGAAGCTAAACACTTTCAGTCTGCGATGGCTCATTTGGACGGGGTCTCGGGGCTTTTGCTCAGTGCCAGAGATAATAACTCTCCTCTCTTTTTTCTAAGGCCTATTTTATAATTTTGCTGTTTTTCAATGTCAAGCCCATCTTTTGAAGAATTTTTATTGGATTTCCTGCTAGACTTCAACAAGGATTTTTCTTGCTTTGGCAGAAATATCAAGCAGAAGAAGGGAAAAACTCAATCATCGTCTTGGAAAGTCGGGATGGTGCGCGTGGGGAGGGGAAGGCCTTTGTCTGTTTGCACACAATCAGGTTTCTAAAAGGCTGGAGTCCTCGATGCCAGCTTTTGGGGTTCCTCTAAGTTCTAAATCATGGGGTAAAAGTTGACAAGGCAGAGTGAGGGTGATGGATGAGGGAAAAGAGAAAGGTGGAGTTGGGTGAGGGAGGGTCATGAGTGTGGTGGCCAGCCAGAGGGTAGGCACAGCTCTAGAAGAGCATGAGCTAAGACACCCCTGGATGTGCCTGTTTGGAGACATCATGGGAACATACAAGGATGGGGTGACAATTCCTACTGGGGGGGGGGGGAAGCAAACCACTCTTCCAAGATAGTAAACTCTAAACTGGGTGGGGAGGAATGGCCCAGAGGTGCCCATTCACCACACTGTCTGCGCCCAGCTCATGGCAGCAGCAGAGATTTGATTTTCCTTTATAAAGATTATTCCCCAGGGGAAGCAGCTTGCCAGTGAGTGACAGCTTTTGTTTGCTCATGTTTTCCTCTCCTCCCAGAGTCAACTTTCAGAATACACCAGCATGTTCCTCCACACTAGAATTTTTCTTTTTCATGTTTTGGGGTGGGGGAGGAGGATGGGAACAATTTTCACAGAGTAACATCCAGAGAAAAGCAGTTTGTTTTTGCCCCGTGGTGAAGACGGGGACAGAAAGACCCTCGATGCCTCTTTTTCTAGTTGTCTTTATATTTTACTTTTGACCCCTTATGCTAAGATCTTTCTTGGTGTGAACTGCAGCTTGGCGAGCATTGTCACATGTTTACCCATCTCCTTATTCCCACAACAACTGTCTAGAGATAGACAGAACATCTACTGGGATCAAACAAGGTTCAGAAATCAAGTGACCTGCCCAAGTTTTGTGGGAGAGGATTCAGTTATGAATCAAAATGCAGCAACCTTTTTCTCGGCAGTCTTAAAGATTGAATCCACTGTCTCACATTTACGAGTTATGTACTCTGCCATTAAACTATATATCCTCCCCACGCTTTGTTACTTTGGTCTCACTAACTTGTCTGGGCTGGCTTTGAACTTGCCTTGTAGCCCCATGAAAGACTTGAACTTAGATAATGCCCTCCTGCCTCAGCCCATTGAGTGGCTGGGATTATGGGCCTATACCATCAGGGAGCTTGTTTCTAATGTGCTACAAAATGTATTTGCTGTAGGGAGCATCCTGATGTTCATTTAGTAAAAGGCTCCCATTCTTCTTTGCTGGAGAAAGTTCCCCTGAAAAATTATCTGAAATTAATCACACTAAAAGCACAAACATCATGGTTTCCCTACTTCCATTTCCACTCATTTTGGAGCAGTTTTAGTTCAGGCCTAGGATAAAACAGTCTCCAGGGCATCTAAGCCACTTCTATTCTTTGTACTAAAAGAAAAGAACATCTGTTTTGGGTTTTGGTTTTGGCTTTGTGAGACAGGGTTTCTCTGTGTAGTCCTGGCTATCATGGACTTGCTTTGTAGACCAGGCTGGCCTTGAACTCACAGATCCGCTTGCCTCTGCCTCCTCAAGTGCTGGATTACAGGAATGTGCCACTGTGCCCAGAGAAAAGGGCATCTGTAAGACAGGTTTAGAATACTCAGTCGGGGCCCAGTCCTGGGCTAGAACATTGTAGGATTCCACAGAAGGAAAAGATGCTGCCCTGGCCCTGGAGGCATGAGCAGTCAAGCTGAGGAGGTAAAGCAAATAGATCCAGGATCCTAGAACTTCGAAGCACTTAGAGCTCATCAATCTAAGCCCCTCACTCACCAGTGAGGAGATAAGACACATGGAGGACCAAGAAACCAAGAGGAGGAATGAGAAACAAGTGTGTAAGGACCATAGCTGGCCTGAGAGAACAGTGGCCAAAGGAATGAAAACAAAACCTGGCCTCAACATTGAAGTGTCCGCTGGACCAAATGAATGAATAATAGCAAGGGTAGCTTTGATTCTAGTGTGCCCGTGACACTGCAAGGAGGCCCGAGCACAGGACTCAGAGGGGACAGGAGAGGGATCCAGGATGGAGCTAGATTATGAGGGTCATAACCACAGGGAGAGTGGTAAAGCATGGGAGAAGTCACTGGAAGGGCAGAGTTTCAGCACATTTTGACCAGGGAGAACCTCTTCCTACAGTTTCTTCCATCTCGATGCCTACCCACACCTTCACAAAAGCCTAGGGTCAGGCATAGGTCTCAGTTTGTACTCTGTTTTAAACCTAGGTTTTTCAAGCCTACAGAAACCATCCTGACTCAATTTCCTAATGGAAGAAAGATCAGACCCAATAACCTTTGCTCACTTGAAGGCTCCAAGAACTGAAGCTTCCTACCCAACTAGACAGCCTCTATTAGTCCTGCTTTCCCCCACTCACTCTCTACCAGTCTTCCTTCCAACCATTAACTCCCCATCCACCTCCATCTCCAGCCATTCATTCTCCCCATCCACCTCCATCTCCAGCCATTCATTCTCCCCATCCACCTCCATCTCCAGCCATTCATTCTCCCCATCCAAAGTCCCTTCCCACCCTGCTCTCCCATTCGCCCCAGGTTTTCACAACCTCCAAGAGCCACTCCCTTCCTCCTTTTCATTTTGCAACTGTTCTTTGTTCTTAGCCCAACCTCCATTTTCTCCTCCCTCCTCTGCTGTTTGAGGTTAAGAACACGCTACGGTATTCCATAAATTACTTGGCAAGAGTGGATGACAAGAACAAAGTGTAATTCAGATTAAAGTCGCCCCCCAGCTGAAATGATAGTTTATTAAATAAACGGCAGTGCTGCCCATCAACTTTGCTGGCAACTGGCCTCTTATATTAATCTTCCTCGGGGTGATTTAGGATCCACCTGGGTCCTCTGAGAAGATTCTCCCATCATTTCCTTCCCATCTCTCTGGATCAGGCTGCCGGGCCCGGTGCAGTTGACAAATTCCCCAAGTAATCCCTCAAAAGATTGGAGAACGCTCGGAACGCCCCATTAAATTTACTCTCCATGCTTTAAGAGACCCAAACTATGTCCAATAAATAAGTGTCCCTGTGATTTACTGAAATGCTCTTCTGATTTAAAGTTATAGGGGGGAAATATAGAGCCCCTGGGAGCCCAGGACCAGCCTTGCAAGTGAGACCAGATGTGAGATTTCTGCCCAGGGAGGGGAGAAGAAGGGGGGAAAACAGCCCAACTGGTGGAGGTTTGAAAGTGACAGTGTCTGAACCCTGGTTCTCGGCTTTAACATAAAAGGTCCCCAGTTGAGCATTCTTTCTCACAAAATTTATTGTCGTTGTAGTAAGAGGGGGAACCATCAAAAGAGTAATTCTGGCCCTTGTTTTGCACAGCTCTTTTGATAAATATGATACTTAGAAATATGCCTCCCACTAGACAGGAAAGCCATATAGTTAAAATGAAGTAATATGTCAGTAAACTCACCAGAATCAAAGCCAAAATGAAACCTGTAAAAGGAGAAGAGGAAAAGACTGCACTTAGAAATGCTCGACCAAGCAGAGGAGAAGGTGGAGATTAAGAACTGTCCTTTATTCGGATATTTTTATCTGTAGAGTTAAAAGTAGAGATTTATTTTTAAAGGGGGCTATTTATGTTCCAATCTTCAACAGATGGGTCTGTCTGTGTTCCTGCCTCTCACACAGCCCCAGCTCAGCAGAAACAGCTTCTCTATGCAGCTCAAACTTACCCAAATGAAGGCGAAATTAAAGTTTGCGAAAGCAAGTGTAACCTTTGGAGCTAGTTTTAAATATTGAATCTGCTAACTACAAAGGTTGAGATGCAACATAAAAGAAAAACAATGTTGCCTCTAGGTTTGTGTGTGTGTGTGTGTATGTGTGTGAGTATGTGTGTGTATGTGTTGCTTTCTAAAGGGCTGGTAAAATGGTGTCATCAATGGCAGATATCCCCTCTTATTTGATCGTGGCTCAGATGTGAAATGCCTCCCAGAGACTCCTGATTTGAAGGCTTGGTCCTCTGTGTAGTAAGTGTTCTGAAATAGGACAACTCAAAAGGTGACTCAGTTCTGAGTGTGCTCACATCACATTGGACAGCACATGCTTGAGTCTGTAGCTGAATGGGCTGTAGGCAGTAGAACTTTCTAGAGAAAGTGGGTATGCCTTTGAGAGGTGTACCTTCTCTCGGGTCTCTCCTTGTCTCCTCAGAGCTGCCATGAGATGAGCAGCTTAGCTGTATGACATTGTGTCTGTCACTGTCACCCTGTACATCTGTCCTGTCCCCCCTGCCTACCCCGTTCCCCCACATCCCCATACTCCCACCCCATTCAGCCACCATGATGGACCTCCCCACAGCCTAAATGTGATAGCACCAACAGCCATGAATTAAAGTTCTAAAACCGGCAAAGCAGACCCTTGTCCTCCTACAAGCCGCTTCTCTCAGGTGTTTGGTCACATTGATGAGAAGTGAGTGACATGTTCAAACAGGGCCCACTTCTTGATGAGTCCCTTCCACATATAAATCTCCTACTTAAAAAGAGCCTTTCTCGTGCTTCGTGAGAAAGCATGTTTGGAGTTAATCTCCTGGAGAAACTACTCCCAAGATGTTTCTTGCTCTTCTCTGTAGCTATCCTACAGGAAAACAAAATCTATGGTTCCATCAGCAACTGGGCAATATGTCCCAGCAGCTCAGGCCTCAAGCCTTCAAGAAAGGCCTGAGCATCGCAGGAAACTCTCCCACTCTGCTCTCAGGCACTTGTTTGTGCAGCTTCCCTACGGTTGTGCGGTAGGAACCCTTTCCCTTGGTTCTATCTGTTTCCTAGGGACTCCCTCTTCCTGTCCCCAGAACAATGCCTTGTAGAATGAGGCACTGTTCTTCCAGCCCCATGTCTTCAATCCCCTGGTCAGGAGGCAAGGAGATCTATCAACTCGTCACCTATTTATCCCCTCCCCTCCTGAGGGTGGTGGTACAAAAAGCGACTCACTGACTTGCAAGTTGCCATATTCAGATTCCTCCCAATTTGTTCTGTAATGAAACTCCTCCCCTTAAATAAGTTCAGGAAAGGGAAGAGATCAAGGAAAGGTGATGCACAAGGCTCTTCTTAAACCCCAGGTGAGTCTGCTCTGTCACTAGATGTGTGTGTGTGTGTGTGTGTGTGTGTGTGTGTGTGACATGAAACCAATGGAATCATCACCAGAGGCTCAGTTTCCTCATCTCTGTGGTTAAGGGTTGAACACAGTGACCTCCTGGTCCCCGATACCCTGAGGTGGCTCCCCTCCTACTGCAGTGCTCCCTCCCCTCCTCCGCCTCGCCAAGCTAGTCTGGACAGAGCTGGAGGGTGTGGAGTTTGAGCGGCACCTGTGTTTACACTGTACAATCTGCAGTTTACTGTAATAAAATCATTTAATACAGTCATAATTTTTTTGGCAAGGGGTTGTGTTTATGGTGAGCAAGACAGAAAGGGAATGATTGACTAGAGCTGATTAAAACGATAAATCAAAAACAAAAGAGGGAGGACATGAAGAACACGAAGCCACCAACAAATCCAATTTAAGACAAGTTTTGTGACTTTGAGGGAATGAGTCTGTCTGATGGTGTGCCAGCCAGGAGAGGTGGAGGGGGGCGGGCAGGGCAGAGGATGTGAAGAGATGGGATCCAATAGCCCTGCTCAGTGGGGCTTATCCTCTCAGAGTAGAGAAATGAGGAAATGGCTAGACAAGAATTCATTTCCTTGGGCCTCAATCTTCAAAAAGGATTTAGAAGGAGATCTTGGAAATAAGCCTTCAGAATTAAGGTGTATGTGTGTGCACATGTTCATAGACATTTGCATCTAGGTTGAAGACTGCGCTGGCTAGGCCTTTGTCAACTTGACACAAGCTAGGGTCATCTGAGAAGAGGGAACCTCCAACGGAAAGAGTCCCTCTACCAGACTGGCCTGTGGGCAACAGAAACTGAACTAAGACAAAGACTGTATCTGAAACTCCCTTGCTAATAAGGATTATCTAAGCTCTCAAGTCTTTCGCCTTTCAGGTGCTGTGCTTCAACAAGCTGCTACATGCTCGTCCCTGTAGGGCAGAAAGGTTATACAGCTAGTATAAAAGGTTATACAGATAGTTCACCATCAAAAGATGACCACATGTCCACTCTGGCTTAAGAACCATCTCAGGCTCCAGAATGAGAACACTTTGAAAAGAATCTTTGACATCGCAAGACAAGTGTTCTTGCGGCATTTGCATCCTTCTGAATGAAGTACAGGAAAAGAAGCCCGGAGGTCAATGGTTCTCAACCATCCTAATGCAGCAACCTTTTAATATAGTTCCTCTTATTGTGGTGACCCCAAACAAACAAACAAATCCATTGTTACTCCATAACTGTAATTTTCTACTGTTATGAATTGTAATGTGAACTTCTGGGTCTTCTGACGGGCTTGGGCAACCCCCGTGAGAGGGTCATTTGCCCCCCAAAGGGATTGAGAACCTCTCCCCTCAGTAAACATTTCTTTAAGCACCTATGTGATCAGTGCTGTAAATTCTAAAAGGACTCAGGAAGGCTTATAGTGGTCACCATGGACCACCTGCATGCCACCAGAATTTATTTACCTGCTGTGAGCCATGCACCCTCCCTCTAGTTGGCCTACTTTCAGAGGGAACAACAGCCCCCTCTGCGACCACTGGCCTTGGGGCTACTTCTATAACCAATCACCTTCTCTTCTACTGACAATTCGAGATTCTTCTTGCCCTCCATTGCACTTTTGCTGGTCTAGGTAGCCAAGTTAGATAGTACACAGCTTCATCTTTGACCCAGGCCAGCATGCCTATCTCAGGCTGTTAACTACTGGACTTGTCCATTTAACATCTGCAAGTGGTACCTGCCCACAGATTTAGCACAAATCTCATTCTTCCATATGCCCTACTGTGTGTCAGTAGCCTTATCCACGCTAATAACCTGACACAGTGACACCTGAAAGACAGTTGATTTCTGTCCCAGGTTTCCCTTTGCTTGGTACAAGGAACCCAAAGCAGCCAGGGCTAGAGCTGAGTGGGATGTCTGCTTCGTTTCCTGACTGAAGCCTTCTGTTCTACACAACAACCTTCAACCGCATGCAACCTTTAGCCATACCTGAGGCTGGTGAGAAATTCCCCAGCTGGATAATGGCAAGTGATGGTGAGCAGTGTCGCATCTAGTGGGCGCGTGAAGGGCAGCACGAAGTGGTTACACTTCTCTGCCTTACCAAATATGCATCCTATATGTTGGGGACATGTGCCACAAGCAATCACCAACTTCAGATGACGCTGCGTCCCAGAGGGACCTCTTATCTTTGTAGGTATCACCAGTAGCACCTCAGCTATGCCTGCAAAGGTGGGGATTCTATTTCTATGAAACCAACAACTGTGTGTGATAGGACCAGGAGGCACCGTGGTCACAGGGCCATTGCCACCCCTCTCCAAGTTTGACAACTTGGCCTAAGACAGGACTAAATAGGATACCATGTTGGTGGAGCAGAGTCAACCAGTCCTCAGATAGTGGTATAGGGTGGGCAAAATGGCCAAATTCATACCTACAACATATGTCAACATGGATCATAATGCAGTCTACTTACCACCAAGTAGCTCTTGGAGAGACAAGGGAGTTAGGTATTGGAACCTCTGTCATTGTGAACATTCTACAACAGCAAAGGCAAGCTCACAGGTAAGTGGCAACTAGTGCTTTTGGGTGATATAATCTCCATTGCTGCCCCTGTGCTCATACGGGGAGTAGGATGATTCTGCCAACTTGAATATCACATTAAGTGCTTCTCCCACGGAGGACTAGCAGGGTTCTCATTACAAGGTCAGACTTCATGCCCACTCACCTCTCTTCCACAGAACTAATATTCTAACATTATGGAGTCTACCTGATCCTATGACCCAGGAAGCTGGGGTTCTGGTGCCTCAGAATTTCTGAGCAACCCTTTAGTGCTCTGGTCTTCACTGAATGCTAATAGTCACCCAAGTCAATAGGTAAATAGATCAGAGCTATCTTGCAAAGCTTGAAACATACTACTTCAAGAACACTAGGAAGCTAGTATATGTTGTACTTATTTATAAGTGGGGAAAAGATGAGAGGTAAAACAATGTTTCCTTAAGTTTACAGATCTCTCCGTATGCCCAGGATCACTAAAAACTTCATTCATATAATCTCTTAAATGTTGGTAGGGTTATCTCCAACTGTCTGCAGCACATGTGAATACCTCTTGTATACTCACCACCTCTTGCTAATCTGCAACATGCTTACCACAATGGCATCAATACAACAGCTAATATGCTATTCTATTGGGATGTCAAGATGGCCCAGGTCTCCTTAGCCTTTGGCATAGAACATAGGAGTTCATGCAGCCCTAAGCCGAGTCACAACTGCACACTGTCATCATCTCAGGTGAACAGATGTTTTGATCCTCCTCCTTTACAACTCTGAAAAAAAAATGTACTCACCAGATGAGTGGTCACACACTCCATACCTGAGGCCATGTGATCTAGCTACCAAATACATCACATCTGGAAGAGCAGTTGCAGCCAGAACTCGTACTTGGTTGAGTCTATGGTAGTTCGCTGTCACCCTCCAGAATCCATCTGGGTTTTGTGAGGATCAGACTGATGAACTAAAGGGAAGATATGAAAACAACAACCCTACCTGGTTTGTTTGTTTGTTCTTAATAACACTAACTTCTGTCATCTCCTTCCCATCCGAATACAATATTTGTTTTTCTTTACTATTTGAAGCAGAAGGTGGGGAATGAGTCAGAGACTACTTGGCTGTTCCCATTTCAATAGCTCTTCCCAACAGGATATCCTTTAGTGTATCAAAGCAAATGTCCCCACTCCAACCCTCAGACACACTGGTTCCCAATAGAGCCTGAGTGGGCCATAACAGATTGTCTATAATTGAGAACTCAGCTTTCTCTAGAGCTCTTCTATCCTTATGTCAAAGCCCTGAGCCTAACCCTTGCCTCTTTCTACCTTCTAAGTTTAAGCAGTAAGAGTCTTATGTTATGCTTCTAAAGAAGCCCCTTGTTTTAAGCTAGTCATCAGCCTTTCGTTTTCTTTCACGGGTGCATTAATTGCTCAGTTCCCTTTGTCCTTTTAGTTACCACTATCTCCAAGCTCCTCAAATACCTGAGCCATTACACTCACCTGAATAGTTCCTTCTCTCTATATCCCATCCCATGTCCCACCAGCTCTTCTGCTGATACTCTGTTTACCTCCAGAGACAGGACCCTCATGGAATGTTGGCTGATGGATAACCTCTCTCCCAGGTCCTGTTTTAGCACCTGCTTCTCACAACCCCATCCCATACCCAGTGTTGCAGGAAACAGGCTTTGATATGTGATTTGCCCATAACAGGAAGTGGTTTGGAGGGAATGAAAGAAGCAGGTTGGCTTGGAAACTGAAGTCAACATGCATGTGGAGGCCATAGGAGCTTAGTCAATCCCATGGAGAGCTCTGGAGCTAGGATGGTGTTCAGAGACATCCCACATTGAGACAAGAGAACCAGATCCTTAAATAACATATTGCCAAGACACTAGATTAGGGCTTCCCCTAAGGAGGGAACTCAACCTGTGTGAGACATCTCCTTTTCCTCACCAGCAATGCCCAGAGAGGAATTAAGCCATTGCCTTCGCAGTGACGCTTCCAGCAGCTAGGGGACCTTTGTCTCCACAGTTATCTGGGTCATGCATAATCTCTCATTACAGTCCTCAATCTCATACAATTATAAAGCTGTATAGAGGATCTATGTAAGACTTTCGGCCTCCGCCCCCAGGCAACGGCAGGTGACAGGCTTGATAAGAGAGTTCTGTTCAATGAGTGAACCTTGCCGCACTCAGAGCTTCATCTAATAGACATTTTGATCATTGTGAAAGGAGTGAGGCACAGAAGGCTTTATTATATTTTCTTATTTTTCAGACCACTACAGAATGAATGTTTGGTAGCCCCAAAATTTATATATTGAAACATAGTCCCCAATGTCATCCTGGTGTTTAGAGGTGGAATATTTGGGATGCGGTTAGGTCATTAGGGCATGAATGAGATTCCTTATTTTAAGAAACCCCTGGAATAATAGTTTATATCTTCTAATATGTAAGGATCCAGGGAACAGGAAGTGGGCCGTCACCTAACACCAGTTGTACCAATGCCTTCATCCTGAGATCCAGAACTCTAAATCCTGAGGAACACATGTTTAAGCCAACTGGACCATGGTATTTTTGTTGCAGGAGTCCAAATGGGACTCAGACACATCCAAAGCGCATTTGTCCACAGACACAATGCTTCAACACTGGTACCTAACCTCAAGCAATTACCTGAGCCGAAGTGGCCAAACATCTAGCTGAAATTTGTGAAGTATTCTTAAGACTATGTCCTTCTATCCACCCGTTCATCAGACATGGAGAAGGTAAGGGACTGAAGTGACTTGCTAAAAAGAAGAATTGTTAAGAGTTAAGTCACACACATATACAAACACAACAGATGCAAGAGGTTCCTAGGAAACCAGAAGAGATGATTGTCTGTTGCGTAGGTTTTATGTGTCAAGCACATTACTAGGCCCTTCACACTATTTCAGTTAAACTTTAGAACTAACTAACTAATCCAAGGTCACACAACTCATAGGTGGATGAGCTGATTTCCTAATGAAGATCTTGCTCCAAATCCCATGCTTTGTCGTCAAATACCATCCTCCTAATCAGGTACATTCTCCAGAAGTTATGACTTCCCTACCTTCTACCCCAGAAAGGCCACATGGAGCCATCTGAGAAACACGCCTATCCACACCAGCCACTTTCAAGTTCTTTAGTGTGGTGTGGTGTGGTGTGTGTGTGTGTGTGTGTGTGTGTGTGTGTGTGTGTGTGTGCATGCATAGCAATACCATGGGTTAACCTAGATCCCCAAACATGCTGAATATACCACTGAGCTATACCCCCAATGGTCTTTTTACTTTTCATTTGGAGACAGGGTCCTTAATTTCACTGTGTAATCCAGGCTGCACAAGATAATTCAGTCCTCTTGAGTCAGCCTCCCAAATAACTGGAATTACAGACCTATGTCCCCAGGTTGGGATCATTTCTTCCTTGCTTTAATGGGGAGATTTCCTGTTTGTTATTCAATTATATTGATGAGAGCACCAACAAAGCCCCAAATAGTCTGTATAGTAACAAAGTATCATAGTCAAGCTTTTCTATTACCATAGACCAGGGTGTTCCATGGTCTAAAATGTTCTCCAAAATAACAAGAGTTTATTTCTTTAAAAAACATAACTTTTTATTAAGCTTCCTACAATTCCCACACATTCTTCCCTATACCCTTAAATAGGAGTGATAAATTATAGAGCACTAACTAATTTTTATTTTGCAATGATGACCCCTGGGCTTGCTGAGATAAATGGTCCTAGGCAACTAACTGTGCCTTTGCAGTTCGTGTCAGCTCTAGAGTTTTTGTCTCTTCCTTTAGTGCTGGCTACCTCTCACTGCTGTTGGTGAGAGCTGTCTACATCAGTTTTCATTTTGTTGTTTCTAAATAAAATGGGCCTGGAAACAAAACAGTCTGTTGGAATTGTGTGCTAAACAGTAGTAACTAGATTGTGAGCAGGTGTCTGAGGGCCTCTTTTTTGGAAAATCCATGAAAGAATAGTCTACTTCTTTAGCTCAACAGTAATTAACAAAACACATGCTGTGTAGTATGTATTGGGGACACAAAAGAAGAAAAAAAAAATAACCTAGGCATTGTGGCATGTGGCCATATCTTAATGCCAGAAAGCCTTGCAGAGTTCAGGGCTATCTTGGGCTATATATGTGTTCAGAGCAGCCCGAGCTGTGTGAAAGGACCCTGTCTCAAGAAACACAAAGCTGAAAATGGTGCATGGCCTTTACATTGTAATTAGATCAAGGTGTACTGGTGATATCATTCTTTTCTAAAATGCCATTTGTGCTCACTTACTGAGTTCTCTGATCCACTTGAGCAAGGCTGTAGATGCATTCATTCCCTATGGAAGACTTGTCTATCCTGCTGGCCGTAACTATACTGTCTCTGCAATCTGTTAATGCAGAGTAGGGTAGGTAGGTAATTCCATAACTCTAGCACACTGTGGATTTAAACAGGCTATGGTGGGCTGGGCTGGAAATGGAAATCTAGCCACCATCTGCACCGCTGTTTCCATAGAAAAAAAAGTTCCAGACAACTGACTTTCCAGTGAACTTTAAGAATAGAACTTAATTGCAAGTTCAGGGCTGCTTGTGCTTCTCCATAAATGCTGCACAGAGCGAGGGCATGACTGACCTATGGGTTAGAAACGAGAATGCCTGGATATCAGCCAGCACCCTGTAGGCTAGGACACACACCTTGGGCAAACCAATGACTCTATGTGAGCTTCAGTTCCAACCCTTATAAAATGGCTCTGATATGACCTCACTAAATGTCCAGTTATTTTTTAAAGAAAAAAAAAGACTTTTAGTTATTCTTTAACAATTCATACATATATTCAATGTAACTTGGCCATACCCACACCCTAACCGCACACCCCCCACTCTCTTTTGGACACATGTCCAACACATGTCCTTCCATCTTCATGTTCTTTTTTTTTAATAACCCATTCAATCCAATTAATCCTGCTTGCATGAGCATGAACAAGCTGCTAGCAAATACCCACCTATCCACCCAAAGTAATTCCTCCCTCTGGGAAGCCATCAGTGGCCAGTAGCAACTCAGCTAGGGCCAGGGCCTTGTGAGCTGCCTCCCCCACCCAGGCTGCAATTATTGACTGGCTTGATCTTGTAGACACTGGTTCTATTGCTGAAAAGAATCAATAAGTTCTCTTCAAATGAATCAATGGGTGAGCGAAGTAAGTGAATGAAGAAACCTCACACTCACACTGCCTCTTGAGTGTTGTCCAAAAACACAATGTGTGTTTCCCCGAGGCTTGTTTTTGTTTTTCACTGTACTTCTGATCCAAAGTCTAAACATGTGGGGAAGAAATAGAATGCTTACCTCCACTCTTGGGGTCTCAACTGGGAATTCAAACTTCAATAGGACCCAAGAGAAGGACTTGCTTAAATGAGCCAATCTGGTAGATCGCTGGGGCTAGGAGGGCAAGAGGAGCAGTGTGCATTTGTTTAGTAGACAGGGAAAATATGATACTCGAGGAAAAAAATCCAACCCAAACGCCTGCTTTGCACATAATCACTCCCTTCCTCCCCAGGGCCAGGACAAGTTTTAGTCTAGACCTGTGAAAGAGACAGCCTCCCCTGGCTCCTTGAGAGGCTGGCACAGGATGGCCCTATTGGAAGATGGCTGGCCTGTGTGTGTTTCCCTGCCAGGCCTCCAGCGAAGCCCCCGACCCTCATTATTAAGAGCATATTTGCCCCAAAATGATCTTTCTCCCTCTCCTTCAGGCACCCGCCTCTCACCCCTTCCCCACAAAATATGCTTCAGAAAAAGAGCAAATACACCAGGGTTTTCTTCCTGTAGCAACACAAATGGGAGACTCGGAGACAAGAGTCCAGTAGACCCAGGGAGCTGTCACCACACGCCTGGGAAGGAAGATTGATGGTGAGGGCCAGGATGTGAACATACCCATGAATTGTCCTTTTGTGCCAAGGTAAACGGGATGGGGAAAACATGTGTCAAAGAGGCCAAGTCTGGCTTGGCTGCAATCCCCAGAGCACCTGGGGATGGGGACCCTCCCTTAGTTCCAGTAACTTACAAAAGCCAGCATTGCTATGAGTCTTCCAGGCTCTCCTGTGTGAGAATAACTAATGTGGTTGAACACTCCTTGTGCCTGGCATCTCACCTGACTTCTCATTTAACTCTGAGCAGCTCTATGAGGTCAGCACAATGACTCTCTCGCTTCAGACATGAGTAACAGGAGGCCTAAAGAGGCTCACTTGTCCAAGGACACACAGCTCAGAACACAGAAATCCATGAACTATTCTCAGCATATCCCATCACACTGCACCCATGCGCAGGAGTCAGGAAACCTTAAGTGAGAACGGTGGTCATGCCAGTCGGCTTCCCATCACTACAATAAACACCTCAGCCAGTAACTCATGAACAGGAAAAGTTTGTTTACGCTCACAGTTAGGAGATTCCAGTCTGGGATGAGTTGCACAATCACTTTCAAGGGTCTCATCAGTCCTCCCACAAGGCCCCTCTACTCAAAGGTTCACGGCTTTCCCAGAGGGCCACGATGAGCACCGAGCCTTTAACAAGTGGCTCTTTAGGAGATGAACAACTGCAGCGGTGCTATATTCCGCTCTGCTTCCCTCATGACATCTGCCAGTATTAAAGAACAGGGTGACAGACACTTTCTTAAATAAATGTGTCCTTCTGTGTCACTTGAGGGATAGGCGCCTCTAAGAGGACATGAGCAAAGGAGCTCAAGAGTCCTGTCTGCCATTTGGTTTAAAGGTTTCAGCGGTGACCATTTGTAAAATGTGTGATGCGTTTCTTTCCATCCTTTTCTGTGCTTCCATTAACTGTTACCAGAGATTCTCAGAGATACACTTTTACATTCCATCTGAGTCACTCACCATTGCCAGGATTACTTCATGACAGTTCTCCATCTTTCTGAAAGGCAGTGAGGTCACGGACGGTGATCTGTGGTTCAAGTGGCTCTAGCAACCCAGTGGCCTAGTGATTCCCTTGGTGTGTGTGCATGCATGAGTGCATTTATGTGTATGTGCATGCGTGTGTGAATGTGTGTTTGTGTATACACAGACAAGTGTTCGTGTGTGTGAAGGCTCATTGGTGTGCTCTTGGGTGTCATTCTGCAGGTGCTACCTACCTTTCTATTCTTTCGATTTATTTTATTTTGAGACACAGTTTCACACCTGGCCTCGCATTGCCCACATAGGCTATGACAAGCCTAAGAACCCCATGGATCCTCCTGCCTCTGCCTCCCTTGTGCTGTGATTACAAGCACATACCACCATACCTAACTTTTTTTTTCTTTCTTTTTTTAATGTTTATTTTTGGGGCTCAAACTTGTGTCCTCTGCCTTGCATGGCAAGCATCTTACCAAATGAATGAGCTATCTCCCCCAAGATGAGCACTTTTGATATTACCAATTGAGGAGGGGGGGGGGTTACTAAGGTCTGATTGCCAAATTTTATTGGTAGAATGTAATTATATGTTATTTCACATTTGATAGATAAGGGTCTATATTGTGAGAGAGAAGACCCATCTCGGAGTAGATGGAGTTAGAAGTGCCCTCAAGGCGGCCCTTTAGAAGTGTTAGGCACTTCTGTCCAGAGAAAACGCCATCCTACCATCTTATCGTGGGTACGAGTTACTTCTCTCACCTCCAACCAACAGAGGAAACTGTTGGACATAAGATTGTTGAAGATCCTTTTCCACTCTGTAGGCTGTCATTTTGTCCTATTAACAATGTACTTTGCCCTACAGAAGTCTCATTTATTAATTGTTGCTCTTAGAGCCTGTGCTGTTGGTGTTCTGTTCACGAAGTTGTCTCCTGTGCTAACGAGTTCAAGGCTTTTCCCCACTTTCTCTTCTAATAGATTTAGTGTGTCTGGTTTTATGTTGAGATCTTTGATCCACTTGGACTTGAGTTTTGGGCAGGGTAATAAATATGGATCTATTTGCATTTTTCTACATGTAGACATCCAATTAGACCAACACCATTTGTTGAAGATGCTTTCTTTTTACCATTGTATGGTTTGGGTTCATTTGTCAAAAATCAAGCATCTATAGGTGTGTGGGTTTACTTCTGGGTCTTTGATTCGATTCCATTGATCCACCAGACCATTTGTATGCCAGTACCATGCGGGTGTTTTTGTTAGTCTGTTTGTTTTTACTATTGTGCTGTAGTATAACTTGAAATCAGGGATGGAGATACCTCCAGAAGTTCTTTTATTGTATAGTATTGGTTTAGCTATTCTAATTTTTTTTTGTTTTTCCATATGAAGTTTAGAATTGTTCTTTCAATGTCTATAAAGAACTGTGTTGATGTTTTGATGGGAATTACATTTAATCTGTAGATTGCTTTTGGTAGGATCGCAGCCATTTTTACTATGTTAATCCTACCAATCCATGAGCATGGGATATCTTTCTTTTTTTTAAATTTTTTAAAACATTATTTACAGTTTATTAACTTTATATCCCATGGATATTTTTCCAACTTCTGATATTCTCTTCAGTTTCTTTCTTCAGAAACTTGAAATTCTTGTCATATAGCTTCATTACAGTTACACCGAGATACTTTCTATTATTTGTGGCTCTTGTGAATGGTATAGTTTCCCAGATTTCTCTCTCAGCCCATCTGTCATTTGTATAGAGGATCACCAACACGGAGATCACCGATACAGCCATGCCCCAGCTCTGCCCCAGTGGTACAGAGATGAAAACAACCTCCTCTGAAGCCCAGCTGTGTTTTGGTCACACTGTGGCCTACATTCATGCATTCATGAATGTACTCACTTGGTATAAGAAGTGTGAGTACCACTGAGCCCCAGGTCCACCCTGATTCCCATTTGTAGCCCCATGTGCCTGGTAGCATGATGCTCAGGCCACATACACAGTAGCTACCTATATGGACAGAAGTATCGTGCCATAGGGATCCTCGCATCAAACACTGGCAGCAGCATCCAGCTCCTGCCAAGGGAAGTAATGGGCCATGAGCGGATGGCACAGTTTCTCACAGCCATTTTAAAGGAATTGGGAAAGCACAGTGTCAAGAAAGTCAGGGACCTCCAAAGAGGTGAGAGATGGAGGAGGTAAGGAAGCAGCGCTAAAGGCCCAAAGTGTGATATGGGTATGATCTTGGCCCAGGCAGGCCTTTTGCTTGACTCTGGCTAGCCAATTCACAGGCTATTATCAAAGGCTCTAAATAACAAATGCTTGCTGCCCTCTGTGCCAGCAACAGGGCTCTGGAAGTGAGGAGGTGACAGAGAAGAGAAAAGAGAGCATGCCTACAGCAAGCCAAGGAAGCTTCACCTACAGAGCAATAGGACCCTACCATGAGGCTGAGTGCCTCCCCAGCCTGTCCCCCACCGCCCTCTGCAGTGGGCAGGGGGCCATGGTGGTCACAGGCTGCAGGCTGCAGGCAGGACTGGCTCAGCTGGAATTTGTGAAATGTCAGACCCTCCTAGGGTGGTATTTCCTCCCCTCCCCACCCACTCCTTTCCAGAAACAGGGCCTGTACCTCCACACCTCTCTTACACATATTGGTTCTGACAGCTCAAATTAATATGTCAGATGCCGAGCTCCTTGCTGGCGACAGGCCTTTTGACCCTATCAGCGCAATCTGCTTCCCTGATTGAAAATCTCTGAGCCTCAAATTGATTCAGAGTTTCATAAACATCCCGCAGCCATGATCCAAGGAAGCCACAGATGAAAGGCCTCCTTGGAGAGCTGAGTTTGCCCTTCTCTCCCTAATCCCACAAGTCACAGGGGCCTGGCAGCAGGGCAGGACACACGCAGGGGTTAAAAATGAAAGGCTGAGGCTGGTAAACCACGAGTCTCAGAGACTCAAAACTGCCTGTCTATCCCCCAACAAGTCACACACCCTGCCGGCATCCTAACACGGCTGAAATGGACTAGCATGCACTAGGTGCTAGGAGGCCTGAGCGTACCAGCTCTATCACCCCTCATTCTGTGGCCTTGGAAAAACTTCTTTGACTCTCTGAACCAGGGTTTGTCTTTGTAAAAGGAGGCTAATCACAACCACCTGGCAAAGCTTAACAGGGCTGTTGCAAGGGGGCGGGGGGGGGGTGTGGAGAGAGAGAAAGAGAGAGAAGAGACATGGCGAGAGAAAAATCAGAGAATGCTGGGTGACTGCAACAATGCACTAAGGAGGGCCAGAGCAAAGGGCTGAAATGCTGATCATCATCGAGTCTGGGAGACGGGTACAGGACAGCCTACTGTACACTCATCTCTAATTTGGTTGGTTTAAATTTTTTCCAGCTACATTTTTTTTAAGTTACATCAGGTCATAAAGTGTGTGTATGTGTGTGTGTTTGTGTGTGTGTTCCCTATATAGAAAAGTACAGGCAGTAGGGCAAATGCAGGTGTGTGTGTGTGTGTGTGTGTGTGTGTCTGTGTGTTCCATAGGAAAGGTCCTGAGGTGAGGAAGAGGCAGAGTTCTCGATGGGCACCACCAGTCCTCAAGACATCTTACACGTGTATATACCCGTACAACTTCTTCCAGCAGGCCATGCCTTAGCCAGGAAACCTCAGCGCCTTCCATCCTGCTGCCTTCCCTGGAGGATAAGCTTGGAGCCATTACTCACAGGGATCATCTGAGCAGTGTCAGAAAATGGTGGAGGCCAGCATCAGAGTCATTCCTGAAGGCCCAGGAGAGGCTTTGCACCTGCCCAACAGGTGGTTCCAATGGGCTTTCATGCTCCATAAAGTGCTGCTTGGAGCCAGACAGTGGAGGTACACACCTTTGATCCCAGAACTCAGGAGGCAGAGGCAAGTGGATCTGTATGCGATAGAGGCCATCCTGGTCTACAGAGTTACAGGACAGTCAGGGCTACACAGAGAAAAGCTGTCTCAAAACAAACAAACAAAAACAAGATAATGCTTTCTGGTGCCTCAGCTCATGTGAAGATCAGTATCTCACCAGCAGCTTCCCACGGTGGCAGGAGCATAAGCACAGGGCATGTTGGCATCCCCTTCTCCACCCCACATTTGACAGTTCCCTCCAAACTTCTTGACAGCCTAAGAGTGACGTCTACCCTACCATCTTCCGTAGTTTAGACCTAGGATGCTGCCCCCAACATACGACTCTCTGTATGGGGCCTTGAGCCCATGTAGTGACAGCTCCCCTGAAGATCAGCGTGGCATTGCCTGGAAAGGCTCTGCTACTCTTTGGCTCTGCGGTGGCCTCCGAAGGTACATGTGTTAATGGCTTGCTTTCGGCTATTGGACTGTGATGGGACCCTTAACAGGTGGGGCCTAATAGGAGGTCTGTATATCACATGAGGCATGTCCTTGGGGGGAAGAGTGGAATGCAGTTCCTTCCCTTCTTGGCCATCATCAAGTGAGCAGCTTTTCTGCTTCCCTGGCATGAAGTGTCCCTTCATCACTAACCCAACAATGAGGCCAACTGCCTCAAACTGACACTTCTAAAATAGCCATATAAACCTTCCTCCTTCTTAAGCTGATCATTTCAAGTACTTTGTTACAATGCTGGAAACCTGACCAATGCATTCTCACTAACATGCCTACAAAGCACTCATACATTCTGATCATCTAAGCAATACTACAGCCCATGAGGCAAGTCAGAAAGGCATTATTCTTCCCATACCACAGACAGAGAAACTGAGACCCAGTGAGGTGAAGAAATTCACCCAAGAACATTGCACAGTAAGAACAAGGTTTCCACTGAGCCCAGGTACTCTGAGCTTCCCTGGTTTGCAGAGGGATAGCTCACCATTCCTCTTGATACTCCAATGATGCTCTCAATACTGGTCGGGTTATTCCTCAACCCTCCTTGGCCTCTGAAGCTCCTGATAGGAACCACTTCTGAGTCAAGGGGCTGTTGAACAGCATGTTACCCAGTTAGCATGGCCATGACAAAGTGCCACACATGGGGAAACTTACTAACAGAGACAGGTGTGCTGCAGATCTGGAGTTCGTAGGTCTTAGGTCAAGGTAGCAAGAATATTGGTTTCTTCTTGTGGTCATGAGGGAGGATCTGCTCCAGGCCTCCCTTATATGACAGGCACTGTTCAGCCATTGCACCAGGTGAACCCCTTATCTAGAAGATTGCTCAAGCCTTTCCTGATGACTCCTCATTACAGATTGGATGACCTTTTCCCTGTGACCCCTTGAATTCTGGGAAGGGTAAGATGCCAAGAGGCAGTGGGGTAAGGGAGGTTAGCAGTGGTGAGTCAAAGGAGGGGGATAGGGATGTTGTACAAGGACACAGAGAGGATGTATGCAGAGGGCAGAGACACCAAAGGCTGATATGTAATGGGGAGGCTGGTGCAGTGCCCCCATAGCCCGCAAGGCTCTGGGGACTGTCATCCCACTGGTGAGGGAAACAGATGTGTCATAAAATACCACTGCCTGCACAGGACAATTACTATCGGATAATTGGTTTTCTAGTCATAAAGAACAATACTTAGCTCTGGACTTGTGAGCGAGTCACTTCCTCATCAGTAAAGGATGGAGGTCAGACTCAACAGCCTCTGACTTCCCTTCCCACCCTCAAGCTCTTGGTTCCAGGACTCCTCATCAATTTAGTGGAACTGATTAGGAGTTACTTGGAATTGTCAGTGCTCATACAAACCCATCTTCCTTCCTTGTCTGCCTCTTTCCAGACCTGTGGCTCCTGGAGGTTTCAGTTGCTACTACTGGCTTCCAAAAAAGATGAAAATATGAGAAGAGTATTCGAGAAAGCTCCCAAGGGTACTCCTGGAAAAGACAGAGAGGCTTCCATGCCCTGGCATGACCAAGATGCCCACTGGCTTCCTGAGAACGCAGACGGGCTCTTCTGAAGGCAGCAGGGTGGCTTACAACTCTACTGGGAGAGGAAATCCTGGACTGATCACAGTATACACTGAAGTCTTGGTCTCCAATTTGAGCTTCCTTTCCTCTCCACCTCCAAGAACAGAGGCTTCTCAGACCTGACAAAGCTCCATCACTCAGCTCACATAGCTGGTGCAGGAAAGGAAGGATGACATCCCACCCTCCTCTCAGGCCTGCCCCTCCTCCACCGCTGATTCTACCATCTCCCAGAGGTGATCCTGAGACAGGTCACCTCATCCTAGGGTTCACAAGCTGAGTAGTCTCCCCAGCCAAGAACAGGAAAACCTCTCCTAGTTCCCTAAGCCCATGCTCAATGCCCTAGGGATGGAGAGAGAGACTCCCAACTCAGTCAGGGAGTCAACATTTCTGTCCCCTGGGAAGGCTGAGCCTGTACACAACCTCACAGCTTTGGAGGATGGGGTAAGGCTGAGACAACACAGGGAGGAGCAGAGATCAGCTGCCCACAAGGGCCCACAGAGGGCATGATAAGAAGAAGCCAGACTCCCGGGACCAACTCCAGACCTCTTCCAGGGAAGGCATGCCTTACCCACAACTTGACAGGGAGCCTTCCTCCTCCAAGAACTTTCCCTTACATCATCTAATTTGGGCCTCACCTCAAACTTAGGAGACACTCAGGCAATTGCTCTCCCTGTTTTACATTAGACAAAACAATGAAAACAGATCCACTATGGATGGATTCACACCAGGAGTAAAGCTAGGACCCATGTCCTCTGGAGCTCAAGATGCCATGTTGTGCCTGCATGTGACTCTAAAGCCTTGCTTAGTTCCCATGACTGAGATGGATGGTGAAACCAGCTGGCAGACAGAAAGCTGAGTTAATGCGTCCCCTCTCCTGGTTTCAGAGGCACCAGAGAGTTCTTGAGAGTCCACACACCACCAATGCGGCCTGTTGGAAGCCAGTTAGGACTTGACGGGAAAGACTGTCAAAGAAGCTGGGGAGATGATTCAACGGGTAAAAGTGTTTTGCTGAGCAAGCATGGGGACCTGAGTTCATACTCCTAGAACTAGTATAAAAATTGGGGCTGTGAGAGGGTCAGGGAAAGGAGGGTCACTGAGTTTTTACTGGCTGCTAGCCTCAGTGAAGGTTTGGTTTTTATCTTGGGGGAATAAAGATGGAGCAGAACTCCCAACATTCTCATGCACGCGCGCGCGCACACACACACACACACACACAGTGGATAAAGGTCACCCAGACCGCTCCACCCGCTTACTCATAGTTGAACAAGGACAATGTACCTTTTCTGACCAGTTGCACTTGGATTGTGTGTGTGTAGCAGCGTGACTTAGTGACACAGTCTCCAGTGTTTGAATGGAATCTGTCACTTTGCTGTGTGGTCTTAGGCAAGTCCCCTGGCCTCTCTGAACATCCCACTCCCTTGTTCTGTACTAACTGTAACAGCCACCACCAGGCTCATCTCCTGGTACGCATCTAAGTCCCGTTACCAGGATTAGCTCATGTAACCCTTGTCACAGTGCTACTCCATTAGACAGGAAGAGGGAGAAGAAGCCCATGCAAGGCTTTATAGAAGCCTGGTTCCTATCATAGTTGGCAGGGAAGCAGCCAGCAGGACAGGAAGCACTCAGGGATAATATGACCCCCAAAACCCACCTCCTGTGACCTACTTCCTCTACTTAGGCCTTTACTTCCCCAGATTTCCACAATAAGCAACCCATAGAGGAACCTCCTATACAAAACACAGTCCCATCAGCATTCTTAGCTTTGTACATGATCCTTGCATCTCACACCAAGCCCCAAGCCTTCCAGAGGGACCCAACCTTCCAGCCTCATTGCACCTTTAAAATTGAGATCTCCAAGCACAAAAGAAAAGTCCTGTAGTACTATGGGCTGGCTTCTCATACCAGCCTCAGACAAAACCTTAGCTCAACCCATCAGGCCCCAGCAACTTGCCGCCTGCCTTTCTAGCCACATCTCATCAGTTCATTCAACAGGTTATTCTGAACATCTTCCCCAAGCCTTGAAGGGATGATGTCTCTCGCTGAGCACTCCAGCCATGACAGATTCCTCTCACTTCCTGAAACACAGTCCTTTTTACTCACTTTCCCCCTTGCTTGTCCCTAACAAAAACCATGCCCCCCCCCCCACCCCACCGTCTTCAGATCTCAGTTTCAATATGGCTTCTTCCCAGCAGCCTTTATTGAGCCACCCCGACCATCCCTCCTCAGGTGCACGTGAAGCACCTGTTCATAACGGCACCTGCTGCTGTGGTATATTTAACTGAATGATCAGACTTGTTCTCTGTTGCATCTCCGAGACTCGGTAAACATTTTTTTTCTTCCAAAAAGGGAAGGACACTCGGAAAGGTTTCATAGACGAGTATGGGAATAAACAGTGATGTGAAACCACTCTGCCACCCTGCCTGCATCTTGGCTTCACTCCACTCACTCCATCTGGCCCTGGGACTGGCTGCCTGGGTCCCAAGGAACAAGCTACTAGCCACTTCCTAACCTCCAAGCATCTCTCCCTCCTGCTCCAAACCAATCAGCAACAACCCCCTATATCTCCCAAAGGAAGAACCAGAGCTTTCGAGGGTTACCCATAACAGGAGGGTTAGAATCCCTACTCCCCCCTCCTCTTAGGCACCTATGAGCTCTAACATCCATTCCCGCCAGGAAGGGAGCAAGGGCATACACTTCTGCTTTGATCTTCTCGGTGCCCAGGTTGAAGTTAGGAGGCTCCAGGCCCCTGCCTTCTATCTCAGTCCCACCCTGTCCGTGCATCCAAACTCATCTCTGTGCCACCACCTCTCTTGCTCAGGCCTAACTTCCATCCTGCCATTTTTCAGCAGCAAAGGGTGAGCCTGAGTCAGAGACCTAAGCAGGTTTAAGGGCCAACTTGAACTTACCTTAAACTTTCTCCACCCTACCTGGCCAGGCAGTGAGTGCACATCCTGGTATCTGAACTAGACCAAGGTTCTAAAGGAAAGGGTCTACACTTCCCTGTATGTTCTCCCCTTTCACATACCTCCAAAATAATTACCTTCCTAGTTCTGAGAAAGAATAGGCATATGTTAAACACTAACTAGATTAAATAGAACCTAGCAAAGGTTTATGGAGATAGTTCAATCGGCATTTCTTAATGAAAGACAGTTCAATTGATAAAATGCTTACCTGGGCAAGGTGGCATGTACTTATAATCCCAGGACTGGGAAGGCAGAAATAGGCTGATCCCTGAGGCTCACTGGCCAGCAAACATAGTCTAATCAGGAAATCAGGGAGAGATCCTATCTCAAGCAAAAAGGTAGACAGCACCTTATTTACTTATTTACTTATTTACCGTTTACTTCTGGGATCCACATCCACATTCACACACTTTCATTCATGTACCGGGTTGCATTTCCAGGCCACACTCTTCATTGTGTGTTAGCTTTCCATTCCTGAATTTCTTAAAAAAAAAAAAAAAAAGTCTACTTCACAGCTTGGGAATTCCTATCTATGGGTAGTTGGCTCCATTGCTGGGAGCCTCTTGTTAAGGAAGACTGTCATGATAGAAGTGTGTGGCAGAGAAATCCTGCTCAACCCATGGCAGCTGAGAAGTAAGGAGAAAGACAGTGTCGACCCTAAATCCCTTCTAAAGACACACTCGGATGACTTAGCTGCCTTCCATGAGGCTCCACCCCTTAGGGTTCTACCACCTCCAACGTCAGGCGCAGGAGCTGAACCTACAGCACAGTCTTTGCGGAAGCATTCAAGATGCCAACTGAAGCAACATCATTGTCACCATCACCGATGTTTATCAGGTCTAAACACTAGGCGCTACAGAAAACCCATATATGTCTAAGCTATAGCAGGTTCTGGAAGCTTTTTCCAGAACATGTATGTGCCTCATTATGATGATTAAGCCAATGAGATCCCTCATAATTGAATGGCTGTCTATAAAGGATATAATGAAGCCTAGAGTTCCCAACACCTAGAGACTCTCTAGTCATTGTAACAAGAGGGCAAAATGGTGAGGGTGCTGGTATTAGTAGTGGAAGTATAACATTCACAGTACGTGATTCTTGACAACAACAAACAGCTCTATTACTGAGTTCATATTCATTGCACTATACTTTCCATTACTTCAGTGTGTGCTCTGCAAAAGGACAGGCTGTGTGACATCAGCAGCTTCACACATCTCTTGGCTACAGTGTCTCTCAGCAGCTTCAAGAGACTATGACAAAAAACCAACACTCCATGATGGTTCAGGACAGAAATCATCTAACATGTACTTCTGAGGACACTGCCCATCCTTAGGAAGCACACAAATATACGTGGAGACGGACAGAGGAGTCTGGGCTTAGTGAACAGCCTGGAGGTTTGGTGATGCTCCCCCTCCCGTCTGCACACACCCATGAGTGCTCATGAAATGTCCTCTGTTCAGATAAGAAGTTCATCTGCAATCTCTCACAGTGGGAAAGGTTTGATTCAGCAACTCCCGAGTTGGCTCTACACAGTATCAATCCAAGGATAGAAACAACCTCACTTCTTTAAAAAATTTTCCCCCAAGACAGGGTTTCTCTGTGTAGCCAGAGCTGTCCTAGACTTGTTTTGTAGACCAGGCTGGCCCCAAACTCACAGCAATCCACCTCTCTCTGCCTCCAGAGTGCTGGGATCAAACGTGTACTCCACCATTTCCAGCCCACCTAGCCCAGCCCTCTTATCTTGAGTCTGTGTTGCTGAACAGCTGCCTTTCAGATTAGACCCCTCTAAGGCCTGTCCAGGTAGGCTGGCCAAAGCCAGGCTGGGTAAGATACTTCCAGACAGAACTAGGTAAAAGGGTGTATAGTGACCCTCAGTAGTGAGAGTATGTGTATGTGTGCAGTCTGTGCATGTATGTGTGTGTGTGCATATGTGTGTATGTGTGTCCCCACAGGAGCAGAGGTCCTCCCTAACGGGGGCCCATGCTGCTCCATAAACCATGCAGCTAGTCCCTTTAGGCAGTCCAGAGTCAGAAACATTTTGCTTAGAGAAGAGTCAATATTCTGATAACAGAACTGGAGTTCTTATCAAAGCACACACCAGAACCTGCGCATATCACAATCCTGTTTAGAAAATACCTGATGTCCATGATGTCTCTCTGCTATTCCACAGCAAACTCAGTTGGGACAAGGGTCCTATCTCACTTTCACATGAGTCACAGAGGTGAAGGGATTTGTACAAGCTCACATAGTTGGTTGACCACCAATTAGGTTAAGCCACCTGAAATTGCCAGCACAGAGTGAGAAAACTATGCCTTTTTCTTTTTAAATTTCATGGTCAAAGTAAAGCTGTGAGCTGTACCTTGACCTGGCAAAGTTCCCTGAAGGAGGCAGAGCCAGTGCCTTAGCATCAGAAACACACACACATCTACATACACACACAGCCAAATCCATAGCCCCCACCCCATTGCAAGGGAAAGCAGTCACCTGCCTGGGATCTTCTCTTCCTCCAATTCTCTCAGCCAGGCAGGTGGTGAGCTCAGCCAACCAAAGGGCCTAGTGGGGACTCTGCCAGCAGGTAACATCTCTCCCTGCTCTGGGCAGCACCCAGCCCCTCCATGCTGGGGCCTCTGATGTCTGCCACTGCCCTGAATTCATGCCAGGCTCCAGGGTTCACCTCTCAAGTGTCTCTATCTCTCTTTCTCCCCAAGTGCAAAGCCTCAGTGACTTCTCAATCCCTTCTGTCCCCTTTGCCTTTCCGGTAAGTTCCACAGGTACAATTGAATCTCTCTGCACTCTACCAAATGCTCAAAATAAACCACAGAAAGAACACCATGGCTACTTAATGACCAAAGCAAGAAGGCCCAGCTTTGCAGCAGAAGTTTCTTCCCCTGCCTTTGTGTGGCCCTGGACTTGAGTTCATCATGGTTGGGATGGTGTCTTTCTTCCTGCAGGCAGCACCATGCCTGGCATTCAGCTGGAGTTCAGAAACTGCCTGTATTAGGTACTTGGACCTTAACGTTCTTAGCACTTGTCCATCTTCTAGAGTTCTCCAACCACCTGGAATGAAAGCAGAAAATAGACAGGCCGACAAGAGTTTGGGGGAGTTGGGGGGTGGGTAAGCACATCACTCCATCTGGCTGCTGTCTGTTTTTAAACCTGTCTGCAGGTTTTCCATTTTTAAGCCAGTCTGACTCCATCATTCAGTCAGCCCTGCTCTCCAGCAACTCCTTAGAAACAGGCTGTAGACTACAGATACTGGACAGTTCATTCAGGAAGCAGTGCCCAGCCTTTATTGCCTAACAGGGTGGGCCAGTGGCAAGAATTTAAGGGGTGAGGATAAGTCCCTGATTGCCCTTCTCACCAGTGCTAGAAGTTCCACTAACAGGGAACACAGTCCAGCTCTATATAATTAAAGAGGTTAATTCACAGCTGGGTAATGAAGTGACTGATAGCACATGTGAGACCCTGGACTCTGTCCCCAGCATGCACACAAGCACACGCATGCGTGTGCACACACACACACACCCCCTAAAGAACAAAATACTGATACTAAGGTGTATATGCAGGTGCTTTGGTAGCAGCTAATTAATGAGGATTCCCCTTCCAAGGAGGAGAAGCACTCTGTAAATATTTGGGTGGAGTCAACCCTGCACTGGGAGACGAGGCATGGAAATCTGGCCCCAGTTCTCCCCCACAATGGCTCTTAGGAAGGCTGTATTCTCTGCTTCTTTGAGTATAATTTGCAAAGCTATAAAACGGAATGATTCAACTAGACAGTCGCCAAGAACCTTTTAAGATCTTATTTCAGCTTTTCCTCCAGCCTATTTGGTATTGTGTTCTTAACCTAGCACAGTGCCTCGTAGCAACTGTTTATCATGAACTCGCTTCAACATTCCCATTGTTCAGAGCATGAGTCAAACAATACCTGCCAGGAAGATTTAGAAACCAAGGTCATCACAACCTTAAGAAACACAAAGCATTCCTGTTGACAAACAGGCAGCCCTCAAGAAGGGCATGGGTTGACAAATGTTGTCAGATGATTCCCTCATCGTGTGACCAGCATGCGGAGTATACCACACAAACGCAGATGGACATGACGTCACCAGGCAATATATTTAATGGGTCTGTCCTCATCCATGTGTCCTGCTGTTGATCAAAATATCACTTCTACTCCTTTGGAATAAGGGCAGAGGCTCAATCACACAAAGATAACCCTCTCAGCTGCCTCTCAGGCACCTTGTGTGAGCTGGCAGTCACCCTCCCTCTGATGTACACCCACAATCTGATTTACTCTTCTCTAAAGCTGTGTGGAGTAAACAAGGCAGGAATGATTGTCCTATCCCGTGGGTTGGGAAACTGGTCTCAGATGGAGGAATGGAAGCGGCTACATGGCAGCCAACTGTGGAAACACAGGTCAGGCATTTTGTTCTGTTCAGGTCTCCATTACGCCACCGCTGCCCCCTCCCTCTTTTATTTTCTATCCCTGGTTCCAACCTGAAAGAAAAGTAAAAGGCCGAGGAGACAAATCCCTGCCTGAACACATGGCCTAGGCTGCCCAGCCCCAGTGCGCTTTGCCTCCTAGCTCCTACCCCATGGCCTAGAAGTGGAACCCAGCCAGATTCCTGCTAGTTACTGTTCCTTGTGCAGCAACCTTGCCCCACAACTCCGGGGGCAGTAAGAGGGCTAGCTCTTCCCAGCTCTGCCTAGCCAAAGCCATGGTTCTCTCTGGAATTGCAAAACTGACTGACATCTGCTCTGACTAATCAATCAAGACAGGTAGAGAGGTAAGATAAGGACTACACAATCAAGAAGTCGGGCAGAGACCCAGGAGAGAGAGAGAAGGAAGCAGGATAAAGGAGGAGGAGGGAGAGGAGGAGGAACAGGAGAAAGCTGCTGTAATAACAGGGTAATTGCCCTGTTTAGGATTACACTCTGCCAGCATTTCACTAAACTTTATGACACCCGATGACAAGTTAATAAGCCAGATACCTCAATGTGAGCATTCAACAGATGCCCGGAGCCTCCTTGTATCGGGTGGTAACTTCCATCCCACCCCAGCTCAAAAAAAAATAATAAAAATAAAAAATAAAAAGGCACAACAACTTGTTGGGGGAGGGAACCAAGAAGGTGGAGAAACTGGTTATTTCTGTTGTCAAAATGGCCCCAGCAATAAATCACCATAAATAATACTGTCATCTATCAAAGAGGAGCCCTGGTTGCCAAGGCCTTTGAAGTAGCAGCACCTATAATTTCCCACCTGTAAAAGGCACCTTTGTGCATGTGTCATCCTGGAGTTGACATAGGCGAGAGGCGAGGAGTTCAGAACTTCCCCATACCCATCCCAGTAGCAACGCAGAGCAGAGCGCATGTGCAATCCCATCTGCCTGAGCGCATGTGCAATGCCCCCTGCTTCCTTGTCCATGGTCGCCCTGGCTCTTGACTATTCTCAGGCCTGGAGCCGAGGCCTGTGCAGTTCACTAATGCAGATAGCTGGGGAGAAACAGCGAGGGGCTGGAGCCTCATAGATCCAGGAGCCTCTGGCCCCATCCCCCAACAACAGGCTGGCTTTCCCAGGATGGGGAAGTGTTACCCTCCCATCTATCCACTGCATAAACCTCCAAGAAGGCAGGCCTGGGTAGCTGAGGGCTACCGAGGGTGGGCCCTCAGAATGGTGGGGTAAATTGGAGATGCCTCCTTCTCGGGTTCCCCCGAAAGGACACAGGGAAATGTGAGAAATTCTGGTCCTGATTTCTCAGCTGCCAGCATGCTCTTCAGTGAGTCTCAGAAGGGAAGCAGAGCCTGTGTAAGGAGCTGTGGCTGTTACCACAAAATCCACAGGCTGGCCGATCTAAGGGACAAACACTTTCTCACAGATGAGCCAAGAAGCAGTGGCACACGCCTTTAAACCCAGCACTTGGGTGGCAGAAGCAGGAGGATCTCTGAGTTTGAGGCTAACGTGGTCTACAGAGAGAGTTCCCGGACAGCCAAGGCTACCCGGAGAAACCGTCTCCAAAAACAAACAAACAAACAAAAACTAAGTTCAAGACTGAGAGGTCAGCAGCTCGGGGGGCGTCTCATTGGATTGGAAGTGCTCACCTTCTCCCTGTGTTCATCCCCATAGCTTCCCTGTTCGGCCTCTTATCAAGACATCAGTCATACTGGGCCAAGGCCACTCTAACCACTTCAGTTTACTTTAATAACCACTGTAAGCACCGGTCTCCAGACTCATACTCTAAAGTCCTGGACTTGAGCGAATAAATTGGGAGGGACCCAGTTCTCCCTGTGACAAAAGCTTAAAGCTGAGCCTTGTCAGGTGCCATGGAGACTCTAAATGCCACCAGACTGCTCTCGGCATCTGGCATTCTCATCTTCTGGAAACGAGACAGACTTTCTCTCTGGCGGTTGAGGCCACTCTCCCACTCATCCCTTGCACCTGGAGTAATTTGTCTCCCAGCGTGCCCACACTTACCCAGAGTGGGAGGATCCCCTGATTCTGTCTCCCAGTTGGATCCTCTTTAATGTGACTTGGACTGAGAATCCTAATATGACTCTAGAGTAAACAGTTATAGGGACAAACTTTGCCACACTGCTGGTCTAGGAAGTTGATACGAATGAGGAAAATGGTCATTTGCTCAGGGTTAACAGCTAGCAAGGGCCCAAGCCCAACAGGGCCCAGCAGGCTTTGGACTAGACAGCAATAGACAACCATTGGGTGGGTCAAGGGACTCTTTCACAGGGATTGCCTAAGACCGTCAGAAAACACAGATATTTACATTATGATTCACAACAGTAGCAAGATTACAGATATGAAGTAGCAACAAACATAATTTTATGGTTGGGGGTCACCACAACACAAGAAACTGTATTAATGGGTTACAGCATTAGGGAAGGATGGGAACCACTGCCTGACCCCCAATCATTTGTCCTTGTAGGAAAATATATACAGGACCATGAAACACACACACAAGCACACAGTCATCTATACACACGTGATGTACCCCTCTCCTGCCTTCTTCTCTCTCCCCAACCATGAACAAGAGCCCTGGGCTCCAAAGCAGCTCTAGGGATGAACTGGCTACCGTGGCTCTTAGGAAGACAGCTTGCTGGCAGAAAGTGGAAGTGGATGGAGCAAAGTAAAGGACAGCTTTTCTTTGAGATCCAAAAAGCTGTCAACCCTCTTCAGCTGCTCTGGGAGCTGACTGCCACCAAGAGGGATTAGCAACCAAGACTGTTGTGATCTCAGCCTCTAACAAACCGAAGGAACAGTTCAGCTCTGAGCTCCAAGAGGTTTGAGGAGGGAGTGTGGCCTCTGGCCTCCAGGAACAAAGGATCTCAGTCGGGGATTCGGGTTCTCTCTGTGTCCATAAAGCCCTTGACCTATAGAGAAAGGGACCCAGGTGTGTGCAACCAAGAACCCTGCGGCCTAGAGATCCACCGCTGGGGGAAACGTGAGGTCTCCTTTCTTCAAAGATCAGTTGGGGAAGGGTTGGAAAGGAGTGGGCCAAGCCTGAACAGTATTGCCCCAGGGACCTCCTGTTTCTCTAAACATTACCACCCTGTTTCCCTGCACTGTGATTAAGAGAGAAGAAAGGAGCCAGAGCCACTTGGAACTGAGTCAGAAAGGAGGTATGCCCAGCAGCCCTGGGGACTGTTGTCCCTCCTTGTTGTTGATACAGTGGCTCTGAGTGACAGGGCCAGTTGGCTACTTGGTTACATTTTGTCCCCGCCCCCGCCCCACCCCCTTTCAGAAGGGACAGCAGGCCAGGAGTCTCAACCTCACAGCTCTTCCCTTTTCTTCACCTTGACCCTTGGAGACAGCAGGAAACCTCCCCACTCTTACTGATTGCAAAGAAATTCCTAAGGGCAGGTGATGTGGTGCAGTCTGTGAGCCCAGAGGCAGGAATCTCAGGAACTCAAGGCCAGCCTGGACTACAAAGCTAGATCCCATCTCAAAAGTAAGTAAGTAAGTAAATAAATAAATAAATAAGAAAAGAGAACAGAGAACAGAGATACAGGAGGAGAAGGAGGAGGAGGAAGAAGAGGAAGAAGAAGAAAAGAAGGAGGAGGAGGAGGAGGAGGAGGAGAAGAAGAAGAAGAAGAAGAAGAAGAAGAAAAGGCACCCCAGAAACAAAGGTATATTCAAGGCCAAGGAGGCTGCCTGAGGCTTCAACTCCCAGCCATTGCCAAAAAACTGTTCCCTTCAGTACAGCAGGTCCTGCCATGTGCAGCCAGGGCCATAGAAAAGCATTCTCTGCACAAATCTAACAGGCAAGATCTCTACCCTCCGGGATCCAGAGTGTGGAGAGACATCAGGAACTCCTGCAAAGAGCCCTAATAAACAGTGTAGCTACTCATCGTGCCTAACCAGCCAGGCTGTGGCCGACAAGCGGAGGAAGAAATACAGATTTGCTGAGCACCAAATTGGGTCTAATGACCCTGGCCTGTCTCACAGGGTCATCTTGAGAAATTGCTGATGTCGGGGGATGATCGTAAGCAGCTGTTCTCCATTTGCACTCTACAAGAGAAAAGGGCCTTAAATTACAGCAGGAGGGAAGCAGGTTAAAACACTCAAAACAGCTTCCTGGCTCAGAGGCTTGCAGAGCACTGTGGTGTGTTATCACGGGATCTCTCTAGACAGCCCCTTCCAGTGAGACCCTGAAGGGGAATGAGCCTGGTGATCTGCCAGGAGGCTGCATCAGGAACTTTATTAGGTCATTGATCCTTCTTCCTAAAGGCAGGGCGTTGGACTGTGTGCCCATGTTCCCAAGCATTACTGGGCACTGGATGACCTTGACAATTCCTACCATCAAAAACACTGGAAGAGCCAAGTATGGTGGCATGAATATTTAAATCCTAGCATTTGGGAGACAGACAGAAGCAGGTGGATCTCTGGGTTCAAGGCCAGCCTGGTCTATATAGTGAGTTCCAGGTAAGCCAGGGCTGCAGACCAAGACCCTGTCTCAAAAGAAGAGAATATAAGCTGGAGAGTTGGTTCAGTGGTTAAGAGCACTGGTTGTTGTTGCAAAAGGACCTGGGTTCCATTCCCAGCACCAACATGGAAGCTTACCACCTCCTCAAGCACCAGCACAAATGTGGTGCACAGATACACATGAAGGCAAAACTCTCATACACATTAAAAAAAATAACTTTAAACGAGCTAAATATAAAAACAAATAATGAAACAGGCAGAGAGAGAATATGCTGTATAATAGAATTCCCCCAAGGACACCCTCTAGAACCAACACTCAAGCCTCTGTCCTAGAGTCCCAGAAAGCCAGTCTTTTCTCTCTATATATAATGTACCATTCTTCTATAGTGTACTCATTCTTCTTGCCTACTTGGGAAGTTCCCTACCATTGAACTACACCCCAACCTTTGACTAACACACAGACTGGAGGATTGCCACCACCAAAGGATGGAGGGCATCTGTTGGATAGTTTTCCTTCTCAACCCCACCCAATAGTCCTCAGTCAGCTATCCTGGCAAGAAGAGCCAGTGCGGTTCCTAAATTCCCTGGAGACCAATTTTACAAGGCAACAGCCAGAAATGCCTCCCTATCCCTTCACTGTGGGTGAGCTTCCCCATGGCAGCAGCACAACTCCCCCTTTCCCGGGGCAAACAAACGGGTCTCTGGTCCTAACATGTAGAGTAAAAGAGAAACAATATAATCAGAGCATGTTTTTGCTGTGTGAGAAACCACCCATTTTACAGATGGAAGGCTGGGACCTGAACACGGTCAGGACCTTTACATTCTTATGTGACCTCTGACGAGACATTTAACAAGCTGCAGCCTTCCTTAACTTCAGGAGCATTATGGAAGCTGAACCTCACTCAGGGCCATAGAATGGTGACCGATGTCCCACTGTCTCACTGTCCCGCTACCCCACTCTCCTCATTCTCTACCTCTAGCCTTTCCTGCCAGTCTTCCTGCTTCAGGAAGTCATTCCTCTAGATCCTCAGGTGACCTGAAGCAGTAGAGCTGTGTACCCAACACTGCTGTTTCTGCAGATTAGAAAGTGGAGGGTTCTATCAGGCAAGAACGGGACAGGGGAAGATGCTGAGGCCCGCACTGTTGACCTTCCAAAGCGATGGAGTCTTTTGTGATCCCTGGCCAACATAAACAATGGGTAGTGGAAGCACGTTAAAGCCCATTGGGACAAAGCAGATCTTTGGCCCCAGGTCCTCAGCAGCCTCCGTTTCCATAGGCTTCAGGCACCTGTTTCAAGGGTGTACTCAAAGAGTCCCAGAAAGCTATTCTTTTATCTCTTTCTCTATGGTATTGAGAACTTAACTAGGACTTCTTGTCTACTTGAAAGGTTCCCTACCACTGAGCTACACCTCTAACCTTTGACACACTGGAGAATTGCTACCATCAAGGGATGGAGGGCATCTTCTGGACAGCCTTCTCAACCCCACCCAGTAGTCCTCAGTCTGCTCTGCTTCCAAGAACGCGACATACGGCCGTTTGGTGAGCAGTTCTTGTTCCTAAAGTTCTGTGTGAGCAGAGTGCTACTTTGCTGTCTTCCCAGCTCATGTCAGACAGGACATTCACTGTTACCCATTTTGACAGATGGAGAAACCAAGGGTCTACGACAACCAGCCAGGCTACCCCAGATACACGGCGAGCAGAAGTGTCAGGTCTGTGGAACAAACCCTGGGCTCTGACATTTCAGAGCCTCTGCTTCCCTGGGACAGTGCCCCAGACCCCTATCGTGGCTTTCCCTCCCAGGGCTTCTGATGACACTTGCCAGCTCTGTTTATTTTGGTATTCTTACTTCTCTTCAATTCCCTGAACCCTTTGCCTGCTTTGTTTTATTTCGTTTTGGTGGTTACTGGTTTCTTTTGAGGTGCTGAGACACTACCTTGTGCTCGCTAGGCGAGCTCTCTACCTCTGAGATTTGTGTCAGCCTAGACCCTCCAGGCTTCGAGGTCTGGCCCTATGAGTCCACTGACCATCCCCTCGCTCATCAACAGGATGCTGCCCTGTGGTTCTGCCACAACATGCTCCAGTTATGAGATACACTTGCAGAAAGGGACTCTCCAAAACCCTAGGAAACTTTGCTTGCCTTGTTTAACTTTGAGACACCCTCCCCACCCAGGTGAGTGCCCAGACTATGATGGCAGGCCTCCTGGAAATGCCTCCAGGGTTTCAGGGCAACTGTCACACAGTGATTGCTGAAGTACTTGGGCTATTCCTCATCATGTCTTCACCTTCCAATTTCTAAACACTGAAAATGTGAGTCCCTACATCACTATGTTCTGCCTGAAATTCAATGAGTTCATATAGAGGAACTGTGTTTGTGGTTAGTACAATGCACACTGTTGAACAAAAGCAGATTGCCTACAGCCTTCAAATTTAAAGCCACAGGCCCAAAACCCAGCCCTAGCTCAGCAAATCCTAAGATGGAAAAAGTTGCTTCCTCCCAAAGTTACCCTTACACACTGAGTTTGAGCATACGGTCTTTGAATACCTATAAGGACAGGGAGCTCATTGCCTACAGGAAGATTATCCCAGTATGAAGTAATTTTTATTTACTTCTGCTCTTCCCTGAGGAAAAGCCAGCTTGCTACAGTTTCCACCTCCAGCCCCAAAGCCTGCTCCCTCTCCATGATCGCTGAGTCCCGCATTCAGTGCACTCTGCCCTGGGCAGCCCCGGCTGTGTAGTGTGATTCAAGGCGGTTTCCAAGGTGGCATGTAATGGAAACCAGCCTGGCACATTCCTCCTAGTGCATGAGCCCTCCCTCTCTAAGCCCCAGGGCCAGCATACCAGCAAGAAGCCTTGCTGACAGCTCCCAGGGCACCCCTCAGCCTGGAGGGTGTGGCCTGGTGACAGAGCAGAGCAGAGGGTTAGCTTCATGGAAATCCTCAGAGCACGTCCTAAGTCAGGGAAGGGAGCTGTATAGGGTCTGCACTGACACTACAGGACAGCCAGGAAGGCTGGGTGCAGGCGTGGTGGGGGGCAAGGCGTGGGGGGGGGGGAGTCTGTAGGAGGCATGATGTCTTCAGGCCCTTCTAAGGGTTTACAGTTTGCTCTAGCCCTCCATTCCTTCATGCAATGAAAAGTTGATGGAAAGAATAACACATAAATCTTGCAAAGCTTAAAGTGAAGGGAGCTTTTATGGTGGAGAGGGAGCTTACCTGGAGAGACAGGAGCTTCTGGCAAATGAAAGGAAGGGCATGACGGGTCAAGTCTGTCAGCCAAACTCCCTCTGTCTCTCAACGTGTCTCGAGGGGTTGAGGAAAACATAAATAGCATTTGGTGTAGGGCCGCAATGTGCCAAGCATCGCTCCTAAAGAAACTGAGTTGAATTTGTTTAATCATATGCACTGAGCTGCTGCCATCCTCCCTTACAAATAAAAGATCGTGATTCGGAGTCACACAGCTGGAAAGGGAAGTATCAAATCCTTCCCACTGTAGTTGCAGACCACACTCCCCCTGGTGTTATAGATGGCCTGAGGGCCTCAGCTCAGGTTGGAAGACAGGTCAGATATGCATACACCATGCTCGTGTGCACACTTGTTTGTAGGTTCACAGAGTCTAGCCAGAAGCCAGGGCCCTGGAGCAGACTGCAAGAGGGCACGCAGCACTGAGGCTAGGAACCCAGGTTCTGAGCTGTTCTATACTTGGCTCTGCCTTTCACTAGTTCACATTCCTCTCTGAACTTTTGTCTACTTCTGTAAATGAAGGTACCAGCAATCCACCTTCTCTGTGCCCGGGCAATGATGAAGTGGGCCACTATTTGTAAATACGCCACAAACACAGAGAAGCTGTAGAGAGTCTAGTCAAGCCATGGATGAGGAAAGTCTTAGGCTCACTGTAGTGGCACTCATCTATAACGACAGCATTCGAGATGCTAAAGCTGGAGGATCTCGAATTCATGGCCAGGCTGGAAAACAGAGCAACACTTTGATCTCAAAAGAAGTGTTTTTAAATGATCAGGGGGCTTGCAGGTAAATCTCTCCTAGCTTTTCAAGTCAAAACAGGCTGGGAAACAGAAAGGGAAGCAGGCTGCTGTCTTCAGAGCTTCTCTTTGGGGCAGGAAGCACCTCCCCCATTACAAGGTCTCTGGGGCAGTCTCAGCTTTTCCCAGTTGTTTACAGATGTTAGGGTAAAGGTTCCAGGCTGTTCATTGTCCCTGAATCACCATGCAGAAGGGCAAGGGCCAATAGAGCCCAGACTCCTGCACCCTGATGGCCTATAGGTGCTCCTAGCCCCAACTTACCAAGAGATTGAGGGGAGGTAATTACAAGAGAGCAAGGAAACAGTAGAAACTGCCCTACAAAGAAATGGTGGTCTGCCGTCTTCCATGCTCAAGGCTCAAGCCATCCCACACCAACACATACCTCCTAAACAAGACTGTTTTCATCCCGCTATTAGGCTGGAAAGAGAATGAAATGGAGAGACAGACAGATTCCACTGGCATTTGGCAAATGCCAGGGTTTCCCTCTTGTTAGATGTTTGGAGACCTGCTGGTTTATCAGAAGGCATCTGGGATGTTACTTTCCGACCCATTGTAGAAGGAGACAACCTGCATGCAGCTGGCTCAGCTGCTGTCACCAGGCACCTGCCATGAACAGGCCCCTGGGGAGACAGGAGGATGGATTACTGCAGCTACTACCCCAGGGGTCTGCTGTCAAATCCGGGTGGCAGAAAGTAAACAAATAACCCTAGTAAAAAGGAGTTGTGGTCAGCACTACATGAAAGTATCAAGAGGAATGGTACAGAAAATTGGGAAAGAAAATTGTGGCCCGAAGGCAAGAAACGTGTTTGCGTTTCTAGAAAGTAATCTGTAATATTCATCACAAGCCTAAAAAATGTTCATAACCTTTGACCTAGAAATCCAACTTCTAAGGATCAGTTCTGAGGACAACTTCAGAGGCATGCTTGAAGATTTACGTGCAAAGGCATATTTGTGGGTGTATGATGGAAGAACACGGGTAACAAGGCAGGTCATGAGTGCAACAGATGAGAGAAGGCCAGGAAGGGGGAAGGCTTCCAGGCAGAGAGAAAAGGGAAGGCAAACCTGGAAGAAGCCAGACCCTGCACTCAGAGGAAAGACATCAGCAAGGAACATGGAAGCCAAACCTTGTGGCTGTCAGGCTTAGGCTGGGCCCTCCGGAAGGGGGAGAGTGCATTTTGACTGTTTTCCAGGAAAGCACATAGAGGACACACACTCTGTCAGGCAGCATGTGCACGTGTTAACATGTATTTGCTTATTTCCTTCCCACCTTGTGAAGAAGAAAAGATGAGGCCCAGAACACAGTATAGCCAGTAGATGGCAAAGCCACTGTACTCGGGGACACTAAGCTAGTGCCACAGCTGAAGAGAACTGGGTGGAGCTCTTAGTAGTCATGACCAAGGTCAGGTGGGGGACCGTGGACGCATAGAGGGAGTAGACCGCCCACTGAAGAGAAAGGCCATATCAGTAGGAACTGGTGCTAGATGAGGGTGGGAGAGGAGGTCCAGGAGGAATATGGGGAGGGAGATGTCAAGAATAGCTCCTAAACTGCACTCCTCAAATTTAGAGAAAAGCATCAAACTCAGAGATGTGCAAGCTATATGTACACAAAAGACATAAATGCCATGTGAAGACTTAATGTGCTTATTAGAGGATGAAAAAATGCAGTCAATCAATGATGGTGGCTGTTTGTAATGGGATGGTGGTATCTTATCATTTCTTTTTACACACATGTGTATTTTCCATTTTTTTTTTTTTTTTTTTGCGGCTGGGATGTGTCATCTCTGCAATCTGAGTAAAGCTGCTTCTGCTTCGGAAAGATGTGTGCATCTGTGTGTGCAGCGTGCACAGGACTGTCCCCAGAGTGCCATGTGCCCACAGACCACCTCCAGCCTCCCAAGGCCCTGACTCAAGGCGGAGCCAGCAGCCTTGGATTATCAGTAAGAAATGGCAGCCGACCTTCCATGAGTTCCAGGATCACTGCCACCCTGTTCTTCAAGAGCTACTAACTGACTGCCGTCAAACAGGCTGCCCTCCGGGCTGAGGGTGAATAGGGGAAGCAGAACTGTGAACAGGAATCACAGAGTTCTGGGACTTCCTGCTTAGGAGCCAGCAATGCATGTGCAACAGAACCCCAAACCTAACCCTTCTTAGACAGAAGACAGATGAATTTAGAATGGATTCCCCTTCCAGGGCCTCAGGCCTCTTTCTGGGCTTTCTCTGCAGGGGGAACTACAGGCCAGGTGGGACCACCTGGGTCTGCAGGCCTGGTACCACTTTCTACTCACCTGGTGGGAATACAGAAACTCCATCCCCCTGAGGACAAGGCAATCTTCACAGCCCAGAGACTTTGGTGGAGAAACCAGGAGAGTAGGCACACTCCGTGCTCCACTGAGCACTCAGGATCCTAATAGGTTTGGACCGAGGGCCACGGGACCCTGGGAAGTGACATAAGATCCCTGTGAAGCTGGTCAGTAGGAAGAAGTGTGGAGTAGGGTTCAGAGTTACCCCAGGAAAAGATGTTCACCTACCTGCCAGGCATCAGAAGGAAACTGGCTGTCTTTGGGACATCTGAAGGGCTCCTTCTGGTTTCTAGAATGATGGCCGCCATGGAATCATCAGACTCTATCTCACTTTCATCAAAAACGATAATCGTGACATCCAACTCCCAGGGTCATAAGAAAGTCAACCATGAGTGGGGACTACCAGGTCTGGCCAAAGCGTTAACTGTAACATTCACACTCATGGTTAAATATGTGATCGTAACAACCACCTCTTAAACAGGCATGTGCACCAGTACATCTGCTCGCACATGTATCTTTACAAGCACAGTGAGCTGATAATTACAACTCAGGACCACTTGTCATTCATGAAATGCTCTCACTTGAGCCTTGTGTGTTTATCACTAATTATTTCATAACAAAACCAAGCTAATTTTTACTGACTAGTTCCTACAGGTGATAAAAGCGAATCCAGAGTGTCTGACTGTCTCTTGGAGACATACATATATTAATAACCAGGGTTTGGAACCCAGCTCTGAGCCAGATGCTCTTCCACTGGCCATACACCCGCCCCATCCCACCCCCCCCCACCCCAGGACACCTAACACTCCTCTACTGAACTACAAGCTCGGGTTTCTGTACTTCCCAAAAGGCAGCTTGGAGTCAGACCATGGGTAAGGGGTACTCTGAGTGAAAAATCAGGTACGTCAATAGAACAAAGCTCTCCCTCCAAACATGGCGGGCCATATCTGTCACCCCGGCACTCAGAGTTCCAGATCAGCCTGGGCTACAAGACCTTCTCTCAAAGTGAACTTAAAAACTAGGCTTGCACACCTACTCACTTTAATCCTTATTATCCCCAGCTTTTGGCTGCTCTGCCCATCTGCCAGAACTATGTAGTGTCCTGAGGACCAGCAGCCTCAGAAGTTCCTGGGGCGAAGCAGGCATAAGAGCTGTCCAGGCTTGTCTAAGTCTGCCCTAGCCAAGAGGCCCAGGTCCCTGTCATGACAACTGAGCAGAAGGAGGGGAAATGTGTTCAGGTACCAGGAGTGGAGCTGAACACTAAACCCCAGCTCTGAGTTCTTCCAAGCCAGATCTGATCTCAGCCAACCAGCCTGCCCTCTGCTGAGGCCACAGGCTGTGGCAGTGCCAGCCTGGCCATCAGCCAACCTTCAAGTGTCGCCTTGAGCTTGGAGAACTCAGCAGCTCTGAGGTGCTGACCTTCCTGCCAAAGCCATGGCAAACACCTGTCACAGGCTTGAGTGCTAATGACAGGCATGAGTGAGTGGCATTGACTTTAGCACCTGCATTAGTGGCATGCCCTTCGAAGGTCAATGGTGCACATTTACGAAGACTTCAGGGAGCACAGGGGTGGGGACTGTCACCTTTCAAGCTGAGCGGGTGGCTCCATTACTTGCTCTGAGGCTCTTCCAACCGTACACCTCTGGGACTTTCTCTTCTGCTATATGGAGCAGAAAGAAAACTGCATTTGCTTCTTGTAGCCCTGGTGACCTGCCTAGGACAGATGAGCAAGCCCTCCTGCTACTAGAAAATTCTTCCCCCACCAACATGAACCACACACTACAGGAAGCCAAATCTACATTCTTATGTTGAGCTCCAGGGAGCAGCTTGACCTGCTGGACACACAGGCTGCCTCTGTGTTCCTTCCTGCCCAGCTCCCGGGCCTTTTAATCCTTGCTGGCCACCCTCAGAAAGCCACCTGTCTTCACCCAGGGACTCTCAGATGTCACGTCAGAGCACAGAGAAAATTTAAACTATGGGCTTTCCAAAGGGGAAATCATCACCAAAACACAGGTCTTAAAACGGCACTCTCAATCCAGGAAAAGCACTTGATGGAAGGTAAGGAATATTGACACAGTGCTCCCTCCCCGCTCCCCCGCCTCCCTGCAGCATCCACCCTATGGAAACACCCCTACACCCCTAGGGGTGCCTGAAACTTTGTTTACCTTCATGTGTACCTATGAAGCTTTATATGTCAGGCACAATAAGAAAGAAACAACAATACTACCAATAAACTAGAACAATTCCAACATCCTGTAATAAAAGCTATAAGAATATGTGAGTTCGCGCTTTCCTGACCACAGTCTCTCATCGCCCTTCCTATCTCCCATGACGAAGAGAGATGGCCCGGTGCTGAAGCTGGCCCAGAGAGCCAAATCCTGAATCATGGAAGGCAAAGTCATGGATAAGGGGACCTCTGTAGATGCCACATACACGAAGGACCTTTAGAGAGAGCAGAGCATGATCATTTACATTCTGATTTGTTTAACGGTTGGGAAGAATCCACAGAGTGTCCATATTGTTGCACCCCCTGAGCTAGGGACTGGGAGTGAAAGGCAAACCAAGGCGCAGCTGTGTCGGTAAAGAGTCTCAGAGGCCCTGTTGCAGAGGAGACCTGGAGAAAGCACCAGCAAAGGGAGGTGGGAGCTGCTTGGGCCGAGGAGATGGCTCAGCAGGTAAAGTCCTAGCTGTACAATCATGAAGACCCAGGTTCAGTTCCCAGAAGCCATGTAAAAGTCCAGTGCTGTGGCCCACATCTGTCACGGCAGCACTCCTGCAATAAGATGGAAAGCACAGACAGGGAAATCGCCCACAAGCTCATGCATGGGCCAACTCGTACAAAGAAACAAGAGCAGCAAGTCCTGAAGGTTGACCTCTGACCTGCACACAAGAAACACGCACAAGTGTAAGTACTAAATATGGGGATGGTGTTCCCGATGGCCACCTCTCCGTGTCCCAGGCAGTGACCCAAATGTCAGGGGGAGTCGGTAGAGATAGCTGTTCTGCTTCAGGAGAACAGGATGGGTGACTGGGGGCAGGTGGGAGGAATATCCCAATGCAGATTTTTTTAGGGGGTTGTGCATGTGATACACAGTGGGTGGTGTTATTATTATAAAAAGATGTCAAGAATAGACCACAGGCCTCCTGGCAGATGCCAAGGCCAGATGGAAGGCTGACAGTGTTTCCACCTCACTTGCTCCCGTGTCCCAGGATTCCCCCTGAGCATCCCCCAGGGGCCCAGGCAGTGAGCACTTCATCAGCAAAGTAGAGGGAAGCTGTGAAGGAGAATCAGCAGAGTTTAAAGACACCCTCCTTCACACCAGGGCTCAGAATGTCTCCAAGGTTTCCCCTTACCTGTCCAGATGGAGAAAGCTGAGCCTGCAGCCGCACAGCTCGGTTCCACAGACAACCAAGTGACAAGGGTGATGAGGATCACTGGCTGCACAAACAAAGCCCTGAGAATGTATTTACACTCTAAACCCGTGCAGTCCTCCATGCTTCATAAATGAGAGAGTTCGGAGAGGTTGAGGGAATCCCCCAAAGTCACACAGCTAGATAAATGATAGGAACAGCTCTCAAACCTTTTTTTTTTTTTTTTGGTCTCAAGACTGTGAGAGCCATGGTTATCTTCTATGATCAGATATAGATAGACTTGGAAGCCAATATCAAGCCTGGAGCTGAGTGGGAGGGAGATAACACAACAGAGAAGACTTGGGAGTAGATGGAAGGTCAAAGTATTTCACAGCCCCTCTGCCCCTCAAGGGCTGTCAAGGAAGGGACCCCCCTAGTCTAACTGTGAACCTCTGTAAAGACATAAACGTGGGGAGGGCTACAAGAGGAGAAGGAAATCAGAGCGATAAAACTTTCCCCGCTGTGGAAAATGGGTAGCCAGGGAAGAACAGTGTATCCCTCCCCTATATTTCACAAGAAAGATGATAACAACTGAACGTGTTGTTCCCAAAAACCAGAAACTCAAAGCAATTTGAAATGAACTTTCAGAATGATGAAACAAATGGCCATGTTCATGTTACACACCAAATAAATCACACCAAAGTGATAGTTGTAATTCCCAAAAGTACACAGAGAATTGATTTTACTATGACACTTATCATGATGAACGGGTCCAACCCTGCATGGGCTACCTTAAGTGGCTGCTGTTTAACCCCTGTTCTCCCAGCCTAGTCCCTTCCTCTGCTGGGCCTCCAGTCTCAAGAAGCCTCTTGAGACAGTCCTCTTGACACTGGCTTGAGATGGGATCTGTTCTACAGCCCTGCTCAAGCAGGTCGACCAGAAGCCCCCAAGTCCAGTGATCCAGACCAAACTCCTACCTGAAACAATGACCCGAAGGATATCAGCTGACTGGTTAAGCCAAGGGAAGAAAGACCTGGTGTCTTTCATCAGTAATGGGTTTCTTCTTATGGCTATCTGGATGCTGGAGAACACTGCTTACCCTCAGGTGCCTTCCCGGAGGCCAAAGAGGCCTAATTACCCTGTATCAAGACCTGTATCAAGGTATACCTCAGTGTCTTAGTCAGTGTTCTACTGCTGTGAAAAGACACCATAACCACTGCAACTCTTATAAAGGAGAGCTTTTAATTGTGGCTGGTTCACAGTTTTTGAGGTTTAGTTCACTATTATCATGGCAGGAAGCATGGCAGCATCCAGGCAGACATGGTGCTAGAGACCTAGCTGAGAGTTCTACATCCAGATCTGCAGGCAGCAGGAATAGAGCCACAGGAAGTGACTGAAACACACTTTCTCCAACGAGACCACACCTCCTAAGAGTGCCACTTCCTGTCGACCTACGGAGGCCAATTTTATTCAAGCTACCACACTTAGCGACGTTGAGGTGGGCTCTCTTTCCAGCATGTTCTGTTTCCGATGATGCTGACAGGACCTTTCCACTCACCTGGCATTGGGATTCTTTGAATCATTCGCTCATTCATTCATTCATTCATTCACCCACACATCCATTCTTTCATCTTTCAGTGTGTGTGTATTGAGCATCCATTTGGGTATCAGATACTGAGATGAGATATACTAGAGGATAAAAGAAAACTGACAAGACTTCCCAGGAATCCTGGGCATCAAGAGGGGAGGGGGTGGGGGGACAGAAAAATCACACACACAAAAAGAAAAAGTTGTAACAGTGTTCAGAAAGGTATGCTCCATGCTTGAGCTCTTAAGAAAGCTGACTGTATCAAGGACAGGGCAAGGGGCACCCTAGGAGGCAAAGGCTGAACTGGCAGTTCCCAGATGAGATGGTGCTAGCCAACCAACAGGACTAGAGAGCAATGGAAGCCAGGGCCTGGAGGTAGCCTATTGAACTAGAGTACAAAAGTGAGGTGAGATGGGACAAGCATGGGAGACAGGGAGTTGAGGGGCTGGAGGAGAGTTCCCTCCATCATGGAGCGAGTCCAAATCACTGCTGAGATAAGTAGAGGTCTCTGAGCCCTGTCTCTGAGGCTCCCTCTAAAGTTCAAGGGCCTTCTCTGGTCCCATGGAGGCTGAGCTTGTATTCAGACTGGAAGCTGAGAGAACACAAGGCTTTCTGCTTTTCTGGAGCAGCGGTTCTCAACCTTCCTAATGCTCTGGCCCTTTAATACAGTTCCTCATGTTACAGTGACTCCCCCAACCAAAACATTATTCTTGTTAATGCTTTATAACTATAATTTTGCTACTATTGTGACCCTTAACGTAAATATCTGATATACAGGATATCTGAGATTTGACCCCTGTGAAAGAGTCATTTGACACCCCATCCTTGCTTCCATCCCCCAAACGGTTTCAACCCACAGGTTGAGAACTACTGGTTGGAGCTTCTGCCTTCTACCAACCATGGCTGCTGTAAGATGTAACGAATAAAAACAGCAGACGATGTTCCATAAAATAAGCTGCAAAAGCCAACTTGGGACAAAATTAAAAGGAGTTAATGAAATAAAAATAAACAGAGTCAATGTCATCAACAGAAGGTTTTGATCTACTGTCACATGAGCCACCCTCTCTTGGGATTTTTGTTTGTTTGTTCTGTGCTGTCTTTGGTTCCTTTAATGCAGCTGGTATTGAAGTCCCCCTCTGCCTCTTTCTAGGTATGCAACCTTGAACAAAAGGTTTTGACTCTGTTAAACTGCACTCTTTGCTTGGGTTCTAATAGTATGATCCCCTGACACGTAGAGATTCTGTGGTGCCCTACACATCTATACCAGACAGCACAAGCTCTGTGAATTTACGGACAGTCCAGCTTCTAAAAGCAAGTAACACCATAGGCCTTCTGAGCCCCCTGACATCTCAAATGCAATTTTCCCAGCTCCAGGAAGCTGGCATGGGGAAGGAGATGAGCTTTGAAAAGAAATAACCCTCACAGTTTGCCCCATCGATGGTAAAGATGAGGTGTAATAGGCCATGACTCCAATCACCCCAAAGTCTACAAGATAGAGTGCAGGGGCCAAGCCATCACAAAGCAGCCACGTCCTTCTCTCTTGAGTTTTTCCATATTGAGGAAGAAAAGCATGTGGGTCAAACCAGAAGGGAGAGAATTTTCAGCACTAGAGTTCTCCTGGCCCAAACAAGTTGGGGTGGAGGGACAGTTAACAATAAACATTGCATAGCCTTCAGCTCCTAAAAGCAAGCCCCTGGCACATGCCTCTGAAACTGTGACTTTCAAATTTAAGTAGTGAAGGATGTAAACAGGGTGGGTGCTGAGGGTAGGGTTATCTTTCCGCTGCACAGGGGATTCGCTTAAGTGTGTAGTCAGGACAAGACTCTTTCCAGTCGGCTCTCTCCCATCCCTATCACCTTGCCCTTGCTCTCGAGGTGGGGCCCCTCCTGCTGTTTCTGTTGTGCTGTGTACTCCAGGCTAGCTGGTCCATGAGCCTCTAGGAGAACTTCCCATCTCTGCCTCCCATTTTTCGGAGACAGAACAGGGACAGAGACCCATGCCAAGGCAGTCAGCCCTTTTATGTGGGTTTGGGGGATCTAACTCAGGTTGTCAGGCTTGCATGGCACAAGCTTTTACCAGATAAGCTGTCTCAGCAGACCCCCAACAAATACAATTCAAATCAACATTAGTTTGAAGTTTTGTAAACCGGCAACCTCCAGTGTTGGGCATTAACAGCAGAAAGATGTCATTGCTTCACTTCTCATTGTCATTTGGTTCTTTTGACCTGAAGAAGATGGATCGTCATTTAATGCAGAGGCCAGCAAACATTTTCTGCCAAAGGCCAGATTATAAATATTTTAGGCTGTGGACTATACAGTTTTTGTTATGACTTTCTTGACTCTGTTGTAGCATGAGATCAGCCATAGACAATACGTAAACTGATGTGCCTGGCCCTGTTCCAGTAAAACTTTATTTACTAAAACAGGTTCCAGGCAGGATATGCCCCAAGGGCCAAAGTTTGCTGAGTCCTGGTTCAATCCATCATCTTTATTAAGTCATCACTTGACCTTTGGCTTTTTGACAATGAATATCACTTCTAATTGTTGATTTAGTATACGTATGGATCAGTCACTTATAATTCACTACAAAATTCAACTTTGAAAAATAAATTAATAGAAAATGGTCCTTGCCTATTTACCACTCAATCACTGGTGAAAAACTTTTGTAAAGTGATATTCAATTGAAAAAAAAAGTGGGGGGGGGGTGCAGATTCTAAGCAACATAGCTCTCAAAGCAGGCATGGATGCCTTTGGCTTCTGTAGGCCTTTAGACCTGGGCCATGTACCTCCGTGAGACCAAACTGAGTCTTTATTTAAAGATTTAACAAACGGTCTTCAGCTTGGATAATGATTCTCAGTTGGGAGACATCATCTCAAAGACAGTGCTAGGACCCTGTGCAAGGACTCAGGAATGGAAGACCTGCTCTACTTTCTTCATCCCACCATAAGGACAGGCAGACTTCCAGAATCCAAGCTTGTTCACCAGCAAGCCAAATGCTCCAGAAGCCAGGTGTGTGGCCACCCTTGCTACATGCCCTTGACCTTGAATAGCCTGGCATTTTGATGGTTTCCTCTCTGTGGAAGCCCTACAAGACAGTCCAGTGAAGAGTCAAGTAGACCTTGGAAGACTTTAGTCATATCCTGGCTCCACCTCTGATGAGTGTGGACAATATGTTTGAGCCTCAGTTCCCCTCTACGAATCTGGAATAATAGGAATATTCATCCTATCTCTCACATAAAGTCCTTAAGAAAGCCAGATGAGGGTCAACGAGAAAGCAGCTTGAAGTTGTATCTGCAGAGATCCAGTTTGGCCTAAAAAAATGTCAAGGCTCTCTTGCTGCTCTGGACAGCAGGGAGGAGTGTGGCCGGCACAGCGTGGGCAACAGGTGGCTGGTCCTGCGGAGGTACTCTAGTTTCCCCATTTAGAGGAATGAATAGCAGCACAGCCTCGGGTCTGATGATCTCAGGGCCTGCAGCATCTTCCACCAGAACGGGGTTGATTTCAAGACTGTGGGTGTGTAGCACGGATGCCTCTGCCTGCACACAGGAGCTCTGTGATGTAACTGAGTCCTATTATTATAACTGCTATTTCATGCGTTGGAAGAACTACCGAAGATCACATTCCAAGGGTGCTCACAAAGTTAGCTTCTCCTCACAAGAGAGACCCTTATCTCTATTCACATTAATCTTAACTTCCCGAACATTATTAGTTACTCAGCCTAAAGATTCTTTTCTCTCTTTCATTTTTTTTTTCTGGCAAAAGCTCTAACCTTTTGTAACCTGACAATATATATTGTTCCTATAATCTTTTGCTTTAATCAATTCCAAAAAGCACCTCCCCAATCCTTGTTTCTATTGCATTTTCCTTACAGCTTTAGGGAAGAAAGGGCAGAGAACAAAACCCTGCTTCCCCCAGACCACATTTGGGCAGGCCACAAAAGTGAATATGAATGGATTTTTGCGTTTACTGAGCATGAATGGATGGGGGACTCTTTTCCTAAAAGCTCTGCCTGGGCTCAGTCCATCCTGTGCAGAGCACTGACTGAGAGCAAACATTCTGTGATGTTTACTTCGGATGCCTTTCTAGGGATGACACTGCTCCACACACATCATATCAGCCAGGAATGTGTACACCACTGGACGTCTCCTGAGGGGGAAAAAAATCACAAAACACTCCCTCTGTCCAGTTTTGCCCAACCCCAACCCTTACCTCCTCTCTTGGTTCCCACTCCCTACTTTCTTTCTCTGTCCAGTGTCCTCTGACCACAGGCCAGAGGACTGCTCTCAACCAAGGCATCACAGTTGCAAAGCAACTCACAAGTGCCCAGAGCAATTACCTGAGGTTCTCAGAGCCTGATGATAAAGTGGCTCCCAAGAGGACTAAAGCCTCTTCCTTCCCCCTCCCTATCCCAGGCTGCCAGGGTACCCCAACTCCCAGAAGGCCTAGCATGAGCCAGACTGCCCCAAGACAACACCCCCAAGAGGATAACATTTTCAATTTACAACCTGATTTTGTTCTCCTTCAATGTGTGCTGTGTACTTTCCCTTTGTTGAGAGAGCACAAGCCTTTCATTTTGCCTTTTATTTGTCTTGCTGCTGGTACAGTGGAAATGTATTGGCTTTTCAGTTAGTGATTACACATCATCACATACCCAATTTATAACACCATGCCCCAAAGAACAGATGTAATAAAGTGAGGGCAGGAAGTGGCAACCTTATAAAACAGAGCTGCCGACTCAAAGGGCTTTGCATGTGTGCAGGAAGGAAAACAGTGTCGACACAGGGCCTGGGAACTTGGATTTTCAAACGATTGCAGATGTTCTGGATGTGGCTCCAGTTGGGTGTGTGGGACAGAGTGGAAAACTCCAGACAGCCAGCATTTTCCTGCCCCAAACCCCTTCATCTACAGCCCACAGTACACTGTGAGGAATAGCAACAGTTGTCTTTGAATTTGAGCTTCAAGAAATTCTATGCTCATCAGATCAGACTCGACACAATTCACAACTAGCAAGAAATTCTGGGATAGCCAGGCCACCTGCCTCTCTGTATAGTTTCAGGGTTCTGCTTGGCCATTGCAAGAGGTCCCCTGAATGTGGGGTCTTGCATAAAGGCTTTTGTTAGCCACCTCCTACTGAACCCTGAGATCCTCAGAACCCCAAGACAGCAAAAAGATATCTCTCAAAAAGACTGTGAAATATTCCTATGGTTCCCTCACTTCACAACAGATGCTACATCAGCCTCCTCTATTCTTGTTCTCACATACCCTTGCAGCTCACACAGTCACGCATGCACATGTATTATCGCGGTCACAGTCACTCCCATGCACACCACACGTTTACATGCGCACACACTGCTCACTAATGCACGCTCACCAGCAGAACCCAGCTCACCACGCTCCCACGATGACCTCAGAATCTAAAATCCATCCTATGCTTTTTACCTCTTCCACGTTGTCTGATTGCTCTGTGCATATTAATCACATCTATCCCCCCAGACTGCCCCCAACTTTACCCTTTGCTCCAGAGAATTCAGCAAAACACTAGATCTAAGGCAGATCTCAATGACATCTTAAAACTCACTAAGCAGAAATACTTCAAGGCTCACCACGGGCCCTGATTTCCTGACTCCAACACCTGAGCAAGTGATTGATCGATACATTGATTGATGGCCTGGTTGGCTGGCAACACGAGAACTCCCATTAGCACGACTGTAAAGGCCATGCTGTGATTGATGCATGCACTTGCCTTTCCAGAAGAAGATGGGTTACGGGATCCTACCCCAACACACTCTGTCTGCTCTCAACCCTAGGAAGATACCCAGGAATCACCTTATCCAGATGGTGAGCTAGTCGCAGATTGTGCTGTGACCCAGAGCCACTGTAGGGCTCTGATGGCGTGATGTCTGAACTTCTTCTTCACTGTGAGGTGAATCCGTTAGGATCCACTTCACTGAGTCACTCCAGACACAAAAGAGCACTGACAGGAGTCTGACACCCTGAAGGATGATGCTCAGTAACAGGATGCAAAGGAGGGAGGCCTTGAGCCCTGGGTGAGGAGCAATTGCAGCTACTTTACCTCTCGACTGGTTTCTCTGTCGGTTTTGATATGGAGTTAATTCTTTTCTCATGGGAGAAATGATGATCATAAACCCCACTTGCCTGGGCTGTTTTAGGGGTGAAAGTTTTGTTCATGCAGCAGTACTTCCACCTGCATGATGGTAAATCCTTCCCATATAAGCCCCTCTCGCTTTCCCCATACTCTTTATCAACAAAGCTCCTCGTTGTCTCTGTAACTACAGAGGCCGACTCTCATCCTCTCTCAGCTTGGGAAAATGAAGTGTTATTGTCTCCACACATCCTGAGAACATAGAGGGGCTGTGGGTGCACCGTGGATACAGAAAGCCACTCCAGCCCCAGGAAACCACAGGAGGTCAGTCGACTGGGCCCCTAACTGTAAATATCCTAAATGTCATCATTCTTAGCAAGCAGGATGTGAGTAGTGGGCAGAAACAGATACTTGAGAAAATTCTGGAACAGATTCAGAATGGCCATACTTTGAGAACCTGGCTAAACAAGTTATTAATTTATATCTGGCTCTTGAACCTTTTCTGATTATAAAAGTATTGCAAAAGACACAGAAGAGCAGATATTTATGCAACAATTCTATGGATATATAAATATTATCGCCATGAATGATTTCCCATATTTCGTTCTGGACTTTTTTAGGATTATTCCAGTGTAGTTGTGATCCTCATATAAAACATTTTACGTCTGTTTTCCAGCTAATGTTACACATTATTATGCAATTAATTTCTCATATCATTAGAAACCTATCTGATGACATCATCTTTAATGGCTCTATAAATATTCTTTCACTTGGAAGCTACTAACTTATTTAACTATTCTCTTCTTGGCTATTGAGCTCATAACCAATTTTTAACCATGAAAACCCTTGAAGCTCCAAGAAATGGAAGTTTGGAAGTCCCTGCTGTAAATAAAAGGTAAATGCTCTTCTGCCCAGTGGCCCTGTGAGCATCTCCTTACCTACACCTACCTTGGCTCCATGAGGTCCATGATTAATTACAGGTTAGAGCATCAGAAGGCTGCCTCTGCATGTCGCTCTTCGAAAATATATCCAGAATTAACATTTTAATGGCTCTAGAGCAATGAGATTATTCTCCCAGACACTATTCCAGTGAATAAGATGGATGACCCAAATGGTTGTGAAATCCATTTTTTACTACAACTCTATAAAGTTTATTCAATGAAATACAACTTACAAATATATTTTTTCTCTTTTTCTCACCTTTGATCCAGGGCTGTTTTAGTCGGGACTTTTTCTTTCTTTCTTTCTTTCTTTCTTTCTTTCTTTCTTTCTTTCTTTCTTTCTTTCTTTCTTTCTTTCTTTTTCAGTCATCAGAAATTCACTTACCTAGCTCCAACAAAGACAGTATTATTGTGGGGATGGACAGGTCAGTCTCAAGGGACCTAAGGAAACCTGGGCCAGCGCTGAGAAGGGGAGGAAACAGGATTTGCTTAGCCACTCTCTTGTTCACTCATGGTTTCTGTTGCCTTTGCACCCTGCCTTCCTGCTCTGTTCTCTCCTGAGTGGCCCCCATCCTCGGGAAGCATACATCCCAGGGAAACTCCTCACTCCATTATTTTATTTTTGGAACAGATGCTCAGAACTAACCAGCACCATCCTTCCGGTCCCAATTAAAGGTCTCCAAAACGGAGCTGGATCCCTTGGAATTAGAGTTACAGCCAATTGTGAGACACCAAAGGGATACTGGCAACTAAACCCATGTTCATCTGCAAGGGGAACAAGTGCCCTTTTGCTTTTTGTTTTGTTTTGTTGTTATTTGGTTTTCAAGAGAAGTTTCTCTGTGCAGCCCTGGCTGTCCTGAAACTTACTCAATAGACCAGGCTGGCCTTGAACTCACAGAGACCCACCTGCCTCTTCCTCCCATGTGCTGGGATTAAAAAAGTGTTTGGGAAGAGGGTGGGAGGATAGGACCAGGAGGAGAGAGAAAAGGGAGCTGAGATTGGAGTATAAAATGAATAAATAAATAAATTTAACTAAAAAAAAAAGAGTCTTCAAGCTGGATGTTATTGCCTTAGGTGAACATTTTGTTCCAGTCCCTGCTAGTTAGTTAGTTGGTTGGTTAGGGAGTTAGTTAGTCAGTCAGTCAGTCATTTAGTTAACTAGTTAGTTTAGTTTTGAAAATCTTTCTCTGTAGCTTAGTCTATCCTTGAACTCCCTCTACACCCAGCCTCTCAGCTGCTGCCAGAACAGGCGTGCACCACCATGCCCACCCCAGAAGCTCTGACTGTTTTCTGGTCATCTCACAGCCACTTGTGATTCCCACGTCCACCCATGGTCTAGTCCATTGTGACAGAAGAAGGCAGAGTTCCATGGCATTATCTATTATAATATGTGTTAATAAAATTGAAATTTTAAAAAGAGCAATGGATGAACTCTGTATATGCGTGTGTGTGTGTTTGTCTGTCTCACAGGACTTGCAGTTCCGCTTGTAGATACGCTGAACAGCAATGCATGCAATGCAATGTCAAGTGGGCTCACCAGAAACTAAAAACCTCTGCATGCCCATAGAGGGGTACATGGAGGTATATTCACCCTAAAAGACATCAGGCAGCAATGCAGATGTAGTTCAGTCTGGCCTTGAGCTACAAAGGACCTAGAGTCAAGGGCAACATGCAAGAATCTCACCAACTATACAACCCAAACACAAAAGTGTGCATACCGCACAGTGTGTTCATATGAAGTACAAAACAGGCAAAACTCACATCTGAAGTTAGAGCATATGATGTGGTTATTTTATTAGGAGGAGGTTTGGAAGTACTAGGGAGAGGATTTGATAATGCTAGTACTCTTCATGAGTTGTGGTTAGCGACCATCTCATTATGTTTCTGGGCTGTATATTTATAATTTGAGTAATTTCCTAGATGCATATTATACATTGATTTTGTATCCCTTTTTTGTTTTTTTACAGGGATCCCCGGTACTCCATGCTTATTCTGTATACATGTGAACTTTGTGGATTGGAACGTTGGAACTATTCCTCTGTAGTTGCACAGGTAGTCGATAGTAGGCCACATCTCAACCCAGGTTTTAGGATTCCAAAAACAGTCTTTATACTGAACTCTGTTGTTTTCACCCAAATATCAAAGCTTCAACCCGAACCTCTATTCTTGGCGAGACTGATCAAATACGCCTACTCCTCACAGTACAAAAAAAAGACAAAATTGATATTCAAGACATTTTTAAGCCATGAACTAACCTTAATGTCTTGACAGCTCTCTAGCGGGCATTAGCCAAACTCAACACTTGGTTCTTTGGCCTTGCCTCTATAAGTCATTCTCACAGCAACACCTCATCCAGAATGCACTAACTCATGATGGCCCCCTTCTGCCAGCCTTCCAGACAGCCGCTGTGATGCTGACCTCATGTCTAACAATACAGCCTTGGCAGGAAGATACTCAGTAACTCCTGGCCCATTGTTGCTGTGAGGATCTAAGTAGTTCAACTCAGAACAAAAAAAAATTTAAGACATGTAAAACTATATCACATCAAGAGGACAAAGTCATCCCGCTAGACGACAGGCAACTCTCGAGATTGTGGGTGACTACGGGAGGCAGGAGCGTGGCGTGCTGTAGAGAGCCTAACATCACAGGACTGTGAAATTGAAAGGGACTTTAAAGTTCAACTTCTAAGGCAAGAGACTAATAAAGACTACACTTGGAAAGCACTTTACAGGTTGCCAAGTCTGTTCTCAGTTCTCAATTGATCTTCTGGCAATCGTTTCAGGTAAGATGTAATTAGATACTCTCTTTGAGAGGCAAGGAGATCAGAACTCGGGCAATTTGTAAACTTACTAAATGGTGACCTCCTATAATTGGTCCCAGGTTGGTCGAGTCCAAATTCCAATCTTTTTCTATACCACACTGTTCACCACATGCAGCTGTATAGGGACACCTGAAGACTGTCATCACCACTTATCCAGAGGTCTTAGAGTCAAGATGAGTGGAGCTCTAAGAACCCCAACTGAAGAGCATGATGTCCCTGGAGCTGGTCTTGCCCCCTCTGAATGTCCCTGGGTTTTATAGAAATATAGTGCATTTGCAGAGTACCCTCCTCAAGACCCCACAGGCTATACTGTTTTACCAGTTTCAATGATTTGCCTAGTGTGGGTGTGGCCTATGTCTGGTTGTAGGGGATGGAGAACACACGGAATCACCTCAAAGGTGTGGCCTCAGCATCCTCTACCAATTCTCTCAGAGCTTCTGGGTACTGTTTCTGGCAAAGCAGCCATGCTCCCGAACTAGCTCCTGGGAAGCCACACCACACACCAACTGAAAGGCAAGTCACAGAGTAGAAACAGTATGAGGAATAGGCCTGGGAGGGTCCCATAAAGATCCTGTCTTTGCCTCCAAGGACCTCAGTGCCTCTGCTACATGCCTGCCAGCAAGAAAATCTCTAGAAAGAGCCTCAAAGGACAGTCCACAGTTCCTGAGCCTCACCCAGAAAATTCTCTGTCCGCTTCTTCCCAGCAGAGGAAGCAGAACCATGTGAGGCCTAACAAGAGACACCCTCACCTCCCTTCACCACCCCTCCATCAAAGTTAAGAAGTGTTTACAATGCATTTAACACGCACCGATTCAAAGACACATTGCTTTGTAACACCAAGCTGTCTTGTTCACATTGAGCTCCAACCAGTAGCAAGAATGAAGTAAGCCTCATCTGTCTGCACAAATGAGGAAGCCGAACTGCTATAAAGGACTTCCTGTCTCAAGAATCGTCTCTTCCTGCCTGCCTTTTCTGATCCATAACAAATTCTCTTCTTTGGAGCAGACTGGAAACAAGCAAAAGTTTAAATCCTGCTTCTCCCTGGACAACCAGAAGCAAAGCCACTTTGGTGAACATGGCCCACTGGCTAAAGGCACTTACAGGCCCAGAGCCAAACTCCAAGTAGTCACTTGTTACCCTTTCCTCTTTGAGTTTCCTGAAGCTCTGTAGATTGTATCCAGAGGCTCAGCTCTTTCTAAAGGTCACATGAGCTCACACAACAGCTGTGGGTGTGCCTGGGCTTGACAGAAAGGGTACAACTAAACCAGTGTGTCTGCTGTCATGGCCAAGAGGACTGGGCCAGGCTGGTTTTGGAAGGGAAAAATTCACAGAGTTCAGGTTCTGCCCTTTACAAGTTGTTCCCTTCACTGGGCTGGTGATTCACCTACTGCCTCTGTGATCCACGGGAAAGGTATGCTCTGGGCCTGAAAAAGTGATTTCTGAGCCCTGCACAGAACAGCAGACATCCGTCAGTAGCACACATTGACATTTATTGACTGTCTGTAGACAGAGGCTGTATCAGGAACTCTGGGGAGATGCTGAAGATCAAAGGGAGGAATGGAAATATGGCATTGCCTCTTCAGAGCACACTTCAAACCTGAGGTCCTGTACAGGAGGGTTGACCTAGCAGAACCATGCCAGCCACACACAATCACATCTGCCATGTAATAAACGTGTAACATACTTGGTGAGGAGGGTCCTTTGTTCAATGGTTCTCAACCAGACAAGTAACACTTCCTCACTGCATGTCTGCAAATTCAGAAAGAAACATTTGGGGTGCTCTGCCACCTGGGAGAGTCTACTGGGCTCTAGAAGACAGGTACCAGGTATCTTAGACCTCTTGACAGCGTAGAAAATAATCACATACAAAATACTGCTCTACTCCAAAAGCCAGTGTCCTGTTGGAAACTATATACATCCATCCCTTTCTCAGCCTTGTTTCACAGCTGGTAATTGCCTTTCACCCTGTGAATAAATTTCACGCTGTCATGGGAACGTTCAGTCTGGAGGATGCATTAGTGTACATGGGAGTGAGAACATGTGAGACAGTGGTCACAGGCATGGCCCTCAGATGTGGAAATCCTGCCTGGGTAGGGAGTATTTGTCCTTCCCTCGTGGAGCTGTTATGAGAACTCTATGAGATTGTGTGTACTCAGTCCTGTCATAAATGAGCACAGTGGTTTTTACTGTTGGGGAAAGGATTGCCCAGGAATTTGAATTTTTTCAGTTGCCAACACAATACAGTGAGTGTGTAAAGATGAGAATGTACAAAATTGGGGCTCGTGGCTGTAGTGTTGGTCTGTGGCACAGTGTTTGTTTAGCATGCTGGAGACCTGGGTTCAATACCCAATACGGACATACCCCCAAAACAAAAGAAAATCTACCTTCATCCACAGATCTGTGAGATCACAGGCCATCAGCTCACCTCTCTACTGTCTTTTTACACCTGGAAAAAGAACTGACAGTGACCCCTTTCCAGATGACTGTGAGGACTGACTGAGAGTAGTTGATGAGGCGTGACTGGTGATGGCACCACCACACCTGGCTAGACAGAACCCTCTGAAATAAGATAGCTCGTCTGTGTGTTTGTGCTTCCCTTTCACTCACAGTGACATCATTTCCCCTACGATTCAAGGGAACCAAAGCAATAACATCAGAAGCTGCCCAACCTCACAAATAGTTAAAGCTGCATGTGAAAACAGGAAGAGATCCGCAGTCATAGGATACTGGCAACAATTCAAAAGGCAAATAAATGATGTTCAGTATTGGCGAGGAAAATGGGCTTTCTCGAATACACTGCAGGAGGGAATGTTGATGCAGTATTTCTAGAAAGCAGTACAGCAAGATGTATCTGAAAATATACATATACACACAAACACACACACATATGCATTCACAGAGCTCACTACAGTTTTAATAAAGGGTTGTAACAATAATTTATTTGAAAATTTGCATGTTGCTTTGTTGTCTCCTCAGCTGAATCTGAACATACAGGTAGAATCTGACATACAGGTAGAATGTGTATAGATATATACAAATACAGATACATGAGACCACATATATATATATAGACACATATATACACATTTTAAAATATGTATACATACAAAAATCTCTTAAAATGTTTTAAAGTGTATTTATATGTATGTGTGACATACACATAAATGTGAGAAAACTCATCCTTTACAATGATTAAAAATGGAAATAGCCTGTGACCCTTAATTTGGTGCTTAAATAATGTTACGCCCACACAGTATAATACAGACAGTCATCACAAAACATGAGAGACACGTATGAGCTCAGAAAGATGTTACATTTTTGTATGATTGACAGCACTCTATCAGATCTTTTCATGACATGATCCCATCGTTGTGCAAACACAAATATCTTATATAAAGAGTTCAGAAATCTAAAAGTATACATAACAGGCTCTTAATTCCCAGTGGTTATGGGGAAGCAAAGGGGCTAAAAATGGAAGTTTTGTTTCTGTTCAGTGGTACATTATAATTAGAGGCGCATTCTACCTGGATGTAGAATTCAGCTGAGGAGACATCAAAGCGTGTGCAAATGAAATCTTTATTTTTACAACTTTGCATTAAGACTCCAGTGGGATCCGCCAATGCACAGTTGGTACTTCTCCCCGTAACATGAGTGCAATCACGAGATGCCGTTGCCAGTAGAGGACACCCTGATTTCAGAGAGACAGTAAATATAGTGAGTGTGTGTATGTACCATGTATACATGATGTAAACTCAAAACAAACAGAGCTGTAGTGACATGTTAATGGGTGGCCTGGGGAGGCTGAAATGGGCCCTCTGTTGCCCATTTGTGACGTGGCGAGATGGTCACATACAACCAAGGTAGCCAAGGTGCCAAGCAAGGTATTTAAGACAAGTCTCACACTCCTGTTTTTCTTCCTTTAAATTCTCTTTCAAGCCTGAATCAAGGTTCATTGGTCACAGATGGTGGTGCATGTGATTTAGCCATGTTCCCTGTGTTTCTAATGTGAAGGTGGCAAAGTTGATTTCATCTTCATTCCTCTCCCTATAATGTGCTTCTCAGATGAGACTGTTCTTTGAAAGAGTTCTGACATAAAGAGAATTAAACATCTAAAAATTAAAAACAGTTCTGAAGGGTTGTTTTCTTTAATGTCATGAATGTTATTACAACAAATAATACTATAAAAATGAGATTTAATGTCATAATCTAATCTAGTTTTTATCTTGTTATGATTTCAGGCTTCAGAGTATGTTTAGTTCCCAAACAGGATATAAAGATATAATGCTTTCCTTTAAGCTGTCAAGCTGACATTCTCTTCTATCATACATATTAGAGTCAGCTTTCCTTCTGTCTGCTTAACCATTTGAAAAATCTACAATAATTTTCATGCCTAAAATAAACACTCTTCAGCCTCACAGTTATTGCAAGCCTTCAGTCTTACCATCACAAATGCATATTTTAGCGTCAGCTGACTGATGGAATTTCAGAAAATACATTCTCTCCCCCAGATCCACCCAGAAGGCTCACCTCTATTTAGAGTTCATGCTTCGCTATTAATAAATCTGCCTTCCATGCCCTGTTCGGAACACATGTGTCTTATGACAATTACACACAAGGCAGAAATCAATTGTTGGTCACATACAAGTTCAGGGATCCCCTCCCCATGCCATTGAAATTGGCATCAACTGCCAACCTCCTAAGGCCAAGGCCAAAGTTGAAAGACTAAGACTAAAATTTGGGGCCAAAGTTGACCTTCAGTACATCTTTGGGGGATTCTTTCCCCTCTGCAAGAGTTACAAGTTCTCTTAACTACCGAGCCAGCTTTCCAGCCCCTCATCCATGGTTTTTGTTGTTATTATTAAAAGTGTGTGTTTATCTCGTCCATGATTTTGCTGTTGTTGTTATTAGAAGTATGTGTTTCTTTTAAACTTTTAAATACTTTTAAACAAGTACTTCTGTTACAAATATAACACAGAAAAAAACAGTGCCTGCTTTAAGTATGGCCCCTGCCCCTGCCCCTCCCCCTCCTCTTTCCTAGTCACCTTGGTGTAAGCAGCTTTGCTCCAATACATTCTCCCCATCATAATGTTCGACTTCATCCCAAACACAAAACACCAGGATCAAGTGACCATGGACTGAGGCCTCTGAGACTGTGAGCCAAAATAAACCCCTCCCCTTTATAGGTTGATTACATTGGGTATTTTGCCACAGTGTTGAGAAGCTGACCAACACACTGCCTGCTACAGTCTGAGTATAAAGTGTTCCCATAGCTCATGTGTTTGAGTGCTTGGTCACCAATAAATGTCGTAGTTTTGGGAAGTTGTGAAGCCTTAAGGGGTGAAAACTAGCTAGAAGAAGCAGATTGCTGATGGTAGAGGGAGCACTTAGAAATTATAACTCAGCTCCACATCCGGCCCACAGTCTTCCTCTCTGCTCCCTGATTCACAGCTTCACACTCCAGCTACTGTGTGCATTTTCCACCGTGACAGACTGTATGCTCTCAGACTGTGAGCCAAGTCAATGCTTTCATTATCCTGCTTCTTTGGAACTTTTTATCACAACAATGAGAAAAGTAATAACACAGTGCCCTGGTACAGGGAAACGGAGGCTGCTGGCCGGGGCGCGGGACCACCACTTACTCCCAACCTTTTGGATAGCTTCTTGTTTGATGAATGAGTGGGAATCCAAGAGACATCAAGTTTGAAATGCCCTTAGAGGTCAGTAGGGCCCACTGTGCATCCCATTCAGAAGTCCCTAATGGAATCAACTGGCCCTCGTGGAGAGTCACTCCAAACAGGCTGGGACATCTTCCACGGCAGCACTTCAACAAGGATCTGTGTCCTAAAAACTTTCTAGGACTCCTTTTACATTCTGGATGTTAGGCTCTGCCCTGTGTTCTCAGTCTCATCCCAAGCCTCTCTCCCTCCCCGAGCACCCTTCTAGCATCCTGGGTTTTGCTCAGCCTCTTCCCTTTGCCTTGCGTATTCTTACAGATAAGCTCTGACTGCCTTCTGCTACAGTGCCAGGACTACCTCTCAGCAGAGGCCTTCTCTATCATGCCCCAGAAGAATCGGCACCTTTTCTGCCCATGTGGGCAGTGTTGCCTTTACTGATCTCCCGGCCCCTGAGAACACGGAGCATGTTATTGTCATCTCTAATCCCCAGCCTCCTGCACAGTCCAAGAAGGGTCTCCATCAGCAAACAGAAGGATCCAGGAAACTGTTGAAAGAGAAAACAATTATACACAACTAGCTCCAAGCATGCAGGCAGATTCTATACCTACCCGTGATGCCAGTGCAGACTTGATAAGTATGGTTGAGAACCTGGAGTTCAATATGACTAGACTATTGGTTTCCAAATGTCACTTTCTAATGACTTCTAGCTCACAGGGACTGGAGTTACTATGGGGTTTAGAAAGAGCTATGTCCTTATCACTTCCTAGAGTGGACCATTCTGCTTCTTCATCTGGGTTCTGAGTGGCAATGGGGGTGTTTAGGGAAGATTATGCTGCCCAGAATAACCTAAGCAAGAATCTCCCTGAAATTCATAACTGTTGGCCTGAGAACAGAGTTAGAACTTCCCCAGACACTGACTCTGAGTCCTCAGCAAGCTTGTACCTCAGTCTTCCCATCTGCAAAATCAGACTACAGATGGCTTCCCTCTGTGTGGACTGTAATGGAAGGTGCTGGGGAGAGCTGAAGTACAGTGAACAGGAAGTTTTTAAGGGGCGTGAAAGTTGAACGTTCAGCACAGTGGCTTTCCTCCTGAATACGCTGTCACCTCCGCCTTGCTCACCACAACATTCGTTTTGCCTATCCTTAGGTTTGGTATATAAATTGAGCCCCAGACTGTGTGCTCTTTTGTGCCTGGCTCTTACATTGCACATAACATCTATGTTTTATTTGTCAAAACAGCCACAGGAAATAATTGAGAAAGGGGTGTGTGTGCAGAATTTCAGGCCACCTGCAGACTGTAAGTGTCCTAGGCATAAAAGCTGAAACTTGCTGTTTTTGTTTTCTTTACCTTAAAGTAACAACCATCTCATAATCGGACTCAGTAAATCTTTGACGAAGTGAGTGTTAGGCAGGTGAATATGAACCCATGAGTCATATTTATCCTACTTCGGTTTCTACCTGCAGTCCAGTTGGCCTCCCCAAGTCCCTGATAAAACTCTGCCATCCGTGTTTCCCCTCCGGCTTTGCCACAGGGTATGTTCTTGTTTACCTTTCCTCTGAAGCTGGAGTGACTCACAGTGGAGAAAGAGAAGAAACAGGAAAGCCTGAATGCCTCAAAGGCCTAGGGTAGTTCTCAGGCGAGCGTAGGAGCTGAAAGCAGCGCCCAGGCCCAAGAGCGAGACCCGAGACTGCAATGTGCCCTGGGGAATCCTGGGATAGACAGACCTGGACGTAGGCCCTCAGGTCTCAGTCTGAAGTCCTTGACCTTGTTCCTCAGTGTGCGTGGTGGCCGAGTTATAGCTCAGCCCAGCTGTCGGGCACACTGTCATTCCAGCTGTTACTGAGCGATGGATTCCTGTTGCCAAGATATGGATTTGGTTTTAATAACAGTTAGTGCAAACACTGTAAATTTACTGCTGCGAGAGAGAGTTTTTGAAAACGTCCACTCTGGCTATAATTTTTCAGCCGCACCAGCTGTTTGTGCTCAGCTCATACCTGACACGGTGCTTTGAAATAGCAATCACTGTATTTATAAGAAGGCAAGGACTCATAAATATGTCACAAGTGGAATATACAATGCCATATTTCACCATTTTCTATTTTAAAATGGTGAGTTATGGCTGCAGAAATGCACACCCATTAAAGGTGATATGATGTATTTTCTGCCCTGTTCAGGAGTCCATCCATCATCGAGACAATAAAGAAAACCGCACTTACTTTTTTCCTGTCGTCCGTAATTTATGATCCCCAAAAAGCTGTAACCTTTTGGCAGGCTCTGCAGAAACCACTGCACTGTTAGCAACTAAATAACCTTTTATAAGGTTTTAAATGTGTTGCTACAGTCTCAATGCACTTGCTGTATTGATCCAGAAGATCTTGGGGTGGGAGGGAAGGGATGGAAGAAGAAGATCCATAACAAAATCAATAACAGCATATAGATTGTTGAAAGATGCTCCTAATGATTTTTGCCAACCATCATCTTTCAGCGTGCCACGCCCTATCTCTTAGACTCAGTCTTGGCTCAAAATTGATTGACCTTGCTTTTCAGCTCCCTCTTTTCTTCCCTCCCGCCCTTTCATCTTGCAGCCAGACCCAGGAGAAGCAGAAATATTGGCCACCACAGGCTATTCACAGCAAAGCTCTAAGAATCCCAGCCACAACTATCTGGTTGTGCAGAGAAGACACAGCAAGTATTGTGACTTGCCTGTGGTCTGGTGGCAGTTTAGGGACAGAACAGACTCGGGAGATGGTCCTTGGTCCATATTTTCCAGCTCCGCCTTCTGGTGTTCACCCTGGAGAAAGGGATGGACAGAGTGAGTGGACATATTTGGTTGTGTTTCTGATTAGCTTTATAAACCCAAGCAGTCTGCCTGGGGCAAAGCTCAGAGCAAAGAGAGTCAATGAGAGAAGCTGCTTAATCGTCTCCATTTCTCCCTCTGCTCCCGAAGCTGTAAGATGACAATGACAACGGCCATCTTGCTTGCAGGTGGAGAAGGTTCTATGTTTGGTGGGAGTCATGGCAGGCAAAGCCTCCCATGCATGTAGCAGTCCAACAGTAAAGGTAATCCCCGTACTTTCTGGGTGATCCTTCACCTTCTACCTTGTTTTTTGGGACAATCACCATGGCAACTTTCCACGGATGGAAGCAGATAATCTTTCCAACCACAGTGCCTGTAGGTCAGGCCTCCCTATTTGCGACAAAAGTGAACCTGTAGTGAAGATGAGCTTCCTGGCTTCAGGCATAAGCTGAGCCAAGTTCCCAGAGCTTGGAGGAAGACCTGGGCAGTAACTTCAGAGGCACCCCCAGGAGGTACATTGAGCCTGGAAACTGTAGGCTTAGGAGTGATAATCTGAGGTTTTAAAAGTTCTGCTGAACAATCAGACAGTAGTTGGCAGGGCTGCCTGGGCATACCCCTTCAGGACACACATACACACACACACACGCGCACACACACACAAATAAGGTTTCACTAGAATATAGCCCTGGCCTTCCTGCTAGGGGTTGTCTGTGGTTGCTTTCAGCTATGAGTAGCTCTAACACAGAGCATAAAGGACAACTGGCCAAAAATACATATAGCATGCCCTTTCCCCAAACACTGCAAAACCCTGACCTTGGCTCTACCCAACCGCAGTGCAGAGGCCCCTGCAGCAGGTGATCCATGGTTGCTGCCTGCACTGGGATTTGTTACTTACTGATGTTGGTGAGTGTGACCTTGGCTGACTCCTCCAGCAACACTATAAGATGTACAGTCTTATTATCCAGGTTTTCAGAGGAGTAAAACACCAAGCCCAAGGTTCCACAGAAGCAGAGGTGGGGTTTAGAGAAGAGCCCAGGTTTTCTTACTCTCGTACCCTGAATGAGGAACCCCATGTGTGCACTCCAAAACTGACACTCACAGCTGGCAACCGTGGGAAAGTCGTTACCTTATCTGGACATTGGTATCTTCAAAATATGAAGAGTTGCTAATATAAACATAGCAAGAGACACCCCAAGTGCATAGGAAACACTTCCTAGGGCAAAACTCCTTACTTTCACCCAGTCTGAGACCTGTCCCACCTAGGGATCAGCAATAGAAGGTGCTCATGAGGCTGTGGGATGGAGTGAGGTCCCTCTCATGCCCAAGAAGTTTCCCTGAACCCCAACAAACCACATTAAGCCACAGACACAAAAAGTCTTGCGAGCACACAGCAGGCACCCCTAGCTCCCTGGTCCTGTAGCCTCCATAGAAAGCAGTCTATGCTTATGGAAAGTCTCATCACTTCATTAATGCTAGGCTATTGGGTAGAGGCCGATTACAACAAAGACGGGCCGTTTGCCCTTCACCAAGTGTCTTGCCGCCTCTCTGTGTGGAAGTCAGATGCTTTCTCTCTTCCTCCCGCCCTCTCCCAAAGCAGCCCCATCATTATTAACATTATAAATAAAAGAGAGGCAAGTTATTAAATGTAAAATATGCAAAGTTCCTCTCAGAACTCGCTGGGCAGTTCATAAACGTGACGGCTTAATCTCGCTGTGGATCCAGGCAGCTGACGAAGCATCTCAAGCTCTTGGGCTAATTGAAGTTGTTAACAAAGTGGAGGAGAATGATGATGATGACGATGGTTGGCTGCTTCTGCCTCGGGGAGCCAGAAGAGCTGCCCTGGATCAAACTGTAGCCCATGGTTCCCATCACCACTACAGCCAACATTATCAGGGCCCTGGAAATTCCCTTAGAGGGAACGGCTTTTCTGTACTTAGACCAACTTGTGCTTCTAGCCAGACTCCACTTCAACAGCCAGGGTGAGTCTTCCCTTCTCACCAGCTGCTCTTTGGATGAGGGACCTCGATGATCCATGGGTTGAAGGCTTGGTCTCCTGTCCCTGGTGGAACCTTTTTGGTGGTGAGGGACAGGAGGAGAAGGAGACAATTAGGTCACTGGGGCATGCCCCCTTCCTGTCTCACTCTTTGCTTCGTGGTTACCATAAAATATCTTCTTCTACCACATATTTCCACACTTTTGTACTGTCTCCCACAAGCCCAAAGCAACATGGGCCATCCATGGACTGAGACTTCCAAAACCCTAAGCCAAAATAACCATGTCCTGTTGTGTTTTTGTTTTTGTTTTTCCCTGTCCTGTTTTGAAGTTTATTGTTTCTGGTATTTTGTTACAGTCACCCATCACTGACTAACACACACACAGAGAAAAGCATTTTCAGAAAGAGATTGGGATGGGATTTTGAAAGAGTTGATTTTAAGGTACTTAAGGAATTCTGGTCCCCTAAAGCCCAGGCTCTCAAAATTTGGACTAAGAAGAGACAACCAAAATGTCTGCCAATAGATAAACAGACAATTGCATTCGATGTTGGAACACTATTTAAGCACAAAAGGAATGAAGAACCAAGATGTGCTACCACATGGATAAACCTTTAAAACATAATGCTGAACAAAAAAGGCAGGCACAAAAGGTCACATAGTGTGCGATTCTATGTCTATGAAATATCCAGATTAGGTCAAATCATAAAAAAGGAAAAGGCTGATTTCTAAGACCTAGGAGTAAGAATATTGCTTGGCTCTATGGGGTCTTATTTGGGAGGTGAGTGGATGGTGAAGATATTTTGGAGTTCTGAATGACTAAGCACTGTTGGGTACTTTATTTTAAAAGGATGAACTGGGGTCTGAAGAGATGGCTCAGCAGTTAGCAGCACTTTTTTCTTTTTCCAAGGACCCCAGTTGGTTCCCAGCACCCACTTCTGTCAGGCAGCTCACAATCACCACTTGTAACTCCAGTTCCAAATGATCCAACTCCCTCTTCTGGCTGCCACAGGCACCCATATACATACTGCACACAGAAAGAGCGAAAGCGAGAGAGAGAGTGAGAGAGAGCAAGAGAGAGTGAAAGAGAACGAGAGAGAGAGAGAGAGAGAGAGAGAGAGAGAGAGATTAAAAATAAAAGTTTGTGTTAAATGAATTTCACTTCGTTTGTTGTTTTTAATGTTGAGGGGGAAATCTAGCCCTAGGATAAATACTATTTGCTGTGTCCTCATTTATAAAGCTTGGCTCCCCTTTGTGAGCTCCTGATTTTCCTACCAGAAAGACCCAGCTCTAAGACCCTAGTCCCTGTGTAACACTTCTCTGTCTTCCACCTCTTCAACCCATCCAGGAACCAAAAATAGCTGCCTGGGAAGTGTGCAAACTGGTGGGAGACAGAACACAGCATGGCAGGAGATTAAAGAGAGTTTGATACCCTGAGCTTTATTAAAGTCGGGTGCTGCTGTGGTCTGGCAGTGAGCTACTGAATAAGCCCCCTGAATCCTTTCATCCTCCCTTCCTTTCTCCTCCGTATGATAGGCATAGTAATGTCATCCTTGCCTTCTTTGTAGCTTTACTTCAATCAAGTGAGATATTTCCTATTGCCATTGTATTAGTAGCTTTCTACTACCATAGCAAATACCTAAGACAATCTTATAAACAGAAAGATGTTTGGGCTCATAATTTTAAAGGTTCTCGTCCATGTTGCTCCCTCATGGCAGGAGGTATGACAGCCAAAGTCTTCTCTTCTGACCAGGAAAGCCAAAGAGAGAGGAAGGGTACAATTCCAGTGACCTCCAGAATTCCCACAGGCTCCAACCTTAAAGGTTCTATCTCCCGTGGACTAAGTCCTTCACAGAGGCTGATAGGCGACTTGCAAGACTCAAAGTACCACCACAATCATTGTTGATGACTCTTTTAAAGCCAGCGTACTGTGGGTTGGAGAGATGACTCAAAGGTTGAGGACAGATGTCACTCTTGCAGAAGATACAGGTTCAGATTCCAGGATACACAGTAGCTCACAATTGTCTATAACTTGGTTCCAGGGTCTCTGACCTCCACGGGCACCAGACATGCACAGGGGGCATGGCTAAGCATGCAGACAGAGACTCACACCAATAAAAACTTAAATAAGTAAACCTAGCCTAGCAAAGCTGTCCTGTGAGGGGCTCAACCCAGAAGCTAATGGAAACAGATGGAGACACCCACAACCAATCATTGGGTGGGGCATAGGGAGCCTTGGAGTTGTGAGGGGAAGGACAGAGGACCCAGAGGAGACAGGAGTTCCACAAGAAGACCAACAGAGCCAACTAACCAGGGCCTGGAGGGGAATGTGGAGACTGAAGCACCAACCTAGGACCATGCATGGACTGGACCTAGGCCCCCTACACAGATGTAGCTCATGGGCAGCTCGGTCCTCATATGGGAACCCTAGTAAGGGGAATGGGGTTGACTCTGACATAGACTCTGTTGCCTGCTTTTTGATCACTCTCTCCTGGCGGGGTTACCTTGCCAAGCGGAAGGGGAAGAGGATTTGCTCAGTTCCTGATATAACTTGATGCTGGGGTGGGTGTGGGGGACTTCCCCTTCTCTGAAGAGTAGGGGAGGGAGGATAGGGGAAACAGGAAGGGAGGATGGTAATGGGAGGACAGGAGGAAGGAGCTACGACTGGGATGTAAAATGAATACATAAAATTTTAAATTTAAAATAAAAAATGAATAAATGTAAAAAAAACTTTTAAAAGTCAGTATTCTGGCCGATGTGTATTTATTAAGGAACTACCAAGTTGCTAGCAGTGTTGCACCATGTTCAGGGAGCCTAGGAACTAGGGAACTGTTAGAGTAGACAGAAACCAAGGGGTGGCTCCTGTCTTTTATATAGGATTGCAAAGCTATCCATGGACACCATGAGAGACCAGAGCAACCACTTGCCATGGGCAGTATGCTGCTAGGAGACTGTGACTTCTAAACACCAAGAACCCAGGTACTTGTGGCTAGCCAAACTCTGTGTGCCAACTCTGTGTGCATTTTGGAGATACTATTTTTACAATGGCCTTCTTAGGTTTTTTGAGATAAAAGCCTTAAATTAAATGTCCACAAAGACTTTTTCTAGCTTTAAAAATCTCGTATGAAATGAAGAGTCAAAACCTGGTAATACATTTTTAATAAATAAGTCAAAAGATGGGTTGCTTAATGTATAAAGGGGCTTTTTAAAAGTCAATAGAAAAGATGGCTTCCCCAAAATGGAAACATGGGTGAAACATACAGGATTTCATACAAAGGTTTTGCCACTAAATGTTTTATTTTAACTTGAAGCCAGTCTAAATCTAAAGAGGTAGAACTAGTTTCCACTTTAATCTTGAAGTCATGTCCACATGCCCTGACAGTCACATTTTTCTTAACATTTATGAAACCTAGCCCCCCTGCATAGATGAAGCCAATAGGCTCCATGTGTGTTCCCTAGTAAGGGGAGCAGGGGGGGGGGCTGTCTCTGACATAGACTCTTATCTGTTTTTTAATCACTTCCCCTTGGAGGAGGACTGCCTCACCAGATCACAGGGAAGAGGATGCACTCATTCCTGATGTAACTTGATGAACTGGGGTGGGTTGGTAGAGGAAGCTCCCATTTTCCTGAGGAATGGGGGGTGGGGGGAATGGGGAAAAAGGGAGAGAGGGTTGGACTGGGAGGAGATAAGGGAGGGGGCTGCAATTGGGATGTAAAGTGAATAAATAAATTAATTAATAAAAATAAACTAAAAAGTACAAAGAACTATTTATGAAAGAAAGTAATCAAAATAAAAGATATAAAATTAGAATGAAGCTTTGTGGTTCTGAGCTAGTTTGTGTTTGAGATAAGATCTTGCATGTAGCCCAAGCTAGCCTTGTTGCTTCAACCTCCTGAGTGCTAGAATTGTAGATGTGTCACCCTACCAGGATGCTCTTTGCTGATGTTTTCTTGTTTTGGAGAGATGGGTGGAGAATAGGTACGGAAGATCAAAAGGCTGGAAAGATATGCACTGAAGAGCTGATAGCCATTGTCTCTGAGCACTGGTTAATCATTGTTTTTCTTCCTTATAACTGATATTTCTCTGAATTGCTCCAATGGACACATTATTTTCTAATTTAGAGAAAACATCAGTGATATATCATAAAAACAAATTTAAGGTTTTTACATTTGTAACCATTAAAAATTCATTCTGGCACCAAAGTAATAAAACATTTCCTAAAAATGTCAAAACCTAGACATGCCCTAGGCCCTAGGGAAGAAACTAGTACATTTATTATTCTGCTAAATGGACATGGTATTAAACCAACACCTAATTACTTATTGCTATATCATACATTAGTGTGTCTCTCAAACCTCATCAGAGAAACTTTTCATTAATATATATTAATAATAGTAAGTAATTAACTAAATAATAGTAAGTCATTAACTAACACAGAGACAAGTAGAGAATAAGAGACCAGAGTGCACAGTCTTAAATATGACACTGAAAGCACACTGCTTCTACCCAAGGCTCGGAGACCATCAAGGAAGAGGGGGCAGAAAGACTGTAAGAGCCAAATGCGGTGGATAACTACAGAAAAATAAGTTCTTGAAACACAACAGGGAAGTTTCAAGTGTGACCTCAGTGGTTGTGACAAAATGCACTAAGCCCTGTGCAAGTCAGACAAAATCCCAGCATCGGAAAAGAAGAAGCAGGCATGAAGTCCCGCCCCCAGCTAAGGAGCTATTGACAACTGATAGTTGCTAGCAGAGGAAACACCATCTTCCATTAAGGATATAACCCTTGGTGGATGACTACACTCCAGTGGAAGGCCACACACTCAAGAATATATGAACAATATAAATTAGACTCAACCAGTTTTCAAAGAAAAAGAAAGAAAAGAAAAGAAAAAAAGACTACATAAAGTTGAGTGAGTAGGGAAAGGGGAGATGTTGGAGGAGTGGGGAGTAAATATGCTCAAAATACATTGTCTAATATTATCAAAGAATTGATAAAGATATTTAAATAAAACAAGTGTTTAAAAATGGAAAAGCTACCATCACCTTTACTTTCTGTGTTTGCATCTCTATTGCAGCATCTATCTTACTTAATTATTGATTGGCCTACAGATAGTCTCATCCCTACAAGAAGTTTCTTGAGGACAGAAATCTAGAAAGACTTGTCCATGGATTCTGGTACTGTAAGAGACTCTCCATAAATGTTTGCTAATAAATGATAATACTGAAAGATCATTAGGCAAGAGGAGAGAAAATGTGAGGCGGGCCTGAATGATAGATGAAAACTGCTGTTTTTATTAATATTTCACTGTTCTATCCAGTGAGCCTGCTTGGCTTGAATACCAGCTTAGGCACTGAAGATCTAGAACTGAAAAATGCTCTAGGGTCCCAGAGGAACTCACAATTTTGGGACAGGGGCACACCATCTGAGGTTTTACCACTTATGATTTATTACCTACATCCAACTGCAGTCTAAAAATATTATGTGGAAATTTTCAGAAATAAAGAATTCCTGAGCTTTAAATCAGAATCATTCTGAACAGTATGATGAAATCTTACTGCATTCTTCCAGGACACAAGTCATTCGTAAGTTCAGTGTATACACACTGTCTATGCTACCCAACTATTAGTTACTTATTGGGTGTCGGTCCTGGTTGTCAATAGTTGTAGTATTGCAGGGCTTACATATAGAATTAGATATTTTATGAGGTTTCAGGCATCTTTGGGATGTCTTGGAAAAACACACCCATGGAGAAGAGGGAATTATGTGAAGCTAGGAAAAAGAAAAAAGAAGCTTAACAACCTGCAGAAGGCAGGAGGAAGAATCCAGGCAGAAGACACAAGGTCACGTAGGCGCTGTCCATGAGTGAACAGCTGTATGTAACAAAGGACAAGAATCTGGATAAACAGACAGGGAGGGAATGGGAGGCAGAGTGTCTCAGAAGACTTCAAACTCTGCGATGCCTGTCACCCACTTTCACACCCATTTCACAGGCCAAGAAACTACAGCTTGGAACTGTGATCCCCTTCTGAGGAGAAGGGAACTCAGTGACGATACCCACATACTCTTGGCCCTTGTCTTGCGCCTCAGAACTCACAGGGACATCTCTTCCTGAGAAACAGCTTCCTCAACCCTGAGGAGAGATGGTCCTCAAACAAGGATTTCCAGCACTTTGTTCATCTGCATCCCCTCACCCCCATGGGAGTACCAAGTCAGGTGTAAGGTCCCCTCACCTGTGAGAGGGCAGAACTACCCCACAAGGAGGATACTGAACACACATAACTGTCTCCCAGATACAGGAAGGTTTTTTTTTGAATACCTCTTTATCTGTGTGTGTATGTGTTTGTGTGTGAGAGGCCACATGTGCCATGGCATGCATGTGGAAGTCAGAAGACAACCTCAGGCATCAGTTCTTGCTTTCCTCCTTATTTGTGGCAGGCTATCTTTCTCCCTCCCTCCCCCCACCTTTTCCTCCTCCCCTGTCTCTCTCTCCCTTCCTCCTTCCCTCCCATCCCTTCTGTGTTTTGTTTTGGTTTTTGAAACAGGGTTTCTCTGTGTAGCCCTGGTTGTCCTGGAACTCACTCTGTAGACCAGGGCTGGCCTCGAAGTCAGAGATCTGCCTGCCTCTGCCTCCTGGGTGCTGGGATTAAAGGGCCTGTGCCCCCAAACACACACCACAACCACTTGCTGGGGCAGGTGCTCTCTTGTTTGCCACTGTGTTTCACGCTTCAAGCTAGCTGGCCTCTCCTCTTTCTGCCTCTTGTCTCAGCATAGAAGTGCTGGGATTGCACGCATATGTCACTGAGCCCGTTTTTTACATGCTTTTCAGAGATCAGAACTCGGGTCATCATCACCTCGTAGGCCAAGCATTTGTATCTGATAAGCCATCTCCCCAGTCCAGGAAGGGTTTTGTTTTCTTTTCTTTGACTGTTTGTTTCTTCGTTTTCATCCTCCAGGAAACATCAGCTTCTGCCTCAAAGTTGGTCCAGCTCCGCTCTGGAATTCATTATTTGAACACAAGCAAATGTAAATTAATGTATAGTCATCACATTGGCGTCTCAGCAAGGTAAGGAAATGTTGACATCAGCCTGAGAGTCAAATGAGGCTCTGAATTATATGGTGTGACTTGAGGTGTTGACATGCTGGCCCTCTGCCTTCCAAACTTGAGGAAAGAAAGCACATGGTTGGGAACAGAGCTTATGACTTCATCACTTTCCAGAACTGGACAGTGAAAAGTCCACATTGAGCAGATCCAAGGTATTGCTTCATCCCTGTTCAGGAAGCATGCCTAATGTGGGTTGTCCATCTTCAGCCTCTGCTGGTCGTCCACTGTGGGTCTAACAATAAGCTAGGGACCAGAGCAGCAGAATAAGTAATAGCTCTAGCTACAAATCTGACCAGGATTGTGGCCATGCCAGCAACCACCACCCAGCCAAGCTGTCTACACCATGCACTTCCGTTCAACCTCCTGACTATCGCTCTGTCTACCACCGTCCCCATGGAAAACAAGGGAACTCTCCTCAGTGTGCATGTGGATCTTCATGGGATCCACTATTCTTGTTACTTGATCTCCTTCTGAAGTTAACATTGTTAGCATGTCATCTTTTTATATACACCCCTCTCTTATCTTTCAGGTCATGACCCTGTTGAATTTATGACTTGTTTTTTACAATTTTTCTGGCATACTGTGTCCCTCATGACCCTTGAAGCCCTTTCTTTCTCCCACAAGTGTTCTTGGCATTAGAACATTTTCATGACCCGCTCCTTCCAGATTTCCTGCCCCATTCCCCCTCCTCTCCATCTCTACATCTAGAGCAACCCCAAGGCATGTGCAACTTCCTCCACCCAGACTGTTCCCCTAGTGTCCTTTCTCCATACCATCTGGGGTCTTCCTGGTGAACCTGCACAGTTTGGCTCTTTAGTCTGTTCAGTTCAGCTGTGCCTCTTTGTGAAGGTCTGGCTGGCTGGCTCATGTTCCTATCCCTCCTCTGGCCGCCTCTGTTCCCTCCCCTCTGCTGTCATATCTAACAGACATCATTTACATGTTTGTTGTCTACCTGGTTTTGAGCTTCTTGAGGATAGAGAGTGGTTTAGTTCTTTCTGAATCTCTAGCTGCATCTGTAATATCTAAAACTTAATCCAGTTTTTGAAAAATACCTATCGGACAAGTGCAAAGGCCTCTGTAAAGTGGTTTCGTCAGAATAGTGCCTTCTACCAAAGAAGTCTCTGCCTTCATCTCCAGAAATTGTGCTCGTGTTCCAATGCACAGCAAAGGGGACTCAGGCTGCATTTGACTAAGGCTGTGGACCCTGAGACAAGATTCCCTGGATTAGTCAGGTGAGGTAAGCTATAGTGTGACTCCTACAAACTTCACCAGCTATGGCCACTGAGAGATTTAATGATGGAAAAGCAGTCACGGATACATAGATACTGGCTGTCATGCTGGAGGAAGGAACACGAGCCGAGGAGTGCGGCAGCCTTTAGAAGCTGAAAGCAGCAGCATGGCTTCTCCCTTAGGACCTCCAGAGGGAGTTCAGCTCCGAAGATGCCTTGATTTAGCCCACTGAAGTCAAAGCTGGACCTCAAACCTACGTTTTCTTAAGTCACTCACCTGATGACCGTTTGTCACTGCAACAATAGAAAAGCTAATGCACCAAGTTACTGCTGGGATGCTATCAAAGAAAAACACATAAGATGCCCATGAGGCTCTGTAAGGCAAGCAGACATCCAACTGAGATGCAGGCCTATCTTTCTGTAGATGACATTAGAGCTAACTTTTTAAGGATTTGGGTTGCTAGTGCTGCAGCAGGAAGGATACACAGGCAGAAAACAGGCTAGAGGCTCTAGAGCAGGTAGGGAGTTGGGTGGTACCTCAGCACGCAGGACAAAAGGTAAGCATGGGGCACCATAAGATGGCATGCCCTCGAGACCTAGCTCTGCAGACCCTGTCAGGAAGCCTATCTCATTCCCACCCCAAGCCTCACCCCAGCACCCAGATGATTTCCTTGTTTAAACAGACAGAAGCTTCCCTGGGACACTCCTCTCCATGCTGCCAGCCTGCAGCAGGGTAACCATTTGCAGACTAGCAAGTCAGACCACACTACTCGCCAGACATGAGAACAAAACAAGGCAGTGCACAGCACAAGACCGAACTTGACTGATCACCGTGTCAAGTGCCTGTCCTAAGGCATAGACACAGTAGGAGAGGAGATGATGAGGACGCCACTCTTGCCCCCTCTTCTTGAGGAGAAAGCTTTAATGAAGGGGCAGACCTGGGGCCAAGGGCTCCCTGAAAAGAGGAAAGCCACCCAAGCAGAAGCCCAGCTCGGCTGTGACACAAAGACAATCTTGTTTCAGGGCTGTTCAATGGAGTAATTACTTAACTTTCCTCATCCGACAGCCTGCACAACCTCTCCCCATATTGCAAGCCAGGCATGATGGTGCACACCTGTAATTCCAGTACTAGGCAGGCCGCGGCAGGAGGATCAGTTGCTCACAGCCTGCCTAGGCTTCAGAGAAACCTGGTCTCAACAATGAAAGGGAGGAGAGCTGTTAAGATGGCTAAAGGTGCTTGCTTTCAATACTCGTGACCTGAGTTCGATTCCCCAGAACTCACATGATGGAAGGAGAGAGCCAACTCCTGCAAGTTGTCCTCTAACCTCCATAGGGCTGTGTGTCCTTTCCACAGACAAATAAATGTAGAAACAAAAAATGTCCAAATAAATAAAAAGGGGGTAAGAATACAGCCTGAGTGGTGCAGAGCTTTCCTGGCAAGCCAAGGTCCTGGGTTCCATGCCCGGCACCATAGTGCAGTCCTGTAACCCCAGAACTCAGTCAGTAGAGGCAGGAGGACTGGAAGTCCAAAAGTCTTCGGTTACACAGCAAGTTCAAGTCCAGGGTAGGCCATGAAACCTTGTTTCAGAGAGAAAGAGAGAGAGAGAGATTCTGCCTCAAAGATGAGAAGGAATCCAGCCCTGAGTAATAAGGTTGATGTTGAGACAGCTGCATCCTAGGGACATGAAGAGTTCAGTGAATGACTTACTAAAAAACCCAAGAAGCAGAGCACCGAGAACACTGTCCTCCCTTTGTTCTCTACCCTGGGGTTATAAGGGAAGGATTAGGTGGTTATGTTTTCCAGAAGATGAGCTTTGACCCAGAGCAAGCACAGCTTATGAAATTCCTGTGGCTTCTAACCTCCTGGCAAGAGTCCTCCAACTGGTACACAACTGCTGAGCTCTGAGACCTCAGTAGCATGCGTAGGATTTGTGTGTAGGTGTCCTAAGCCTTCTCTTCAAAAGCCATAGGGGAAATGTGACAAACAGGAACTCAGTCTGGTGTGCTGCCACACCTATAAGCCTGGGGTTCACTAGGCAGGAGTGTGGGGAGTGTGGGGCTAACCTAGGTTCACAGCAAGCCCCTGTTTGAACAGGGAGTAAGAAATGGAGAAGAGGGGAGACAGGAGAGCTGGTTGTCAGGAGAAAGGAAAGAAAGAGAGGAGGAAAGGAAGAGGTGGAGGGGAGAAAGGAGGGAAGAACAAGGGAAGGGAGGAGCAAGAGAAGGATGTGTGTGGCTGCTGCCACTCTCTGGGCTTCTCCCTAAAATGGTGGTTCTTAACCTGTGGGTCGTGGCCCTTTTGGGGGGAAGGGGGCCAGTAATTACCCTTTCGCAGGGGTTGGCTAAGATAATCTGTGTGTCAGATATTTACATTAAGATTCATAACAGTAGCAAAATTACATCTATGAAGTAGCAATGAAAATAATGTTATGATTGTTGGTCACCACAACATAAGGAACTGTATTGAAGGGGCTGCAGTTAGGAAGGTTGAGAACCGCTGCCCTACAAAGAATGACGTGGGGTCTGTTGTTAAATTCTGCCTTGAGTTCTTATCGATGGCAGTTTCCGTAACGCGGTGTGAAATAAGGGAATCTTAACTGAATGATTCCATTGACTAGACTGCCCTGTGGGCATGGCTGTGGGGTATACTCTCGACTGTTAGTTGATGTAGGAGGGTCTAACCCACTGTGGGCAGCACAATGCCCTGGCCACATAGTCTGGGCTCTAAAAGAAAATCAGTTGAACACATGCAGCAAGCAAATCAGCAAGCAGTGTCCTTCCATGATCTCTGCTTCAAGCTTGAGTTCCTGCCCTGACCTCTCTCAACAATGTGACCAAATCAATCACTTTCTTCCTTCTGCTGTTTCTGGTTGGTGTTTTATGGGGAAATCAAACCAGAACAGTGCTCCTTGGGAGAACCATGAGCCTCCCTTAGTAGCACCATCTCCAGGGCGCTGACCCATGAGAGCACATCTTCCTAGTTTGGGGTCAGAAGCCATATCCAGAAGTCTTAGCCCAAAGCCCAGGTTGCCTCTCTCACCTCTGCTTCAGTGTGGAATTAAGGAGCAAACCAGAGGACTAAAAGGTTCCTTTGGTCCTGTGCCCCGGCCTTTCCAGAAGGCAGAATCTAGAAGGATCCTGAAGTCAATTCTAAAGAACTAGATTCCTAGAATTTCCAAGGAGGCAGGTCAGTGAGTGAATAAGGGGATGAGCCCAGACTACCTCAGGGAGAGGAAAGCAGGTGACGCGTTTCTTTGGTGTGTGGTAGCCACAGGCTACCCCTTGCTGGAAGTACCAAATGTCTCTGTTTCTTGACTCAAATCTTATGGGGTTTGTTGCCATTACGGCTTTGTCTCTACTACCACAGCACACATGAACCCATGACCTAGGGTTCACAATGTCCTCTCAGGTGCATCCAATGGGTGCCCTGCGACTGTTTCCTCAGCTGGAAGAATGCAGGGAGGCGGCTCTAGAACCCCCAGCCTCCAGGGTTACAGCTGCCACACTCCCACTCACCTCCCAGTCCATCCATCAGAGACAGGAAAGCCTCCAGCCGGGCCCATCCTCCCAGCAGCCCTGTCCATGCGCTGGAGTCAGGAACAGCGAGGACCCAAATCACTCTGTCCATGGGCCTCCAGGTGATGGCCAGACTCTTAACACATCCTGGCCCAACCCGGCTAGAGAAAACGCCAAGTCTGGGTTCCAACTGGAAGCTGGATGAATTACTTGAGACAGGAAGATGGGTTTTTCAAAAGAGGCCCAGGAATAGGGGTGGGTGGAGGGGAAATGAAAGAGTCCTGTGCATAATCTTTTTGAGCCACTCGCCTTTTTCCAGCTTGGGTTATTACATTAATTCAGAACTTATGCTCACACTTAAAAGATTTCTGTCATATTTTATGAACACTATGATCTCAGAGTAATTTGCCCTGGAAATATGTCACATTAAATCAGGGACACTAATAAACTTTATTATGTAAACTCCACGTGGGTCTGCCCAGGCAGATGGGGCAGCTTCCTGTTGCACTTACATCCATGCCCCTCAGTGACAGCCCCTCCCATGGTAAAAGCAGAAATAGGCTGGATAGAATTCCCTCTGCCCTGCATACACACGCCCATCAAGGCTGCATTAGAAGCCTGTCCTGCCATCCCACAAGGGAGGCTCATTCCAGCTTCCCAAGGATGGGCTCAGTCTTTGGAACCCACTGTGACCTCATGACTTTAACATCTTCCATTTGCACTGCAATGGCCTTCAGCCTGGACTGAGTATAGCTGCTAAGAATTGCTTCATATACACAAACGAGATATTAAAAGTACTAACCAACAGTCAGGCATGGTGGAGCAAGACTCTAGTCATGGTCTTAGGGATGCTGAGACCGAAGAGTTCCAGGTCAGTCTGGGATATATATGAAGACCCTGTCTCAGAGAAGAAAAAAAAGAAAAAAGGAAAAAAAAAAAAAGTACTGGCTGACAGGTCCTTCTGTTCCGCCACCAGCTGGTGTGACCCCAACACAGATCAGCCAGAACCATGTGACAGAGAAAGCATGATTGTGGCAATGTGTTTAGGGATTTATTTGTTTGTTTGTTTGTTTCTTGAAACCCTAACATGATCCATGCCCATAGCCAGGTACTACGCATAAAAGAAAGAATACAGATCCAATTAAAATCTCAATAAGGTGACTTGGAAAACTAAGCTAGCTCATTATAGAAATATGTGTAAATCTATACTGTGCTTTATAGAACAAAAAGTACTTTTAAAATTTGAGTTCATATAAAAAACATCTAAGACTAATTAGGACGGATTTGTGCCATCAGATATTAAATACAAAATGTGTATGGGCGTGGGGCTGTTGAGATGGTTCAGCCATTAAAGGCTAGGCTCGCAACTGAAACATTAGTGTGAGTGTGCGTACTGGGGGAGAGATTTGAGATTGCCAACACCACATTGTATATACAAACTTTCAAACAACAATCCCGTGGCGGTGAGAATGAGCAGAAGAGAGAAGGCTGACAGGAAGTCTGTCCTGACCACACGGCTTCCCAGGGAGCTTCAGCAGCGGAAGTGCTTTGCGCCCATCTAGCCTCACTGCTCAAAGAAACCGGAAGTCTTTTCTCTGGAGGAAAAAAAAAAAGTAGGCTGGAGAAATGGATCTACACTTAGGAGAGATCACTTCCTCTTACAGAGGATTTACATCATTTGATTATCATTTGGATTTTCACATTTGATTCCCAGCACCCAAACTAGGTGACACACAATCAGCTGATTCACTGCAGCCCCAGGAGATCCGATGCTCTGGCCTCAATGGACAGGGATACACACACACACACACACACACACACACACAGACACACACAAAATATTTAAAAATAATAATAAAAATTTAAAAATCAAATAGAGTCTAAACTCAAGTCAGGGCTCACAGACTTTCAGGAGTGAGGCAAAGAGTAAAACAAGGACTCCAGAAAGCACTGACTCAACATGGCAAAGTGCAGATGCTGGGTCCTGTCATGTTCCTGGGATTCCAGCTTCGAGGGCACTTTTGCAAACATCAGCGAAAGCTGAACGGGAGACTGCAGAGCACTTCCCCTGTCCAGAGAAAAGACCTCACATGCTGGCATGAGAGAGAAAATGAAAAGGCCTCTGGCAACCTGGTCTCCCTAGGGAAGCCCACACACAAACGTCCCCCACTCGAGCAGGGAGAGACAGTGAGGAAATACTTCTCACAGAAGACATAATCAAAAACAAACACGAGGAAAAGTGTTTGGAAGAAAAACAGACACAGCGATCATATTCTCAGGGAGAAAAGATGATTTCTCACGGTGAAACAAAAACAGAAAGCTGCTTAAAAGCAAGAGACTGATATTAGAAACTAAAATTGCTAGCTAAATACCACTGTTCAGGGAGGAAACACACAAATTAGAAGTTAGTGGCTAAATAAGATGAAAGGAGAAATGATTTCAAATCCAGTGTAAACCCAAAAAGCCAATGTCCAGAAATTTATTTTAAAAATGAAGAGAAAATGTGAGAATAAAACTACTGATAGAAATACTGGGAGACAGACTGCTCATGATAAAAGACTTCCCTAGCATGTGTAAGGCCCTAGGTTCAATCCCCCATAAAACACACACACACACACACACACACACGCTTAATTATATTTCTCAGAACCACTATGCAGTGAAACCCTATTTTAAAAAAAATCTCTCAGAATTAGATGACAAAGGAACTCAAGTGTGCATTAGTAAAGTGAAGAAAAAGAGTTCGGCCAACAATACCACTGTGAAAGTTCAGAAGATTATAAAGAGAGGGTTTCTGAAACTTCCAAGAGTCAGAGTGGAAGAGAAGTGGACATAGCAGGTGCACACAAGTAATGAGAATAGAAATGGGGCAATAGATGTCAGATGAGGCATTAATATCTTAAAATAATTAACATAAAAAGCTGAATTCTTATACCAACCCTGAATAATTTGAAACAGAAATTCAGAAAACAAATTCACTTATAATACTATCAAAATGAGTAAAATCTTTAGGAATAAATTTAAAGGGCTGAAAAACTTGCATATTAAAAGCTACTAATTATTGCTAAAAACAAAACAAAACAAAAACAAAAAAGGGGGTGCTCAGTGGGTAAGGCCCCTGCTGGGCAAGTAAGGGACCTGATCTGGGGTTCCCAGAACTCACTTAAAACCAGAAGACGTGCCACACATCTCTAATCCCAGACCTTGTACAGTGAAATGGGAAGAGGAGACAAGAGAATCCCAAGAAATTCCTAGACCACCTAACCTTGTATATACAGCATGGAATAAGAGACCTTCTCAAACAATGTGGATGGCTAGTTCTTATACCCAAAATGGCTCTCTGACCTCTACACATATGCAATGCCATATATGTACCTTTACACACACACACATACAGAGAGAGAGAAACTTTAAATTAAAGAAGACAAAAGACAAAAATAAACAGAAAGACCTTTTTTGTTTGTAGGTCAAAAGAAAAAATTTTAAGATGTCAGTACTTCCCAAAGCAATCTATAGATTCTATGCAATGTCAAGCAAAAGCTCAACTATATCTTTTTTTCAGAAACAGAAAAAAAAAAACAAAAAAACTCCTAATTTCCACATGGAATATCAAAGGATTCTGACCAGCCAGAACAATCGGAAAAAAAAATCAAAGCTCTCACACTTGCAGGTTTTATGGCATATTGCAAAACTACAGCAATCAAAATTGTGTAGTGCTGACAAAAAAAAATAACCAGAAATAAGTAGAGAGAAAACAGAGAGAAAGAAACCCTCATGTGTGTGTGCATGTGCTAGTGTATATATGTGAATATATATATGCACATATAATATATATATGTATATATTACACATATAATATATACATATATATGTATATATATATATATTCAAATGATTTTGACAAGGGTGCCAGAACCACTCAACAATCTTTTCAACTAGTAGTGATGGAAAAACAGAATATCCACACGCAGAAGATGAAATTGGATCCTTATCTTATATGAAATACAAAAATGATCTCAAAATGGATCAAAGAGCAATGGACCTTAAGCAAAAAACTGCAAGGGGGGGTGGAGAGATGGCCCAGTGGTTAAGAGCATTGTCTGCTCTTTCAGGGGACCTGGGTTCAATTCCCAGTACCCACATGGTGGCTCACAACCATCTGTAACTACAGTTATAGACTGGATCTAACACTCTCTCTACTGGCCTCCAGAGGTACCAGGCATGCACATGGCACACAGGCATACACAAAAGCAAAACCTCCATAGACGTAACAATAAAATAAAGGTGAAAATTTTTAAAACAACATCAAACCCGCTTTTAAAAAGGGATAAAAACAATAAGTCTTTTATAAGAATACAAAGGAGAAGGTCTTTGTGACACTGGATCTGAAGTATTTTCTTGAACATGATTTCAAAATCACAGGAAGAAAAGTCATAAAAAGTTGGATCTCATCAAAGCTACAAGCTTTTGTGCATCAAACGACAGAATTGACAGAGTAAAAAGGCAGCACATGGAAGGCACGTATTCACAAGTCTTATATCTGCTAATGGATTGACAGTTAGAATCTATGAAGAGCCTCTGAACACAGCAACATAAAAAAAGTGATGCTTAAATAGGCAAGGGGCTGAGCATTTCTCTTAGGAACAAATTCAAATGGCTCAAATGCATGTGAAACAATGCTCATAATTAATCATTAAATAATACAAATCAAGACCATGATGAGCAACTAGTTAATTGCTCCAAAAATGATAAATAAAAATGAAGAGAGAGAGAAAGAGATAGGCAGACAGAGACAGAGACAGAGAGAGAGAGAGAGACTGTGGCAGCACCTACAGGGCCTGAACAGGTCTAAGCCAATGGTGTTCCAGCACTGAGAGAGAAAGTGGACACAAACCCTCTCCCTAGCCCAGAAGCTAACTCCAATCTCCAACTCCTCACAAACCACCTTTCAGGCCACACACCCTGCCCAGCAGTGTTAATGGTCAACACAAAATGAAGCCAATGGCCTTTTTGGAGATTCTTTGTTTCATAATGCCTTCTCTGAGCATTATTTTTTTAATCTTTTCTTTTCTTTTTCTTGCAGATCTTTTACATATATATTATGGTTTCTTTTTTTTAATTTATTTATTTTTATATCAATCACAGGTTAGGTACTTTGCATCCCAGACGTAGCCTCCTCCCTCCTCCCCTCCTCCCCGCCCCCTCCAAGTCCACCAACAGGGGAGGACCTCCTTCCCTTCCA
>CM053764.1:102149168-102166316 GCA_028658305.1 Pachyuromys duprasi | reverse complement strand
GGGAAACAGGGACTGTTTCAGTCATGATCTTGATGGCTGACTCTTTGACCCTCCCCCATACAAGCCGGGGAGTGACAGACTGGCTAGATCCCAGGGGAGGACATTGCAGCCAGCCCTGAGGAGACAGGATGAGCTGGGGTCCATGGAAGGGAAGGAGGTCCTCCCCTGTTGGTGGACTTGGAGGGGGCGGGGAAGAGGGAGATGAGGGTGGGAGTGGGAGGGTAGGAGGGAATGGGGGAGGGGGCTACGGCTGGGATTCAAAGTACCTAACCTGTGATTGAGATAAAAATAAATAAATTAATTTAAAAAATAAATAAATAAATAAATTTAAAAAAAATAATTAAGCTCTATCATGTCTGCTAAGCACTGCTCAAAAAGAAGACAAATATCTGGTAAATGGCAGGTTCTTGTCACTACCTTCCACTTCACAGCTTACCTGCTGCTTCCATTGGTGTGACCAAGCACACATGTGCACACATATAATGTCTCTCTCCATTTCACAGCTCACCCACTGATCTTCACTGTGCTCATGTTCTCTCTCCCCATCTCTCCCTCTGTTTCTCTCTCTCCATCTCACAGTTTACCCTTTGTTCGCCTCTATGCACATGCACACACATATACACACACTCTACTACACCTCATCCAATATTCTCTGCCTTGTGTACACACATACAGCCATACCCACACAAAATAAACTAGCAAACAAAACCCTTCACAGATCATAGTCTAAGAAGCCACAATGGCACAGTCCATGAGGAAAAAAAATGAGAGGAACTCTCTTCATCAAGATACAGCCCAAGTGGTGCTGGAGAGATTAAGACTGGGTGAAGACTACTCCTACAGGGGCCCAGAGTTCAGTTCCAGTATCCACCCCACAACCACCTGTAAGTCTAGCTCCATGGGATCCAGCTTCCTCTGCTGGCCTCTGCTGATACCTGCACTCACATCCATATACCCCCACACAGGCATGCATGCATACACATAACAAAAAAATAACTAAAAAAACATAAAGAAGCCACCCACCCAAATGTATACTGGAATACGACAAGGGGCAGTTTTACTCCCAGAATGAAAGCGGGTTCCTGCAAGCAGCAAGTGGACACTTATTTTCCTTCCTTGTCCCACACCTGTCAGGAGAGGGGAAGCCACCAGAGCACTGAGTGATGTGCAGAGCCTGGTGCACTTGATTGGGATGATGAGGTCAAGGTTGCACATTACAAGCCCTATAAGAAGATGTAGCCTGGCAATAAACACTCTGCTAGCCCTGCCCATTCCCAGATAGTTCCTGTTGTGTGGAGGAGCCTTGTCAGGGGCTGGTTTGGGTCAAGATTAAACACAACCTGTCTCCACTGTCATAAAAAGCCTCAACACTTTAGTCTTTTTAAGAGTGAGGCCAGATGTCCTCTTCACATATCAGTACCTGAGCAGGGCTCTACTGCATGACTTAGGAAAAACACTCAGTTGCTACAACAAAAGTCAAAATAATAGTGGCTTCAATGTGATTGCTTATTCCTTTCTCACAAGAATTCAAATATAAATAATCCAGAGCAACTGAACCACTCTTTCCACAGTGTCAGAAGCCCAGGTTCCCAGCTGACTGCATAACCCAGACTGCAGGAGTTGGGTAAGAAGTAACCTAAACACTCTTGCAGAGTGACAGTTGGACTATAAACATAAAAAGGAACCCAGGTTTCTGACAGCCCAAATATCAGGCTTCCACTATGCAATCCAAGATAGCTGTTGGTGTGTCAGCATTAAATATACAACCCAGTCAGAAGAAGGAAGAACAGCCAAGATATGGCTAGAAAATTGCCCCCATTTTACTATTCAGAATAGCTGGGATATGAAATCAACTGGGCGCCTATGGACAGGTAAATGGACAAGGAACACTATTTTGTGGAATATTATTCATCCTATTAAAACAAAAAGAATCAATGGTGTCATGTGCCACAAAATGGTGTAACTAGAAGATGTTGTGTTAAATAAAATAAATTAGGTACAGATACTGTGTGATCTCACTTGTATATGGAAAAGGTTTCCCAACACTACTCACACTACTATTCTAGTTGCCTGCAGATGGCTGCTGGTCTCCTCCTCAGACTGCATGCTGTGTCCCCATGGGGTTATCTGTTCTGCTCCCAAGGGTTCACATCTTGTCCTCACAGCTGTGCCCTAATGACAGCAGGAGCTGAGTGCTCCCAAAGGCTCTTCTCCCCATCCTGGAACACAGTAGCTGACAGCTGTTGCCCTAGAGGGTGGGGCCATATTATGACTTATACCAAACCTAGGCACTTGACTTCAAGGGCCTTTTTCTCTACAATGCAACACATACACACATACATATGTATATATAGATAGATATAGATATATGGTTTGATCTTTAGATACATGTTTAGATATTACAAAGTATATTTCATGCCACCATCAGTAGAAAGATATATTCATATGCTTTTAAAAATCTACCCAAGCAGCTTTTTTTCTCATCATTCTAAAGAAGTAGTAATAGTTTAAATTAAAAGTTTTCTAGACATTGGGCACAGAACTACGAGGTTAGTGCAGATGCTGACCACTGGAAAGATGATGATGGGGAAAGGAGAAGCCAGCTCAGGCCACCTCTTCCACCCCGACAGACAGTGTTCTCCCTGCTCTCTCTACTTGCTCATGACCAAGGAGCATGTAAACACAGTTAGGAAAAACAAAAACAAAAAAGCCCCCTAAAGGAAAAGGACTTTTGCAAATAGATGCCCAGGAAATAAGAGTAAGAATCCACAAAAGGACTGCATGAGACTAAACGGCTTCTGCACATAAAATGAAACAACAGAGCCAAGCGACAACCTACAGCATGAGAGGAGATCTTCACGAGGTGTACACTTGACAAGGAATTAATATCTGGACTATATAAAGAACTCAGAAAGCTAAACACCAAACATCAAAAGATCAATTCACCTATCAATAAATGGGCAAATAAATTGAACAGCCAACTGGGAAGGGATCTTCACCAACCCTGTATCTGACAGAGGGATAATATCCAGAATATATAAAGAACTCAAGAAGTTAAAAAGCAATAAATCAAGTAATCCAATTAAAAATGGGGTACAGAGCTAAACAGAGAATTCTCAATAGAGGAATAGCATATGACAGAGAAACACTTAAAGAAATGCTCAGGGTCCTTAGCCATCAGGGAAATGCAAATCAAAACCACCCTGAGATTTCACCTTACACCCATCAGAATGGCTAAGATCAAAAACTCAAGTGACAACACATGTTAGGGAAGATGTGAAGAAAGGGGAACCCTCTTCCATTTCAACCACTTTGAAAATCAATCTGGTGCTTTCTTAGGAAATTAGGAATAGTGCTACCTCAATATCTAGCTATACCACTCCTAGGCATATATCGAAAAGATGCTCAAGTACACAACAAGGACATTTGCTCAACCATGTTCATAGCAGCTTTATTCATAATAGCCAGAATCTGAAAACAACCCAGATGTCCCTCCACTGAGGAATGGATACAGAAATTGTGGTACACTTACATAATGGAATACTACTCAGCAATTACAAACAAGGAAATCATGAAATTTGCATACATATGGTGGGAACTAAAAAAAGATCATCCTAAGTGAGGTGACCCAGAAGCAGAAAGACACACATGGTATATACTCACTTGTAAGTGGATATTAGTCATACAACATAGGATAAAAATACTAAAATCTATACTCCTAAAGAAGCTAAACCGAAGGAGGACCCTGAGTGAGGAAGTTGCTCAATCTTCACTCAGAAAGCAAATGGGATAGACATCAAAAGAGGGAGAAAGCAGGGAACAGGGCAGGAGCCTACCACAGAGGGCCCCTGAAAGACTCTACCCAGCAGGGTATCAAAGCAGATGCTGAGACTCAAAGCCATACTTTGGGCAGAGTGCAGGGAATCTTATGAAAGAAGAGGGAGATAGAAAGACCTGGAGGGGACAGGAGCTTCACAAGGAGACCAACAGAACCAAAAAAAAAAAAATCTGCACCCAGGGGTCTTTGCAAAGACTGACACTCCAATCAAGGACCATGCATGGAGGTAACATAGACCCCTAGCTCAAATGTAGCTCATGGCAGCTCAGTCTCCAAGTGGGTACCCTAATAAGAGGAACAGAGGCTGTCTTTGACATGAACTCAGTGGCTGGCTCTTTGATCACCTCCCCCTCAGTGGAGTACAGCTGTACCAGGCCACAGAAGGAGACAATACAGTCAGTTCAGATGAAATCTGATAGGCTAGGGTCAGATGGAAGGGGAGGAGAACCTCCCCTTTCAGTGGATCGAGGGAGGGGCATGAAAGGAGAAGAGAGAGGGAGGGCGATATTGGGTGGGGACAAGGAAGGGGGCTGGTTACAGTTGGGATACAAAGTGAATAACTTACAATAATCAAAAAATAAATAAAATTTTTAAAAAGAGGGAACACAAGCAGACAATGAATATATGAAAAGGGGTTCAATATCCTTAGCATTCTGGGAAAGGCAAATAAAAATTATATTAGGATCCCATCTCACCCTAGTCAGAACAGGGATAACCAAGAAAATAACAACAGCTGGGCATGGTGGTGCACACCTTTAATCCCAGTGCTCAGAGGCAGAGGCAGGAGGAGCTCTGTGAGTTCAAAGCCAGCCTGGTCTACAAAGTAAGTTCAGGACAGCCAAGAATACACAGAGAAACCCTGTCTCACAAACAACAACAAAATATGTTCACAAGAATGTAAGAGGAAAGGAACCCTTCTTTATACAGCCACTGTGGAAGTGAGTGGAGAGGTTCCTCAAAAAAATAAAAATAAGAATAGGTCTACTCTCCTAGTTTGCCTTCTCTTGCTGTAATAAACACCAGGACCAAACACAATTGGCGGAGGGGGTGTAAAAGGTTTCTTTGGCTTATCTTTCCAGATCACAGTCCATCACTGAAGGAAGACAGGGCAGGAACTCAAGGGGAAACAGAGGCAGAACTATGGAGGAACACTGGGAATATGGAATATGGCTGAGGTTAGCACACCACAGGAAAGCATGCGTGCACATCATGTTTATTGCAGCAATAATCACAAATTCCAAGTTATAAAATCAGCCTCAATGTTTATTAACTTAGTAAAGAAAATATGGAATGTCCATGTATTAACTCCTAAAAAATAAAAATTTAAAAAATCAAATACGTAAAATAAGAAAAAAAATGCTCGGTGAAGTTTTCCTCAGCCATAGATATAAAGTTAGATTAAGTCATTTGCAGAGAAATGAAGCAAACTAAAGATCATCATGCAAAGTGAAATAAGCCAGACTCAGAAAGACAAATATTGCACAGTTTTTCTTGCTATTTGAGAAGAGGACAGGAGAAGGGATGGCCCCTACAAGAAAAGAACACAGTAAACCCCATCATTTTGTTCAAAGAATGTTTGCTAATAAATATTACAAATAAATAAATCTTTTTAAAGCAGCCCCCACCCTCAAGACTTAAAATAAGCATCCCTTAACCTAAATGCATTCCTACCACTAAAGTAAGCTGGCCACACAAAATGGCTGATATCACACTTTTATTAAAGGGGTGAGAGCAATCTCCAGTCTTCGCCACAATGAGCTGTTCAATGTTTTGCCACACATCTGACTAATCCAAGAACACACTTTGTCCTAAACTGGTCTTCCTTATTGTACAACCCCTCCACACAGGGCCTATTATACGTTTCAAATCTAACATTTGCTGATACATTTAATTTTAATTCGTAGGCTGATTTGTAAGGCGTCCTCACCCAAAGGATAACTAGCTCTTTCCAATTTTTCTCAGAACATCCTGATTTCGGCACTGAAATTCTTACATCCCTCCAGTCCCAGGCATACCTGGACATTGGCCGACTTGTAATGATATCTAAACTTCATCAACCATTTTATGCCTAGATCAACAAGATTTTTAAATCTCTGGAAAAAATACTTGTTTTTAAAAAGCTCTTCTCTGATTAAAAAAAAACTATTTTAGGTCGTGGTTTTAGTTCTAGAAAGGGTAAGTGGGGCCAACCGTACAGCTCAGAAAGATGTGTGTGGCACTCGCTATGGCCACACAAGGCTCTGAGGCTCCCATAATAATTTCATTGTGGTAAAGAGTAGCTGTGAGTTAGTGCTATGGTAGGATAAGTGTCCCCAAAAGGTTGTGTGGTAAAGGCTTGGTCCCCAGATGATTCCACTGAGAGGGAGTGAAAACTTCAAGCCCTAGTGTGAGGTCTTCAAGTCAGTGGGGGATATGACTGTAGCGGAATTGTGGGACCCCCATCCCCTTTCTCCCGCTGTTCCTTGGCTATTATGTAAGTGGGTCTTGCCCTACGAAGCCCTTCAGCCATGATGTGTACTACCTCACCGTAGCCCAAAAGCAACAGCATCAATCAGCCACGGAGTGAAACTCCAACACCAGGAGCCAAAATAAATCTTATCTCTCTATAAGTGATTGTCTCGGGTCATAGTGACGAGTGGCTGAGCAACATAGTTAGCTCCCTCTCTTCTGGGCGCCCTGCAACCTCTCTCCCATGAATATTTTAAATGAAATGTAAAAGGAGAGAAGAGATTTGGGCAGTGATCCCCAAACCACAGTGCATTTAGGAAGAATCTGAGAAACTCGCTTAAAAGGTTACAATTCTGGGCCCTCTCCCCGGAAAGTTTGGTCCGGAAAATTACAAGAAGCAGTCTCGTTCACAAGGACCCAGGATTATCTTGCAAGCAGTTGGTGATCCATGCACGCTTTTTAAGACTGGGCTGCAGGGAAAGCGGCAGAAGTTGCTTTTCCTCTCGTAAGGAGCAAAACAGAATCAGCAGCTACCCAGAAGGAACAGGAAGCCGGAGTAACTATCTTTATCAGTGTGTTCCACTGCTATGAAGAGGCACCCTGCCCACAGCAACCCTTACAAAAGAAAGCATTTCATTGGAGGCTTGCATACAGTTTCAGATATTTAGTCCATTATCATCACGCCAGGAAGCATGATGGCACACAGGCAAACATGGTGCTAAAGAAGTAGCTGAAAGTTCTGCATCCAGAGCCGCAGGCAGCAGGAACAGAGAGAGCCACTGGGCCTGGCTTGGGTCCTTGAAACCTCAAAGCCCACACCCAATAACAACACTTCTTTCAACAAGGCCACACCTACTCAACAAGGCCACGCCTCCCACCCCCTCCCAAGTAGTGCCACTCCCTGATGACCAAGCATTCCAACATAAGAGCCTATGAGGGCCATCCTTATTCTAATCACCATAGTAATAAAGCAAGGGCACTCGACATTGACATTTTCAGAATCTAAAGATACTCTGATAAACCTTGAGGTTGCTGGGCTAGCTAAAGCAAAATATATGTGAGCTAACCAAGGCGGCCATGCTCTCTCTATGCATGCTGTGCTAGGCAGCTATCATAGTAATATATGTGTAAATTATGCCAAAACGAGATAGCAGCCATTACACTGATTAGCATATAACAGACATAGTAAGTGTTAGTGCCTCTGTGTGCCCTGGGGTGTGTTTAACCTATATCAGTAATCCTGTTTGGACCGTGTTTAATCTAGGATGGCCATAAAGAAGGTGCCCAACAGGCAATTGGATACGGAAACCTCTGTTACAGAAAGCACTCTAGGGGCAGGTTAGGAGGAGATACGTACATTTAGAGAATCACCTCCGTATAGACTCCCAGGCATCGATAAAATTCAAGCCATGCCAGGGCAGGTCAGGGCTCACAACTAAGTCAGCCATGTGCCCTGCAGCCTGTCGGCAAGCCAAGCTCCCTTCAGAAACCTGAAGCTGGTAGAGTTTGGGGTATCAGTAAACAGAAATCAGAGCAAAGGTCCCGTGTGAAAGGCCTGTTCTCTCACGGTGTAAACCCTCATTCCAGAAACTCCTCTACCAGAAATTCAGAGGCCCCAGACACAGACAAGTGAGGATCACCCTCATAGACAGGCCTCTACAGCCCAAACACAAACAAGAAGCTGTTCACATGAACAGAATCCGCACAGGAAAATGCACTTGGAGTCCAAACCACAAAGTATGAGGAAGTCAAAATTTAGAGCTCTGACATTCCCACTCCACCCCCACTCCCCCCTCAAAAAAGAGAAGAAATCCCTTGAATAGTGGTAGAGAGAGCGAGCAGAACACTTTGAATGAAACTTTGAAATCACTACAATTGGCAATAGAAAAATCACTTAAAGGTTTCAAAGATGTTGTATTGCTGAAATTGGTGTTTTGGGGTGTTTAGAATCACATCATCCCTGCCATTGTATGTCACTGACGTGAAGAATTAAATGGAGAAAGCTGAGAGCAGAGTCAGCTAGACCAGCCCGCCGGCTTCACACTCCCCATGGGTAATTTTGTCTGTCTTCTAAGCTCCCATAAAGTCTAACTGGGGTATCTCTGATGACCTTATGTCCTGTTTTATAGTTGCTCTCACATATATAGGCCATATACAGGAACTGGCTGAACTCAACACTCCTTGTAAATGTGTGTGCATGTGTATATGCATACATTATGTATCTTTATACAGGCAACTTGTATGTGCCTCACATACAAGTGGCACCACACACGTGGAAGGTAAATGTTTAATATAAAGTCATCAAGATATGGCCAGGAACCTTGGGAAAATACTGCAGATTGGGCCCATGCACTGGACTAGGAAAAAAACTAAAAAGTCAGCTGATGGTGAATAACTATCCCACTCCTTTTAACCCAATAGACTCCCTCTGCCTATGTGTGCGTCATCTATCACTACGTTTGTAGGTCAGCAGGGTTAATTGGCAACCTTAAGTTCCATGGCACTGAGGAAATGTGCGTGCATGTGTGTGTGTGTGTGTGGTGTGTGCTTGTGGTATGTGTGTGTGGTGTGTGTGTACATGTGTGGTGTGCGTGTGTGAGTGCATTTGTGCGTATGCACAGGTACACACACACACACACACATATGTTTGGTGGAAGCCAGAGGACAACCTTGGGTTTCACTTCTAAGCCATCTTTCATCTTTTATTTTGATTATTTTTGAGCCCTGGTCTTTTGTTAGCCTTGAACTCACCACCCATAAATTAGGCTGGCTGACCACCAAGCCCCAGGGATCTGCCCGACTCCAGCTCCCCTGTTTTGGGATTACAAGTATGTGCCAACATGCCTGACTCTTCTTGTGTGGGTTCTAGAAAACAAAATCCGGTCCTCACTCTTGCAAGTGAAGTACTTTGCCAACTGACATATCCTCCCTACAAAGGAAAAAGCTCCTACTCCAGATTTTCCTGGAGCAGGTTGCTAAATGATGTACCCCCCTGTATGGAACGTCAGTCCATTTGTGTTTGCTTGTATGCTATGGTAAACCTTGCCCTTGTCTAACCATTCTACTCCTAACTAAAATTAGTTTTTCCCTTCCTTCTTTGAGGAAAACGCTCTTCAGCAAGGGTTGAGCCTTGAGAAACACCCATGCCTTAACAGCACGGACAGGGAAATAAGCTGGCCACAGTGAGTGGCAACAGCGAAGATCCCTGACCTGAGCTATCCAGGGCCATCCTTGCAGCCAATGCTTTCCCACATACTGTTGACAGGAAAACAAACCTACTTTGGTTGAGCATGTATTATTTTCTGTATTTGTCCTAGGATCTGTAATATAGCTTGACACATCATCCTCATAAGAAACTAGTAAGGAAGGCACTAACCTAACCATCTTGCAGATGAGAAAAATGAAAGGACTTCCCTACGTTCACGATAAGAATCTACTGCATCAAGGTCAAGATTCAACCCCTTAGCTATAAGAATGCATTTTGTGTTCTCTGCTCGTTACAGTTTCCACTGAAGAGACCTAGCCTCCAGCAAAAGAGCCAGTGGCTAATGATGAACATGGATTTTGGAGCTGGAATTGTTTCTTATGAGACTGTAATGTAAGCACACACAGGCACCAGTTTCCTGTGTTTTCACTCCAATCTCATTCATGGATTCTGGGGAAGGACATACATCTGCTCTTATCATGGAACACTGTTTCCTTACACCATTGAAATGGTCTGTTGCAAGTGTGGCTAAGAATGCTGCACTGGTTTACTAGCCAGAGTCAAAGTAACCCCAACTTTAGTTATTTGAAACACTTTCGCTATTTCTCAGCAGCTCCAACAATTGAAGACCCAAAGGCCAGACCAGTCCTAACCTGAGGTAAGGCCTATTGCTGCTTTGGGAGTTCCACATCTTGCAGTATCAAAGGAAGCTGTAGATCCAGGTTCAAATCCTGGTTTAACTTAAGATTCAACTCCTGGTTAGGCCCACAGTTTTCTTAGAGTTGTGAATCTTCCAATAGTTGCAGTGGTAGTTGAGGACCCAATGTGAGGCCCACTGAATGTGGAGAGTTCCTCTACCTCACAGTGAAAACAGCAGACAAAGGTAGGAAGTCTTAACTAATATGGCTCAATAGCTGATCCTCAAAGAAAAACTGGAAAGAGAGCCTCTGGCCCTAAATACCAGTCTCAAAGAAGAAAGTACAACCCAATCCTACCAGGATTTAGTCCTCCTCTGAACACTACAAATGCTACCAATGAAAGACCAAAAAAAAAAAAAAAGTTTCGGTGACTCGCGTTACCGTCTCGCCAGCAAGAACGACGCGGCACACACAGGATCCTTCTGCAGTAAAGCTTTAATGCATCTTGAGAGGGAGAGCATAAGCTTACAACGAGTAGAGACGGAGACCCTGAGCAGCAGAAACCCAGCCCTTATATAGAAAACTATCCTCCACTTAGGATGTGTCAGCCTCTGATTGGCTGTTACTCATCAGGCGGGATGATGCCACGGGAGAGGCAGAGCACAATGAGTGGAAATTTCCTTCGCACATGCGCAGCTTTCTTGTTTATCGGTTTGGGACACAGGATATCAGCGCCATCTTGTAACGGCGAATGTGAGTGCGGCCCCTCACAAGTTTCCAATAAATTTTAAAAATAAAACTCACAAAAGAAAGAAAGAAAAACTCACCCAATAAACTAAATCCTGATACATAACTCATGGTCCAGAAACAGAAACAACATGGAAAAACTAAGACATGTCTCTTCCACAAATAGATGATAATCCTGTAATGATAGTACACACCTAATGAAATGACATGGAAGAACTACTAGGCAAAGTAATTCAAATGAATTATTATAAGCATGCTCAAATAATTCAAATAGTACATGAATATACTCCAAGCAAATAAAACAAAAAGATGAATAAAATCCAGTCAATTCAAGAAATGAAAATAGAGACAGGATTGCTAAAAAAAAATCCAAACTGAGATGGTGTTGAAAATGGATTACTACTCAGCAATTAAAAACAAAGAAATCATGAACTTTGCAGGCAAATGGTGGGATCTAGAAAAAAATCATCCTGAGTGAGGTATCCCAGAAGCAGAAAGACACACACAGTATATACTTACTAAGTGAGTACTAGACCTATAAGATAGGATAAACATACTAAAATCTGTACACTTAAAGAAGATAAACAAGAAAGAGGACCCGGGTTAAAATGATCAATCCTCACTCAGAAAGACAAATGGGATGGTTATTGGAAATAGGAGAAAACAAGTAACAGGACAGGAGCCTACCAAAGAGGGCCCCTGAAAGACCCTTCCTAGCAGTGTATCAAAACAGATGCTGCGAATCATAACCAAACCTTGGGCAGAGTGCAGGGAATCATATGAAAGAAGGGGGAGTTAGTATGACCTGGAGAGGACAGGAGCTCCGCAAGGACCAAATAGATCAGGGCCCAGGGGTCTTTCATGAGACTGTTTCTCCAACCAAGGACCATGTATGGATATAACCTAGAACCCCTGCTTGAATGTAGCAAATGTTAGTTCAATATCCAAGTGGGTACACTAGTAAGGGGAACAGGGACTGTCTCAGCCATGAATTCAATGGCTGGCTCTTTGAACCCCCTCCCCCTGAGGGAGAAGCAGCCTTGCTAGGCCACAGAAGAGGACATTGTAGCCAGCCCTGAAGAGATCTAATAAGCTAGGATCAGATTGAAGGGGAGGAGGACTTCCCCCATCAGTGGACTTGGAGAGGGGCAGGAAGGAGATGAGGGAGGGAGGGTGGGATTGGGAGGGAATGAGGGAGAGGGCTACAGCTGGGATACAAAGTAAATAAACTGTAATTAATATAATAATAATAATAAAAGAAAACAAAAAACTCAATAATCCAGATAAATACTAACTGTAGTGGAAAGTCTCGCCAATAAAATGGATCCTGCGGGGAAGCAGAGAATCCGAATGAAAGACAAGTACGAAGAATTAGACCACTCAGTAAAGAACAATGACATATTTTTTAAAATATGAACAGAAAATGAGACATCATAAAAAGACCCAACCTTTGATTATGGGGATAGAAGAAGAACAAACACCATAGTGAAGACATAAAGGATATTTTCAAAAAAAGAAAATCATAGAAGAAAACTTCCCAAACTTAGAGTAAAAGATGTCAATCCAGGGTACCAGATGCAAGAATTCCAATAACATATTATTGTTAACACACTAGAACTCTCACAACATATTATAATTGAAACATTAAAAACACAAAATTTAAAAAGCTATTAAAAGTTGCAAGAAAGGGAGATCAAGTCATTTACAAAGGTAGCCCCATCAGAATAACACCTAACTTTTCAGGAAAAAAAAAAAACAAGGACGTAGAGAGATATATTACAAGTTCTAAAAGATAACAACTGGTGACCAAAAATATTACATCTAGCAAGACTAGCTATTAAAATTTAAGAATAAATAAAAACATTCCATGATAAAAACATTAAAAATTACAGAAAACTTTATAACCACTAAGCCATCACTACAGAAGATACCAGAAAGAACTTCAGCCTGAAACAATGATAAGTACACTCAAGAGGTCCCAGAAAATAAATAACAACTCCAGAAAAGTTGATCAAAACATGTTTCAGCAAATGCCACAAAAACAAAAAAGACATGAATCAATCAACACACATTATTAAATATCAACTCTTAATGTTAATGAGTTCAATTCTCCTAATAAAGAGACACATACTAGCAGGTTAGATTTCAAACCAAAACTAGTCAGAAGGGGAGTCCCCCCCCCCAGTGCCACCTAAACACCACCAACCCCAGCATATCAAGTTATATCAGGACTGAGCAAATCCTCTTCCCTTGCAGCCTGGCAAGGCAGCCCCGCCAGGGGAAAGTGATAAAACAAACAAACAAACAAACAAAAAAAAAAAACCAGGTGATGGAGTCCATGTCAGAGTCAGCCCCCATTCTCCTAACTAGGGTACCCATATGTGGACCAAGCTGCCCATTACCTACATCTGTGTAGAGGGCCTAGGTCCAGTCCATGCATGGTCCTTGGTTGGTGCTTCAGTCTCCACATGGCTCCCTGGCCCCTGGTTAGTTGGCTTCATTGGTCTTACCAAAGTTAAATCAAGATCAGGTAAACAAGTCTGTAATCTCTAAGGTAATAAAGCAGGCATTATAAGCCCAGGGTCAGATGGTTTCAGCATAGAATTCTACCAGACTTTCAAAGAAGAGCTAATACCAATACTCCTCAAATTATTCCACAAAATAGAAACAGAAGGAACATTGCCAAACTCATTCTATGAGGCCACAATCACCCTGATGCCTAAACCATAAAAAGACCCAACAAAGAAAGAGAATTTCACAATAACCTTATGCCTACAGGGGACAATAGGGAAAAGGAAAAGGAGAAATCTCATCAGAACACGTTTTATTTTGCAGTTCTAGGATATCAAACCTAGAGCCTTGTACAGTGGAGCCACACCTCAAGCTCAGAAATGGCAATGAAAATAGCATCTCCACCTTCGTGCCAAGATACATACACGCCCATATACATATGCGTACATGCATAAAATAAATAAAATATAATTTTTAAAATTCAAAGAAAAAAACCATAAAGAAGCCTTATGCTTGTTAAGCAATCTTATAATTACTTTAGTTAATTAAAAAACTGAAAACTGAGCCGAGTGTGGTGGTGCACATCTTTAATCCCAGCACCTGGGAGGAAGAGGTAGGCAAATCCCTGTGTGTTTGAGACCATCTTGGACTACTACGTAGCAATTTCCAGGACATCCAGAGCTACACAGAAAGAGACCCTGTATCAAAAAGCCAAAAGATAAAATAAAATAATATTTGGGGGGAAAGAAAACTATTCGGGTGTGTGGTGGTTTGAGTAGGAATGGCTCCCGTATGTCTATTTGAAGTCATCAGGGAGCAAGCACGACGCTATTTGGAGAAGATCAGGGGGTGTGGCTCTCCGCTGCTGTCCAGCACCTCACCTGCCACCGGGCTCCCCACCACCATGACGATGGACGGACGAAACCTCTGAAACTGTAATCAAGTTCCCACTCAAATGCTTCCTCTTATAAGAGTTGTTTTGGTCATGGTGTCTGTTCGCAGCCATAGAACAGTGATTAAGACAAGGGGCAAACAAGAGGACGCAGTGGGTAAAGGGACTTGCCATCCAAACCTGGGGACCTCAGTTCTGCCCCTGAAACCCATGTAAAGGAAAGAACTGACTCATAAGGTTGTCCTCCGATGTCCACCTGTGTGCTCCGTCATGAACACACACACACGAACTGCATCACAATAATATAAATAACTTTTAATTAAAAAAAAAAAGGTTCTAGTAGGGATAGCCAGTGTGGGTGAATAAAGCTGTTCCCCAAAGCTTTAGTTTAAAAAAAAAATCCCTCTGCCAGAGGTGGGTACTTCCCTATAAAAGTTGTTGAATCTACTTTTAGGCCAAAAATTATTAACATTAATAAACCAAAAATCTTACATTGGTATAGATCTTTGTACTATATTTTGTTACAACACGCTAAGGTATTGTACCTATGCAATTCTTAAAACTGCAATGTTAAATTTTAGTCTTTTTGAAAGCTGCTATTATCAACTGTTTAAGACAATTAAGAAATGCATATTAGCAGATAGACAATCAAACTCATGGTCACGTTAGAGACTAGTTTAATTACAAAAATACATTTTCTAGATTGACAGATTAAAAAAATAGCTAGAAACAAACAATTCAGATAAGATAGATCATCTTCAAAAACTTCAGAGATCTACAGAATATGGCATTTAAAGATAATATATTAATTTCAGACCTTTTTGACCGTGAGATAGGTCTGCTCTACTTCAAAGAGCATCAAGGGCATCATATGTGGAAAGCTAGTCACTGGGGGAGAAAATGCCCTGTGTCGGTTACAGGCAGAACACTGAACAAACAGGACTAAATGAATGCAAAATAGTCGATTGCTGAGCTTTGCAAAGACAAAGTGGTCAAGTCATTTATAATTCCTGCTTCACAGAAAAGTCTGTCAAATATTCTGAGCCAGAAGGCAGGAGATGATGCTCCAACATTATGGAAGAATTTGGGGGAACTGTGCAAGCAGCCAAATATCTTTGTCATTTCTATAGTTTTGGAAGCTGCTTGCCTGCAATTGCTACACATTTAGGTAATATTTATTCCTTCTTAAATCTCTGATGGGGTCGAAGACTAGATAGTATAGTCTCACGGTTAAACTTAGATTGTTTAGGATGATAGAAATTTATAGATAGTAAAATACCTTATCCAAGGTTGCCAAAAATACAAATGTAAATCTTACCCAATGGTTTTATAATTGTTATTATTATATATAGTTTGTTATAAGAAAAAGAGCCTTATATTGGACTAAAAGAGGAAGATGTAGGCATAAGGTTAGTGTGTAATTCAAATGCTGATTTCTGTACCCATTTCTGGTTAAACTCCTTGTTCTGAGAATCTCCTGTCTCAATGTTGTATAAACACTGCTCCCCAATTGCCTCCTGATGTGTCAATAAAGCAGCTTACAGCCAACTGCTGAGCAGGGGAGAGAATTTCTTGCTAGCCATGGGAAGAGGAATTAGAAGAGGAAATAGGGGGATTGAGCCATGGGATTCAGCCACTGGCACTGTGAAAGTGAAATCATGAGATGAGTGGGAGCAAGAAAGCTGGGAAAGTACAAGTATCTCTGGGCTGTACATTGGGAGAAAGCCAAATTAGCTTAGTAGGTTAAGAATAGATTGATAACTGCTCGGTTCTTGTGCTGTGAAGCTTGCTACAATAATATAACAGAATTTCAATTATTTGTGTGATAGCCAGGTTAAGAGAGAAACAGAGAAACAAATACAGTTTTATAAAAATAACTTTAACCGTGCATATATTAGTTTTCTACTACCCAAGGCTCAAGGAATGTTGCAGAGCAGGGGGCAGAAAAGAACCTAAGAGCCTGTGAACTTGGAGGAATGCTGGGGAATGCTGGCTTCTAGACACGGTGTGGCTGTTGCATGCATTAGCTAAAGCAACTGTAGTTACCTGCAAGGCAGTTGAGAAAATATAATTATTCAGCCCAGCCTGGGCTACAAAGCAAGACCTTGTTTCAAAACAAAGAGAAAAGAAAGAACTGAGTACATATAGATTCCAAAAGATATGGGCAAGAAAAGTTCACAACAGTTTTACTGGTCATCACCGGAAAACACACACACACAATACAAATGTTTGTTAGTGGTAGAAAAAATTTATAAGTTGTGATAATCATTCATACAATTGAATGCCTACCCTACCATAAAAAATAATGGACCAGAGATGCATATGACAATACATATAACCTTGCAAACAGAAGGCAGAGTTTGGCAGACAGGGCTGGCAAAGTGGCTCAATTGGCAGAGTACTTAACCCATAATACAAGAAGCCCTGGGTTTGGTCACCAGCACACATGAAATCAGGTGCTGTGGTACATGCCTGTTAGCCTAGTATTCAGAAGGTAAAGGAAGGAGAATCAGAAGTTCAAGGTCATCCTTGGCTACACAGCAATTTGAAGACTAACGTGGGGTCTCAAAAAATTTTATTTCAGGCCAAAAAAAAAAAAGAATACATACTTCATATTTATAACTCCACAACTAATCTATGGTGAAATACAGGATCACCTTAAGAAAACGGAGAGGGGGGATCCAAGATGGCTGCCACGAGAGAACACTGTGTCTGAGGAGTAGGAGAGCAGAAACAACGCAGCGACCAGGAGACTGAACTCTGGGACCTAAAACGCCAGCATTGTGAGTGCCAGGTGAGCGGAACTCCTACGGTGAGAAAATCAAGTGGGAAAACCCTAGGGACACCCAGTTATTACCTGGAGAAATTT
>CM053764.1:102013105-102148668 GCA_028658305.1 Pachyuromys duprasi | reverse complement strand
TGTGGATGTGGACTGGAACCCCCGCACGGATGGGGCCCATGATAACTTGGTGTAGGGCTGAAGACCCTATTCAGGGAAACAGGGACTGTTTCAGTCATGATCTTGATGGCTGACTCTTTGACCCTCCCCCATATAAGCCGGGGAATGACAGACTGGCTAGATCCCAGGGGAGGACTTTGCAGCCAGCCCTGAGGAGACATGATAAGTTGGGGTTGGATGGAAGGGAAGGAGGTCCTCCCCTGCTGCTGGACTTGGAGGGGGCGGGGAAGAAGGAGATGAGGGAGGGAGTGGGAGGGTAGGAGGGAATGGGGGAGGGGGCTACGCCTGGGATTCAAAGTACCCAACCTGTGATTGAGATAAAAATAAATAAATTAAAAAAAAAAAAAGAAAACGGAGAGAGTAGGTTAGGGAGAGATGAAGGAGGGAATAGCAAAGTCAGGGAATGGCTTCTAGAGTATACATAATATTCTGTGTCTCACCCAGGTATCCTCTCATAATTGTGCAATTTATAAAAATTAAGCAACCTGTATACTTAAGATTTGCATATGTTGTTATGCATGGTATACTTACATTTCTTTAAAAGTTTTCCTAAGCTGGGTGTGGTAGCACACACCTTTAATCCCAGCACTCAGGAGGCCAAGACAGGTGGATCTGTGTAAGTTGAAGGTCAGCCTGGTCTACAAAGCAAGTTCCAGGACAACCAGGACTCCTTCATAGAGAAACACTGTATTGAAAATATATAAATTAAACAAGATAGACACCAGAAGCGGTTTAAGAGAGGAAACAGGATGGGAGCCTACTATAGAGGGTCCTCTGAAAGGCTCCACCCAACAGGGGATGGAAACAGATGCTGAGACTCACAGCCAAACTTTGGGTAGAGCATAGAGAGTCTTACAGAAGAAGGTGGGGATAAAAGGACCCAGAGGGGACAGGAGCACCACAAGGAGACCAACAAAGCTAAAAAATCTGAGCCCAGGGTGTCCTGCAGAGACTGATGCACGAACGGAGGACCATGCGTGGAGAGGACCTAGACCCTCTGCTAGCCCATAGACCAGCCCAGTCTCCATGTGAGTTCCCGAGGAAGGGGGAACAGGGGCTGCCTCTGTCATGAACTTGGTTGCCTGCTTGCCCCTGGTGATGCAGCCTTTCCAGGCCACAGAGGAAGAGGATCCAGGCAGTCCTGATGAGCTGATAAGCTAGGATCAGATGGCAGGGGAGGATTTTTCAGTGAATTGGGGAAAGGGAAGGGGGAACAGGGGGAAAGAGGAAGGGAGGGTAGGGCTGAGAGGAGTTGAGGAAGGGGGCTACAATCAGGATATACAATAAATAAACTGAAATAATTAATTAATTAATTAATTAATTAAAAGGTTTTCCTAAAATTACAAAATACAAATACAGAATAATGGTTATTTCTGTAGGGAAGACCAGGAGATAAAACTCACATGGACAGTGCATAGAACTTTTTATAGTACATTAAATGTTAACACATAATTTCAGTTTTAAAAAACATATAAATATTTACAAGTACTGAGAGACTTAAAAACAAAATTAGGGGCAGGAGAGGTGGTTGAGGGTGCTCTTCCAGACAACCTGGGTTTTATCCTCAGCACCCACAGGGAGGCTCACCACCATCTATAACTCCAGTTCTAGGATATCTGATGTCCTCTCCTGGCTTCCGTGGGCACCAGGCACACATGTGGCACAGGGGCATACACCTTCACGCAAAACATCTATACACATAAAAATTAACTAATGAATTAATTAATTTCCTAATAAAATTAATGTAAATGACTCGGTGCTCTTAGCATGCAGGAGGACGTTTGCATTGGTTTAGTTGCCTTCCTAGCATTTCCCCTCGAGATACCACTCTGAGGGGGCATTGTTGAATACACACTATCTGTATTTCGGTTGTGAATGATTTACATGCATTTAATTGTCTTCTAACCCTATGAGGCCAGGGATGTTATCACCCCAATTTAACAGATGAGGAAACACACAGGGAGTCCTAGTGATTTGCCCATGGCCTCACAGCAGGCAACAGCAGAGCCAGAATTGGAAGCCTGGGTTTGAATTGCAGCCTGGGTTCAGAGCCTCTGCCCTACTCTACCTCTCACAAGAAATGCAACTGCCATGTCTGAGAGTTCTCAGCCATAACCTGGACCTCTGGGGAAGCCTGGAATAGAGTTCCCCATGTTAAATACACCTGCTTGATAGAGAAGGGTATTGTGATGTGGCTGTAATTACAATGACAATGAATTATATTGTCATTACAGCCAGTAACAACAGACATTAAGCCCACACAGTACTATATTATAGAGCATATTAAAAACCTGACTTGATCCAACGGCAAATACAGAGCTTAATTCTAGACCTTCACTAAGAAGAACCTGAATAAATTATCTCCTTTCTGAACTCTCTCTCTCTTTCTCATTCTTTCCCAGAATATGGTGCCTACTACCCAATGCACCGAGTTAGTTCGTTAGCTGTGACTTTCTTCCAAGACAGAATTTCTTTCCACTTCTTCTTCGAATCCTTGTGCAAATGACACTGGACTGTCTCACAGCTATCTGCCTAATGAGTGCATGTGTGGGAAAGAAGAATCAAACACATAGGTTCTTTGGAAAGATCCCCATAGATCCCTCTTCCTTGCACATCATATTCACATATTCTGATGACTGAGAAAGGGACTTGTAGGTTGTAAGTGTTCACAACATATGAACTCCTGGTCAGATGCCGTGGGGACTGTGCTCCTCACCAGAGGCAGTGTGGGGCAGCTACTTCATGAACAGCGCCCAGAATCACAGTGTATTCACACGTGATTCCCCCTCATCTCTGAGAAAGGCCTCAACATGTCTATCAACGTAGATTACAAAGGCACTGTGCACACTGGGTCTTGATGACAGGACAAATTAGTTCACGTTGGCATGATGGGCAGCCGGCTCCTTAGAGAACGCTGGAGAGAAAGCCCACACACGCAGTTGGGGTGGCGGTCTGTGTTGTGACTTGGATTTGAAATTCCTTACAAAGGCCCATGTACAGGGGGTTGGCCACCAGCCCATGCCACCTTTGGAAGTGGCAGAATCTTTAAGAGGTGGGGGCCCTGTAGAAGTAAATTAAGTCACCAAGGGCATGCTCTTGGAGGTGTATTAGGAATGGTCCCTTCCCTCGCTTAATTTGCTTCACAGACACCATGGCTCATGACTTGCTGTGACCCAAACCCCCAAACAATAGGGCCAAATGACTATGAGCAGAAACCTCTGAATCTATGAACCAAATAAATCCTGTCTCCTTTACAAGTTGATTTGCCTGGCTTGTTTCATCATAGCAGCGGCAAGCTGACTAATACAGCCCTGTCTGCATGATTTGCTATGAGCAATTCTTATCACCCCAGAGGAAGATAGGAACAGACATGTCTCCAGTTACTTCAAGAATATTCACCCTTCCTTTGGTAAGAATCGAATGAAATCTGCAAGGCCAGGCAAGCAGAACGCCCTGCCGGAGTGAGCCAAAAAAACTTTCCTTCCTAGGTCCTCTGTTTCAATTCTAGCCCCCACTTTCTTTAAAGTCTAGAGGTGGACAAGCAAGCAAGTGCCAATTTTAAATATGGACCACCACAAGTCAGTGGGGTAACCTTTTGAAAAGGGACCAGTAGCTTCCTTCCCCAATAAGTCTGCCTTGTCTTTGCAGGAGATGTGGTCAACTTCCTTCACACACCCCTTCACCACTTGCTCCTCTTTCAAACTGTACTGTGTGCCTTTCTCCCTACTCACATTTTTCTTTAGTCTTCAGTGGAGGGAAACCAAGAGCTTCATCCCAGGTGCAGAAAGAAACCCACAAACCAGCACACAGAACCTAGGAGAACTTCCCCAGAACCAAGTGTTTCTTAGGGACTTGGACAGCCTGTCTGAACTTGTGTATTACTACCATCTAAGACAGAAGTTCTCAACCTGTAGGTCGCGACCCCCTTGGGGGGGGTCTAACCACCTTTTCACAGGGGGCGCATATCAAATCTCCTGCATATCAGATATTTACATTATGATTTATAACAGTAGCAAAAATTACAGTTATGAAGTAGCAACGAAAATAATTTTATGTTGGGGGGGGGGAGGTGGTCACCACAACATGAGGAGCTGCATTCAAGGGTCACAGTATCAGGAAGGTTGAGGACCACGGCTCGGACATATCCTTCGTACCACCTTGGGTTCTGCCAGTGTCAATTCTGATGCCTGACACAAGGGATGGCATAGCAACCTGGACTCTTTCTTGTATCCTCTCCACCATCTTTCTTTCCCTTGACCAAGTGACCCATGGGGGTGAAGGGAAGAAAATCACCTTGATCTTGAATCTGCTCTCTGACTTGGGACTCGAAACCTGCGGTCTAAGAATTTCATCCAGTGACCTTGTCTTCTGGAAGTGTGTACGTAAGTGTCCCTGACATTCTGAGCTGGCGCTCACAGCACCTGTCTTCATATTCTTCTGGTGTTTCTATTGTACTATCCCTCTTATCTCTCTCTCCATCTCCCTCCTGTCTTGCCTCTTCCCATGGTCCTGTCTTTTGGGGACTCTTCTGTCATCACCCCTCTGTGCCTCCTCTTCCCTCCCTCCAGGGGCCCTGGGAAATATCTGCGAGCATGGTGTGTTGCACCAGGGCTTTCATCCCGATCCAGGTGGCTGGAATCCAGTACAGGATTTACACCGCCCTGACCCTGAGCCGTCAAGAAGGAACAGCCAGATTAATGGGGTGGGCGGGCTGGGGTAATAATCGTTTGTTTGATGTGACAAGCCTGATAGGCGTTGATTTACTTACAGACTGATGGGCTTTTAATTGAGCACCTCCATCCCAGTCACTTCAAAGGCAGGGGAAGTTGACAAGGGGCCCCTTTCACGCGGGGCTCCTAGTGACTGACAGGCCCCCTCCGCCAGCGCTATGCTGGGCCAGGATTGGCCCTGGGCAGCCCTTACCCGACCCTCTGGCAAAGTAACACATTTTCTGTGTAACTCAGAAATGGCCTTTTGTCTGCTGCCAGAGAAGGCAGGCCCTGCTCGGAAGGCCCCGCATATTCCAGAAAGGCTAGAGGAGCGGGTGATGTGTTCGGTTAGGGAAAGGGCACCCTTCAGTGTGAAAATGGCTACTTTGTTCTAAACCGTGTTGCCAAGGCAGGCTGCTTTCCACTGCTTTCTCCTCCTTCCCTTACTTCCTCCCTCTTATTAAGCACTTTTTTTTCTTTATGCTTCCCAGGCCCCTTCCTTCCCCTCCTTCTTCTCCCTCCTCCCACTTCCTCCTTCCTTCTCCTTCAGAGGGAAGGCCAGAAAAGGTGGGGCCCCGCTTCTAGTGTCCCTGTTATGACCAGGACTCTCCTCGTGGACTTTCAGTTCCCAGGCTGCGAACTGCTAGGCCTTTCAGACCAGAGGATCTCAGATGAGAAGACCAGTCCTCTACCAGGAACCAGTCCCCTCCTCCTCACCACTTACTCGTAGTCAACCTCTCTCTAAAAACATTAAATGGAAAATTCTAGAAATAAGCAGTTCATTTGTTTTTAAATAATGCCTGTTACTATATACTATTGCAGTTCTAGCTCATGATTCATGGTTGTCCATCCCTCATGTGCCTGATTTATATTAAACCCTAACATGGATACACATATGCGTAGAATCTGAAGTCGCAGGCATCCACTGAGGGGGTTGGACTCAGGGATGTGGAATTACTGTCCTGTTCTCCTTTCACCTAGAAGATCATTCAAATCATGCAGATTTTACTCAGTTTGACAGCTTCCGGCTAATCTGTCAGGGAAGTGTTATGAGAATGCTTTGGCTTGGTGTGATTTGGTTTGGTATGGCTTACAAAGTCCTGATTTATTGGCTGCTAAATTTGCCTTATTGCCCCAGAAGGCAAGGCACTTCTGGCCCTTAAGCTTGTTTCCTAGGCATTTCCTAGGGCAGAATCTGAGAACCTGAGAAGAGGGACCTTCCCCTGCAACCCCAAACCTTTTCACGGGCCAGCCAGAGACAAGGGAGACACCAGGGAGGAGGAGCTTTGAGTTCTAAGTCAGACTCCTCTGTGGTCTGCCCCTAAGACTGGGCAAGTCCCCTCACCAGTGTTCATCTCTTCCCCTGCAGGAACTTGTCCAGGCTCACAAAGCTGGCACCTGCCTAGAAAGACAGACAATGATAACAGCTCCCATTTACACAGCATGACCTCATCTGGAAAGCACTTTCGCATCTGTTATCTTAACTGATCTTTTAGCAACTACCTGAGGTAAATGGCTGGAATGCTATGATGCCCATTAGCAAGATGAGGAAACTGAGAGACTCAATGCATAATTTGCTCCTAAGCTGCACAACTGGGTCTCGAACTCAGAAAACTCCCCTCAGGGTAGCTCCCTCTCCCACTCCACTTCTATGGGAAAACTGTTTCCTAGTGCTTTGAGGGGTTCTCCGGTTCAAACCGTTCAGGTGCTAAGCAAGTGCTCGGCCACAGAGCTACATCCTAACCCTCTTCATTCCCTTTGAAGCACCATTTTCTCACTTCAAACGGCGGTTTGTACATTTTCCCGTCTGCTTTTCTCCCCCTGCGGGTCTTCAGGTGTCTCTACCCTTCTAGCTCATTTGTGCAGGGGCCTCAGGAAGCCAATCCCTTCACTTTGTCTCTGCCCTAAAGCTAACTTTCCAGCCTTGCCCGAGAGCCCCTATCTGCAGCTTTTCCCATCCATCTATGATACAGGGCCATCAGCAGAGAACCTGCCCTTGCATTCAGTGTCTGCTGAGGTCCTTCATCTGAGATCCCAAGCAGAAGACAAACCACAGAGGCAGGAAACTATGTGTGTGTGTGTCTCTCTCTCTTTCTCTGACCTGCTAGAAGGGCATTTCCTACACAGAGCTAAGCTCCTGGGGGAAAGCTGGGAAAAAGAAATCATCATTTCCTTCTCTGCCCCACGACGTGAGTGTGTTTGCACTGATACACTCAGCGTCCTGAGATGATGGTGTGTTCGTGCCCTGAGACTCTCCAGTGAGAAGCCTGACCCTCAGGGCAAGCCCTTACCTTTCCACAACATTCCCCTACTTCCCACCAGAGAAAGTCTTGTTGTAGTGATCATTGTTCAGATAATTGGTGGAAGAGCAGGAAGTTTAAGCGTGGGGTCAAATCACCCCACTGTTGCCAGCTCCCGTCCTTAGATAAGCCGTTTATATTTGCTATGCCTCAGTCTCCTTACCTGTCAAATGGGACAAAAGCAGCACCTACTTTATAAAGCTCCTGTAGGTACCTTACTAACCTAATTCACCCATCTCACAATGCACTGTTATTTAAGATCCAAATAAGAAAGAAAAAAACGCTGTCAAGTAATCTGTGACACTATGCTTTCCTTAAATTGGTGTCAGGGATGATACTAAAGTTTGAAAATATGCATCTCAGAATTGATTAACTATAGCTAGGTAAAATTTTCAGCACTGCAGCAGGCACACAACGTGTGTTGTGGGAGCATGGCTGTTGTTGTTGCTGCTAACTGCATTCTCTCGAGTGCTGTGATGAGTGGGATGATCCTCCTTTTACCGATGAGGAAACAGAAACCAGGAGAGATGAAGTGATTTTACCAAGCTCCCATAGCTGGTAAGTCCTCAGTAGGCATTTAAACCTGCCTTTGAGGTGCAATAATCTATAGTTATTATAAGAGCTGGCAGCCGCCCACCAAACTACCAGGGAGTTCAGAGCGGCATTTTGTTCTCAATTGCATTAGCTTTCTTTAATCTAAGTCTCCCCCCTCCCCCCCCCCATATAATTACTCTCCTCCCTCCCCCTCCTTCTTTGTACTTGGCTCTGATCTTTTTACTTTTCTGTTAATGGCTTCAGATTTTACAGTATCTGCATTTTGAATTGTAAGCGACCTCAAATCTTTTATGGAGGTAGGAGGGATATAAATAAATATAAAGATTAAGATCGGCTTTTAAAGATGACATGCATCAAGGGAAGAGATGGAACTATGCCCACAGTGTCACTCAGGAGTGTGGAGCATGCATGTGTGTATACTCCCAGGGAATGGTCTAGCGGGTCTCCGTGGACACATAACACTCCTGGGTTCCCTCCTACCACCTCTGAGCCCTCCGTGGTGAGTGTCCTGATAAAATGCAGAAAGTCCGTTTGTCCCTCAAGCTGATTGTTTGTGTGGACTCTGGAGGGTCGTAGTGAATTTGTTTGAGTCTGACAGGATGGAATTGGGGCATTTCAGAGTGAATGAGTTGTGAGTTTTGTTGTTGTGTTGTTGTTGTTTTCCCTGAAGTGTCTCTTTCCCATTGTTAGAGTCTGGGTGATAATTTTACAGACCACCATGCTTATGTGGCCTAATTAGAGTTCTTCATTAGCCAACGACAGAGAGAGCTTTGCCCCCAAAGAATTCTTGGTACCGAAGCTCAAGGGTGCCGAATTTCTACAGGCAAAACCCTTAATGACATCATTGTCAGGAGTAGACAAGGGAAACCTAGTAACACTTGTTATTACGAACACATCGATGTCTGGGTTACATTATCTGGGCAATGGTCAGAGTCAGGGAAAGTCTCGAGTGCATTGCCAAGGCAGACATGACTGCTCAGGGGGTTAGGGCCTTGCAAATAGTGCCTGAGAAGACAAAAACTGTAGGCAGGACGAGATGAGGACAAGATGGTCTTCACCACATGTGCTAATACGGATCTGTCTGAGTCAGGGTAGAACTGAAGGTTGGGATGAGGAAGGGATAGACAAAGCTGTACTAGGAAGCTTTGTCAAAGGAAGGAGGGAGAGATACCACTGCTTGGTACCCAGGAATAGAGCCCACTGCTTGGTACCCAGGAATAGAGCCCACTGCTCTTCTGGGACTGGAAGGAAAAAAAAAAACCACGACTAAACCCTCTGTGTGGTAATCTCTTAATGGAATATTTGAGAAGTCAGATACATATCAGCAGCCTTTTAATCTCACCTGCAGTTCACACCACAGGATGCACTATGCGAGCTTCTAGCTCCACAGTTCGCAGGTGACTTTCTGAGTGGGTGGTGCTATGTTTTTAAGTTGGATATGTTTTTGCAATATCTAAATCTATTTTTGACTGTAGATAGGAAAGCAAAAATATAAATTCTAGAGATCAGAGCCTAGAAAATAAATGTATTTTGAGATAATCCAAAATTAAAACCCATATCCCTCTGGAAACCTTTTTTGTCATTTGTAACTGGTTTTTAAAAAAATACCTATTGTTATTACACACTCATAAATAACCTGATTCTGGCATATGCTTTCATACCAAACAAAAATGAATAAATTAAACTTGATTTACAGCCCTTTTCATTTTTATTAGTACCGCTCTGAAGAGTTTATGTAAGGGACGTGCCAGCACAGTTATGCCAAATGTTTTAAGGCGTTGGTATTGATATTATATAAATTAAGGTGTTTTAATTTGCATTCTTTAATTAACTAAATACTGGCAGAAAAATAAAACACAAGGGCAGCCCTGACTTATTGCCTCTATTAAACTGCTGACATCTCCAAAAAGATGTGTTAAGTAATCCAATTCACGAGGGGGTGGGAGGGGGATATTAACACGCTCCCACTTGGCACAAAGTGCTGGGGTATAAGAAATGAATCTCCTGCTTTGCTTGCAGAGAGGAATGGAGGAGGGTATGCTGAGGTCTGAGGCTGAGTTCACAAGAGAGGAGCTGGCCAACTGCTTGAACTACCCACGCTGCCCTGGCCTGAGCCCAGATCACCACGGATGGTCCCCAAGAACACTGTGACTACTACTGCTCTTGCTACCCAATGCAGAATCGTGGCTCCTCCTGGACCAGATGATCTAGCTGAATTAGTCAAATGTGCCACCCTGATCACACCACAAACCAGGGGAGAAACAGCTGACATTTTCCCATAGCACTTGCAGCTTCCGGCTCATCCCAACCCACAGAGTACTAGGAGTACCCCAATTCCTTCCCAAATTCTGGGTTCTATCACTCACTCTGGGGACTTTTTTTTTTTATCATTATAATGAAGACACTAGATTTTTTTTTTCTGAGTTCTTTTTTCTAACTTCCACAGGCACTCTTTTTTATTATTATTTTTATTTTGTTACTTCTCTCTCCTGCGTGGTAAACAACGCTAAACCAGTAAGAGCTCTTCAGTAATTTCTCCCCAGACTTTCCGGGAAGGAAAGCTGTAGGGAGAAAGCAACTTCCATTGGTTGGCCATGGGAAAACTATTTTTCTTGAAGCAGTCTGAAAAGGCTGTGTTTCTCTTGCCTAGCACACAAGGTCCTCAATGAGCCATCTGTTTACTGTTCCCTTGCCATCCTGAGGGTGTCTGTCTTGCGTTCTTGGCCTAGTCTGGGAAGCATCATGAGGAAGGCAGAGATCTAAAGATCCCAGTATTCTGCTGAGCTGACTCCCAGCACTCACATGGATATATGAAGCTGGGCTTCACCTCTCCCCTCCCCTCACAGGCTGCGCTATAGTCTCATACTGTACTCCATTGAAAGGTCCCAACAAGAGTCAGTTCAAGCAAGCCAGCAGCTAATTGCCCAGGTCTCTAAGAACTGTCACCCCAGCTTCCTTCCTGGATGATCTTCTTTATCTGCTCACGGAAGAAAGGACGAATTCCAACTTCAATAAGGAAAACTCTGCTCTTCTTTGCCAGCATCCCATCCCCCTCTCCACCCCACCCCATAAAAAAAATCGCACTTTCTTGTCGTTTCCCATCTTGCAGCTCTGTCGGTTGTTTTAAAACATGTCTCCTGTCATAAATAAAATCGTCATTATGCATTTTGACTGCAGTGGTGAAATTTCACAGCATAGATAGAGGACAGGCCTGTGAGGGCCTGTTCAACTTTAGTTGCTACATGGGAAGAAAGGGTCCCATTCTACCCAGCTTTTGACTACCATGGCCTTTCTGCTTTGTCTGTTAAGATGGTTTAGATATGGTTTATTGTCTTTAGATATGGTTTATTGTTTATTGCTGGGCATTGGCTGCTTGGTGTGATAATGTTAAAAATCGATGGAACTTTTAAGAGGTGGGAGTTGAGAGAAGGTCATTGGGGCTGTACGATTAGATGGGATTCATGTAGTTCTCAGGGGTTCCCAGCATTTTACTTCCAGTATAATCATGCACCTTCCCCTTCTCTCACATATCATTGCCATGATGTCATACAGCAAAGCAAGTAGGTAGGAAGAAGTGCCAGGGCCGTATCATTTAGCCTTTGGCCTCTATACTATGGGCTAAATGAACCTCTTTTCAGTATAAGTTACCTACCCTCCAATATTTCATTATAGTGACAGAGCATGGACTAACAGCTGTTCAGAGATTTGTTTAATTTTCAATCCTTTGCACATCGGTATATTTAAGAAAACTGATGAGAGAAACAAAGTTTAACCTAAAGCAGTCGTGATAACTATCGATATCAAAACTTGACTAAAGACACCTAAAGAAATCTCTTTAGCGTACAAAACAGACAGACAGGAGAGTATACTCAAGAGAAATTGGAGTTCTTGTTGGAATTTTACTTTAGACACCCTGAAGTTAAATGTATCTAGAGACCCTAGCCAGTCCTGACCCTTCTACAAAGTATGAGCTTTGGCCCAGTGACTCAAAGAGACCCTGGCTGGAGGAGGGGATACCAAAATAAATAATCCTTAAATTTTTCTGGCATCTTGCAATTATTTTTTTTTATCAGAAACTAGTTGCAATAATCAAGACACCATCTGAAAAGCTCTATTTTTTTTCTTAATGTTTGTATTTTCATTTTTGACTCATGATCTTGCTCTATAGTCCAGACCAGCCCTCTGGCCTCTGCCTCCTGGGTGCCAGGATTTCAGCTGTATATCCATGGGCCTGGCATTCTTTTGGGGGGGGGGGTATGTTTGCTTAATTGTGTGTGGGACTGCATGTCTTAGATGGCTTAGAAGGGGGCACGCTGAACAAATTTGGAGGAGAGGTCATACAGATATCATTAGCTTCATGGCCAAATCTCATGGGAGAGTTCAAAGGCAGATGACATTAGCTCTGAACAACTGAGATACCCATGGACAGCCATCTTTCCAGATCTTCTCTGAGGCATGGGTTCCCGCCGGCTCCTGATAACTCAAGCACATGAAAGCAGAGTGAGAGGAGACATGCTGGGATAGGCCTGGTCCCTTCTTCCCATGAAAGATGTACAACCACCCCTAGGATGGCGTCTGTATCCCCAAGAGTATGCAGTAAATGGTAGTGGAAATCTGAATTTATCTGAGCTACCAGGCGCATGCCTGTAGTCCCAGTACTTAGAAAGCTGAGGAGGAGGGTCATAAGTTACAGAGCCAACCTGGACTACATAAGAAAATTCCAGGTCAGCCTGGATTATTTAGCAAGCTGCTGTGCCCAAAGGGTGGGGGTGGGGTCGGGGAAATGTGTGTGCACTTGAGAGATAGTGGCAGTGTTCCATCATTGTGACAAACAAAACCAGAGTGAAAGATTTGTTTCGAAAAAGGTTTTGGTGCATGGTGGCTTTGTCCCTTCACTCTGGGCTTGAAGGAAGACCAAACATCATGACAGAAAATATGAATTACAACAAAGCCATTGCCCTCATGGTAGCCAGAAAGTAGAATGAGCAAGAGTGGAACAGGGACAAGATCCGCCCTTTTAGGGTGAGTCTCCAGAAACCTGCTCTCTCCAGCTAAGCTCTGCCTCCTAGTCTTCTCCACTATCTAAAAAAAAAAAAAAAAAAAAAGCCATGGAATTATGAGGTCATCAAATAAAACAATTGGTTAGGGCTGGGGAAATGGCTCAGGGGTTAAGTGCATCTGATGTTCTCACAGAAGACCCCGGTTCAGTTCCCAGCACCCATCCACATTGAAGACCCTCAACCACCTATAACCCCAGTTCCAGGAGATCTGTCATCCTCTTCTGGCTTCTGTAGGCACCTGAACACACACACACACACACACACACACACACGAATGGATGGATGGATGAATGAATGAATGAATGAATGAATGAATGAATGGATGGATGGTTTAAGATGTCTTTAACTAAGTCATAGTCTTCATGATGTAATCTCTTCCCAAAGGGCTCACCTCTAAATATTACCTTGGGGACCAAGCCTTTAACACAGGAGTTTTTAGGAACATCGCATATTCAAACTACAACAGACATCAGGCAGGAATTAAGACCAGGCCCCCTTGGTTTTCTGTTGGTGCTTAATCATTAAGGGCACATGATGCTCAAAGAAAAAGGTCTGTGGTCCCCTTTCTGAGATGCTGAATGTACACCAGAGGGACCGGAGGAGACTGGGGTGTCTGTCTGTCTTTACCCTCTGGGGATTGCCTCAGGCCCACACCTACCAAGTGGCCAATAAATAGTCATTGAGAGGATGACTCATTGAATTAATCAATCCAATCCAATTAAATGGATGGATGAATGTTTCCTTCACTCCTTTCTGGGCCTCAGTTTCCTCTCTACCATATTTCTCATTTCTCAAAATGAAAGGAAATCCCGGTGCGGTGAGCAACCATCTAGAAAATTATGAAAGTAATTTGTCTTCGGTGTGCCTTGCTGGTTTTTCTTTTTTTTCCCTCACCTTGAGCAAATTCCTCCCCTTTAAGTCTGCCTTCACAAGCACTGTAGGGGCTGCCTACCTGCCCTGTAATTTCAACTCTACCACTTCCTGGCTGGAAAGCCTGGTAAACTACTTAACCTCTCTGGGTCTGAGTGTACCACCTATGAGGTAGGCACAACAGTAGAGATTGATCTGGAATAAATAAGTTAGTACCTGCAAGGTGCTCAGAACAGCATCTGGCATCCCATAAATGCTCAATAAATGTTGCCCTATATGCAAGCCTCACTGTCTGCTATCTCAATTGAAGAGCAGGGTGTTAACAAGGGTGGTATATATACCGACCCAGCAATATTTGCAGCTTAAGAGACAAGTTTCAGGGCTGAGGATTTGAGTAATTATGTAACCTGTACAAGGGCCTGAGTCTGCTCTCCAACATCGGAGAGTTTCTAAAAACAAAACAAAACAAAACAAAACAAAACAGCTAGACCTAAATAGATGAAATGGATGAAAGTAATCAGGGAAGAATGGCCAGGCTGATGTATAAGAACAGAACAAGCAAGGAAGGCAGACTTCAAAAGTACCCTACCGCATACCCCTGACCTGGGTCTGTATGGCTCCCTGGGGCTGATGGGAGATAAGAGAAAACACTTCTTCAAAGGGCCTGAATCAAAAGGACAGGCTTGAAGATAAGCTGTGGTCTACATTTCCCTCTGTCCCTCTTCCCTACACATCTCTAAAGGAAATTCCTGGGGGAGGAAAGGGATTTAATTCCTCCTCCTTTTATCTGGAGTTGCCATCCCCCATCCAATGGAGGTGACAGGAGTTAATAGATCAACAACAGGAAGGAGTTACAAGGAACACACTGCTTGCCCCACTCACTCCCACCATTGTCCACTGCGTGACTTTCAAACTCTGCCTTCAGCTCTTAGAACCTAGGCCTTCATCTGTCACTAGGGATAATAAAACCTGCTCAAAACAACTCTGAAACTTGTTGTAAGAACTCACTTGGGGAGCGGATGACTCAGAGGGTAAAGGCACTCGCTGCCATGCCCAACCACCTGAGTTTCATATGCAGGGCCCACATGACAGAAGTAGAGAGCCAATTCCTGTAAGGTGTTCTCTGACTTCCACCCACACACTCCTCAAGCACAAACGCGAACACACACACACACACACACACACACGCACAATGAACTAGAGTGGCTAAAATTGGAGGATTGTGAGTTCAAGGCCAGTCTGGATCATGTAGCAAGTGCCTGCCTCCCATAATTACATGGGGTTGATAGGGGGGATTCCCTTCACATGGTTGTATAGTCAACATTTTGCAAACTACAGTTGTCTGCCTTGAATTTTTCATGACTATGAAAATTTGAGATGAGATGTAAATAAGGAGCCCTGCATAGGTAAAAATTCATTCAGGTCCTCACGTGTGCATTTAGGGCTGGGGTTGCAGTTCACAGTGCTCGCTTAGCATGACAATGCCCTACCACTACAAGGAAAGGAGTGAGAAAAGAGAGGAGGGGGAGGGACAAGAGGGAATAAGGGAGAAGGAAGAGGAGGTGGGTCAGACAAAAGGGAAGGGGAAGTAGAGAGGAGAGAAATGACTGGCCCCTGAGAGCAAAGGATCTTTGGCAACTGCTTAACCTTTCTGGGCTCCCAAGACTTCCTCTGTGATTAGGGATAACCCACGTCCAGGGTCCTGAACGGATGAAGTGAGACAGCGTGTCCAAAGCGCACAGAATAGTGTCAGCTACTGCCTGGATGGTCAAACACTGCCAGACAGTGAGAACAGAGCTTGAGACAGACAGACTCATCCACAGCCCTGTGGGAGGTAAAAGAAAATTCAGGTAAAGGCAGATGCCCTGAGGACACCTGCAGTGACGGAACTGTGAAGGCGTGGAGAGGAAGCCCTTTCATCTCAGGAGCAGTCCTCCTCTGAGACTGGCTGGCCTGGCTCTTGCCAGTTTGCTGCCACCAGTCCTTAGTGACCCCATCATGCCCCAGGCTGTGTCTGAAGCCTGGGGTGGGGCAGCTGAGGAAATGCCTCTAGAGCCCTGAGTGCACCGTGCTAACTCAGGGCTTCTGGCCAAGGCAGTAATTGCCAGCTGCTGAAAGATATTAAACGCAGGGAAGGAAAACTAAGTTCTCTGCAAGACAGACCTCGAAGAGTTCTTACAGCTTGTAAAAAAAAAAAAATGTAAATAGTTACCCAGTGAGATATTATTTCATGTTGTTGCCATTAGGGTTTGAGTGTTATGCATAGAGGCGATCATTCAGGCAATCCCGCCCCAGCAAGGAGTGAAAACTACCCATTAACCCCTCACAACAAATCTACCACCTCTCGCTCTCCACCTGACTCAGGCATTTTTTCCTGGGTGGCAAATTTTATGTAAATTGAAGTTGTGAAAAAAAAATCTATATTCACAATTTTCTAAAGGCTTTTTTTTTTAGATTGGACTAGAGCCGGGGGAAGGTCTCCTGCCTTGTCCATGGAATTCCCAGCCTAGGCTGAGATTTTAGGGATCTCATTGCTTATGGCTGACACACTTAGCACATAACTCCAAAGAGCGATTTTCCAAGGATGTAAACAGTACACTGCATCACAGCCTCCGTTTTCCTGGGACTCGCTTTGTCTCAGCACTCCACATGTGACATGCGTTGTCTACCTGTGGTCTCCCAGGACTGGGGTGGCCACTCTTAAGATTTTAAACATGGGTAAACTGAAGCATAAGGAATGGTGACGTGCCCAAGATCATCACAGCAGCACACTGTACAGGGAGGCCTGGCTCCCAATGACCTAACTCCATATAACTGTTCTACCTCAGTATCCAGTAAGTGCAGGTGATCCACAAATCCATTCCTCTCTCTCTCAGCTCTAGTGGAGCTGCTTACAGCATCCAGTATTATGGAAAGCATAGCATAAAATCAAGCAAGCTTGTAATTCCTGCTAGGGAGATGGTGAGTTCTAGCCCAGGCTGAGCTCCATAGCTATACCCCACATTCTAGAAGGAAAAAGATGTGGTTGGCATGCAGGTCATTCTTTACAACAATGTCATAGAAACAGCCTTAACCCTGTCCTATTTGACCACCCGTTCCTCATTCCCAGGGCAACCAGGGAAGGGCTAGCAAATAAGGCCCCATGCATCTGCCACACTTCTGCAAGGCAGGGGGACTCATGCTCTGTGCCCTGTACTGCAACATTGTACATGGGCTTTTCCACCACATTCCTAACGCAACACTCTGCCCACAGCTGGTCCTCAGTAAACACAGTCCAGTTGATTAATGACTCACAGTCTCTCCCAGGTGGCGAGCCATTCCTTTGAAAACTGAACCGCCTTTCAGGCGGCTGGGGCCCAGCGTAGTGCTCTGTATGGGGTAACAATTTTGCTTAAGTAAATGTCAAACGGTGATTTTTAATAATCATCTGCAAGTGTTTTAATTAGGCCTTGGGCCTAGCTCGGTACGGCCTTTCATTTTTCTCTCAGAAGGAAACTGGACAGATCCAGTCAAAGAAATTCTCCTGCCCTTAGCAGTACCCCAAATCGTGTGCCTTCCCTCTGTGTTTGCGGTGGGGCATGTCCTGTGCACTGTCTAGGAGCGGGAAGGGAAGCAGGCCTGGCCTGGACAGCATGCTGTCTGGCACTGTTTGCCCTAGCCATGCTAACTGCTGTGAGCTTCGGGAAGTAAGTTTCTTAAAAGGACAATGTGTCATTTCATATCATTGCCAGCCTCCTACCCGAGTCTGCACATCCTGTCTGTACCTCTTCTCTCTTCCTTCTGTTCATCTGACATCTTTCCACCCTCCAAATAAAAACACTCTACTGTCCTTTCTGCTGCCTCCTGACCCCTTTTTTTCCACCAACATTCCTAAGTGTCTACTCTCTTTCCCTCCAACTTATTTCCCATTAATCATTTCTAACACACATCTGCTTGGGCCCTAGAAGGATTTTCTTGGCTCACTCTTGCAGCTGGACTGCTTACAATAACCAAGGAGGCTTTCGTCTCTGTCTCCTAATTCTTCCATCTTCCTAATTCTTCCTCCAAGGTATCTACAGGGACCAACCCTTCTACAGTCTATTTTTCTTCTGCTCTTTACTCCCGAAGGCCAGAGCACCCCAGAAATGGACTTTGTTTCTTTGTTGTGAGATCGGATCTCGCTCTGCAGCACCAGCGAGGCTGGAACTCAGTAGGTAGGCCAGGCTGGCCTCAAATTCATGATGTGATCCTCCTGCCTCTGCCTCCTGAGTGCTGGGTGAGTCACCGCACCCAGCTTGGAGTAGAATTTTAAAGATAAGTGTTGGCGGTGACCAAAGGGGGTTGGAGGACTGGGAGGATAAAACTTTGCACCATAAAATAAACAAGAACCTCCTCCTCCCTCCCGTTCCTATGCTCCTCTTATTGGAATATGGATGACATCAGAGTCAGGTCAGGGCACCTCTGGCCATTTGGTTTCAACTAATTTTCTAAGAATTAAAGATAAGGAGGAGGACAGTTGGGTAATCTCTGAGAGACCTACACACACTTATTCACTAACCAGTGTGGATCCAGGGAGTGCTTGAGTTTAGTGTGTAACTGGCGTGGCCTTGGAAACTGCCTGCCGTCCTTTCACCGGACCATGATCAAGGTCATGTTTGTTCTATGAGTAGTTATTTCTCTCACTTTGAAGATCCCTTTGAAATATCCTGTTCTCGAATTGTCTTGAGTCACTGGTACCAGGGTCAGACAAAAGACCCTGGGTCAGCACCACGCGGTCAGAACCAGATGGGCCTCCTTCAGAGACAGACCTTGATCAGAGTGACACATCAGGACAGAAAAGTGATACTCTAAAGGAACAATGACACCAGCGCGCCTCCACTGGCCGCCAAGGGCAGGCAGAAGTGGTCAGTCCAGAGCTGGGACACAAAGGACCAGTCTCACCTGATTGAGCCTGAAGAGTCAGAACTTTAAGGTCAGGTCCGTGACTATGTAAAATCTCTGCCAAGTGTGAATGCATTCCTCCTCCCCCTCCCCCCCCGAAGGCTTTGGGGAATCCGAGAGGGCGCTGTTATTATTAATAAAAAGGTTTAATTTCGAAATTCAGCTGGGACGAAACCAAAGGAGTAGTCTCTGGAGTTTGTGTAGCCCAGGGTGCAAAGACGCCCCCCCTATACCCGCCTCAGGGCACCGGCCTCTGCTTTGATGCCTCTCCCCACCCCATCGCCAAAGAGCAGCTGGCTACAGCACAGTGAGGCAGCTTTATGGGTTTAAACAAGACAAGAACCCTGAAACACACCTAAACACGATCTGTAATTCAGTGCGCCCCCGGGGCGTTCCAGGCACTTGGAGGCGGCACTCCTTGGCCAGGGTACAGCGCCTCACCTCGACCATCTCACCGGGAAGGGAAGGGAGCCCTTCAATTTGCAGGCTGACTGGACAAGCTCAAAGTAGTTAGAACCGCGGCTCTCACGCAGCACCAAGGGAATAGTGGATGCCCCCGAGGCTTTCGGCGCTTCCAAGTGAACACATCCGGGCGAGGCCAATTAGGGGAAAGAGAACCGGCCGCTGTAGCTCGGAGAAGCGACCGGGCTCCCTAGGCATGGCCCGCCCCCAGGCGGCCCCCCGGGAGAGGCTTGGAGACCAAGACCCGGGCAGGCGCCCTGCGCGTTCCCACCCAGTCCCCAACCTAGACATTGGGAAACAGCCCCCGCTAGCACGCGCGCGCGCACACACACACACACACACACACACACACACACACCCTGTGGCAGCCGGCCACAGGAGAGAGGCGCAGAGCCTGAGTCTAGAAGTGCCATCCCTTGTGTGACCCGGCGGCGAGGGCAGCCCGGCAGAACCCGGAAAGGGGAGCAAGCAGTTCCAGCGCACAGCGAAGGCCGGGAGGCGGCAACGGGCAAGGGCCCTTTAAGACTCTCCCCGCCCACCGGCGGCGCCCGCCTCCGCCCGCCGCTCTCCCCGCCCCGGGGTCCGGGAGAGAGCTGCGATTGGGCGGGCGCGGCGATCCCTTTGAAGTGTGGCTGCGGATCGCGGCTATTTGACGTGCCACTTGCGGAAGGCGAAGGTTTTTGTGTTGCTCGCCCGGACTAGCGGCGGCGGCGGCGCGGCGGCGGCGGCGGTGGAGGAGGTGGAGGAGGGGAGGCTGCACCGAGGCGCAGCGGCTGCTGCACGGCGTTCGACGCAGCGGAGCGAGCCCACCCGCCCCGGGAGCTCGCCTCCCGGAGCTTCCCCTCCCTCCCCGCCCCCCCAGTGGCGCTGCCTCCTCCAAATGAGCGATTCGCCCGCTGGATCTAACCCAAGGACACCCGAGAGCAGCGGCAGCGGCGGCAGCAGCGGCGGCGGCGGCGGCGGGAAGAGGCCGGCGGTGCCGGCGGTGGTGTCCCTCCTGCCCCCGGCGGACCCCCTGCGCCAGGCGAACCGGCTCCCTATAAGGGTCCTGAAGATGCTGAGCGCTCACACCGGTCACCTCCTGCACCCGGAGTATCTGCAGCCGCTGTCCTCCACTCCCGTCAGCCCCATTGAGGTCAGTCTCCTGGCTCTGCCTACCCAGACTTGAACCCTTTCCTCTACCGTGCCGTGTTGGGCCGTGCCCTGCTCCCTGGCTCCTGTAGCTCAGTGCGCCGCGCCGGGGCGGTGAGGCTGGCCACACTGGCGGACCTCACGAGGAGGGACGAAAGGCAGGAATCAGACCTCTGCAGGTTCTCCCTAGACCACTGGGTGGAAGGTTTTTGCCCCCAGCCCCTCGGAGCTTCGTGGTTTCTACCGGACTGGATTTGCTCTTGTGCCCAGAGCCCTTTACTTTTCCTCTGGCCCCCAGAGTCCTTTCCAAAGACGGCTCCTGGGCCTCCCTCGCCTCCACCCCCGATCCGTGTCCCATTGCGTCTCCCCCGGCCTCTTGGGGCACACTGCAGAAAACCCAGACGCTCGGGATCTCGGGCCTTTCTTCATCCGACTTCTCCGGGTGTCCTCACCGGGAGGGAGGGAGGGAGAGGGGGAGAGAGGGAGTGGCTACTCCCAGGGCCAACTGCAGCTCTGCCTTTAGAAGCGCCTTTCCCTGCCCTTATCCCGAGCGCCATCGCCACAAACCCGTCCCAAACGAAGTTCTCCCAAACTAAAGGTTTAAGTTTTTTCCCCCCTGGGCCAAGAAGGGGGGCGGGGGGAGGATTAGGTGAAAAGGGGCGACTTTAACCGGAAAGGCAGGTGTTGGGGACTAACCCACAACGCTGCTCTGCGGGAGCCAGGCCCGGGCCCGCGGTGCGCCCCTGCGCGCCCGGCGGGTCTCCTGATCTCACCCTTCTCTTCCCCTCCCCTTCGCCACTGTCTCCCACAGCTGGACGCCAAGAAGAGCCCGTTGGCCCTGCTTGCCCAGACCTGCTCGCAGATCGGCAAACCCGACCCGCCGCCCTCGTCCAAGCTCAACTCGGTAGCGGCAGCGGCGGCGGCGGCCAACGGGCTGGGATCCGAGAAGGACCCGAGCCGCTCCGCCCCCGGGGCCGCCTCGGCGGCCGCCGCGCTCAAGCAGCTGGGGGACTCCCCGGCCGAGGACAAGTCCAGCTTCAAGCCCTACTCCAAAGGCTCCGGCGGCGACTCCCGAAAAGACGGCGGCTCCTCGTCCGTGTCCTCCACCTCGTCCTCCTCCTCCTCGTCCCCCGGAGACAAGGCGGGCTTCAGGGTCCCCAGCGCCACCTGCCCTCCCTTTCCTCCGCATGGAGCACCGGTCTCCACCTCGTCCACCTCGTCTTCGCCCGGCGGCTCTCGGGGAGGTTCCCCGCACCACTCGGACTGCAAGAACGGTGGCGGCGGGGTCGGTGGCGGGGAACTTGACAAGAAAGACCAGGAGGCCAAACCCAGTCCGGAGCCGGCCGTAGGGGGCCGAGGCAGCGGCGGGGACTCGGCTCACGGTGGCTCGGAGGCCTCGGCGTCAGGGCGCAAGTCAGAGCCGCCCTCCAGTCTGGTGGGGGCGGGCCACGTGGCCCCGGTGTCGCCCTATAAACCAGGCCACTCGGTGTTCCCGCTGCCGCCCTCCAGCATGGGCTACCACGGCTCCATCGTGGGCGCCTACGCCGGCTACCCGTCTCAGTTCGTGCCTGGCCTGGATCCTAGCAAGTCTGGTTTAGTGGGAGGCCAGCTGTCTGGGGGCCTGGGCCTGCCACCCGGCAAGCCCCCCAGCTCCAGCCCGCTCACCGGGGCCTCTCCGCCCTCCTTCCTGCAGGGATTATGCCGTGACCCCTACTGCCTGGGAGGCTACCACAGCGCCTCGCACCTCGGCGGTTCCAGCTGCTCCACTTGCAGCGCGCACGACCCGGCCGGGCCCAGCCTTAAGGCCAGCGGCTACCCTCTGGTGTACCCCGGGCACCCTTTGCAACCGGCTGCGCTCTCCTCTAGCGCGGCCCAGGCCGCGCTCCCGGGCCACCCTCTCTATACCTATGGCTTCATGCTGCAGAACGAACCGCTGCCGCACAGCTGCAACTGGGTAGCGGCCAGCGGGCCCTGCGACAAGCGCTTTGCCACCTCCGAGGAGCTTCTCAGCCATCTGCGGACTCACACAGCCCTGCCCGGCGCAGAGAAACTTCTGGCCGCCTACCCCGGGGCCTCCAGCTTGGGCAGTGCCGCGGCCGCGGCTGCAGCTGCAGCCTCTTGTCATCTGCATCTCCCCCCGCCCGCCGCCCCGGGCAGCCCCGGGTCGCTGTCGTTGCGGAGTCCACACACTTTGGGGCTAAGCCGATACCACCCCTATGGCAAGAGCCACTTATCCACAGCCGGGGGCCTGGCGGTGCCGTCCCTGCCCACAGCCGGACCCTACTACTCGCCATATGCACTGTATGGACAGAGACTGGCCTCCGCCTCAGCGCTCGGATACCAGTAACTACAGCTCTGGCCCCTCCCAGCCCTGCCCCACCCACCCCTTCCTCTCACGAGTCCCAGAGCCCCACTGCCTTCTGACGCTGCGACCTCCACTTACTGCTTACCCCTACCGGGATCCAGCCCAGCCCCTCCCCGCCGGACTGTGTATTTATTTACTATAATGTTAGCTTACAAGCTGGAAATATAAGTGCATTAATGGCCCACATGAGTCAATGGTATGCAAAAAGTCTGTCTCCCCAAATGATAATATTAGCCACCCAGATAACGACACGATCCCTTTCCCTCTCCCTTCTTTTTATTTTTCTCCCCCCTTAGGTATATATTTTTAAGGTGGTTTTTTTGTTTTCTTCTGTTTTTCTGTTGTTGTTTTTGGCTGATTTGGTTTTACGGAATGAAGGGAGAGCTGGGGTCCTACGCTTTTAGTTTCCCCCGTCTTGGGAAGTCTCTTGCATGAGTCTTAACTGTTAAAACTGCATTTCTTCCCTTTTCCCTTCCACCCACTCTTGTTTTTTTCCACGTGAGGTTTTAATTTTTTCCTTTTGTACAAGAATTGTAATAATTTCTGGGGGGGGGGACAAGGGGGACAACCGTGGTGACTGGAGGTCTTGGGCTTTGCTGGACCAGGACTCTGCTGTGCACTTGGTTCTAGGCTCTGCCCCCCCCCAATCAAATCACAGCCTTGACCCTCCAGGGTGCTCAGCCCCAAGAGTCTGGGGGCCACCAGCAGGCTCCCCCTTGCACTGGCTCCAGTGGTCCCCCACTGAGCCTGCCATCCATTCTATACCACCTGGCCCTTCAGGGACCCACGCCTTGCCCTGCAGTCAGATTGCCGGCTGATGGGAACCTGACCCATCCAATTAAACTTCTGAGAGGCCCCGCTGGCACGAAATTGCTCTTTATATTTTGTGAAGTACTTTACAGTCATTGTTGTTGTTTTTTTCTCTCTCTCTCCCTAGTTGGGACTGTGAGCCCGCCCCCTTCTCCGAGGGGGAGAGGGGCAGGGCCGGGGAACCTTGATGGCTCCCCCGAAAGTACACTAGTCCCAAAGTCAGCAGACCAGACAACACCCATAGCTCTGTTGGGGGCAGGCTGGGGACTCAGGGAGCCCTAGGACACAGCACTCCCTTCGCCCTGTCCCAGACCTGAGCCAGCGATCGCCGAAGCTGGCAGTGGGTTTCCGTGGGTTCCTGCGTTGGCTAGGATTAAAGACTTATCTCCCACACCTTCCCTCCCTCCCAGTCCTACGCAGCAGTGCCGGGGCTGCGGGGCCTCTTGTGGGGTGAACAGAGCTCTCTCCCTTGCTAAGACTATTTTGTTAATAAATGGAATACTTGGCTATATTCACACCGTGGTGTGTTTCTCTCTTGCCTCACCCGTAGTCCCACTTCCAGACACCTAAGCAGAGGTCCTTGTTTTGCTGGTTTTTTTTTTTCTTAAGAGCTTTAAGATTTCCTTCCGAGACTCCGCTTTCCAGACGAGTTTAACGCCTTCTCTCTAGGTGAGGACTTGCACCGATGTTATTACAAATTACATAAAACCATCTTTACTTACTCTTTTTTTCCATTTGGTTGTTTGGCTCCCAGGGTTACTTCAAAGGCCTTGGCATTTCCTGGGGGCAAAGTGGAGCGAGGGTGTGTGTGAAAGTGGATCTTCCTCTGGGCGGGAATTCAAGGGCAACGCTGAGAAAGGGAACCAGGAAGGAAAGCTCAACTATCTCCCTCTGCCTTATCCCAAGCCCGGCGGGAGGACGAGCAGAGACGTGGCTCTGGCGCCATCTCGTGGCAGTAAGGAGAGCTACAGGCTGAGAGGCCTCAACTTGTCCAACCTTTTGCAGTGCCCAAGACTAAGGATTTTATACTTTCTGCTCCTGGGCAGGAGTGACTCTTTACACGACCGAAGGGTAAACACTTGCACAGAGGGCCGTTTCGTGAGGCTTAGGGGCTCTTCACCCAACTCTGTGTTATCGACTTAGGTCCTCAGGGACTCTGAGAACTCGTAACCAGTTTGGTTTTGCCAAGAATTCTCAGCGAAGATACAGCACCCTGAAGCTGTTCTGATACCGGGAAGCTAGGCTCTGAGACCGAGTTCTTTCGACTCACCCGTGTCCTCTCGCAGTGGAGAACAGGGACTGTTAAGTAGGATGTTGGTCCGGTATACTTGTCTACTGCAGTGAGCCTTCAGGGATGCCCTGAGCCCAGGTCCCCAGTCATCAGCTGCTAATGCCAGCGTGGACGGGCTGCTCTCCACTGGGGGGCGGCCGCAGCAGCTATGCTGCAGACGCTGGTCTGCCAGCCAAGCTGCCCTGCGCAGGCACACACTGCTTGGGTGCACCTCAGTGGGTACCACAGGGCTTTGGATCTGTTGGCGCTGGGCTTTGCCCTCTCTGAGGGTAAACTACCTAACAGGTAGTTTGTACCTACAGACTTCCGGCTTCTGAAGCTCGGTAGGCAAGCGTCCACTGTGAGAGGTGGGCCAGGGGGGTCATTCTCCATCTAAGCTTATCAGGTGTTCACAAACTGAACCTCCAGGATGAGGCTCCCTGAAAAGCCGCACCTCTCTGGACTCTTCAGTTCAAAGCGCGCACATTTATGTGTCCCCAGATCTCTGTGTCTAGACAAAGTTCTGTCAGTTAAAGGAACATCAACTTCTTTGGTTGCTGATGTTGTTGTTTTTATCCAGTACCCGTGCTGTATGTCCTAGGAAAAATAACCTGGCTGCTGACATCCCTGGAGGACAGGAGTCCAGGGCAGACTGCAACAGGCCGCCAGGCAGCGAGAGTCACCCTAAGACCAGCCCCGGGTGGGCCTGGGAATCAGCCTTGTTCGCGGTTCACTCTCCTACACACCTGAAATACAGACACACACACACACACACACGTTTTGCTTTCTGTTTATTGTTTCTTTCCCAGTTTCCTTTCCGCCCAGTTCCCTACTTTCCCCTGCCCCTGGCAGGCACTTTTATGTTTCTTTTCTAGCGCCTATTAAAACCAATGGAAAGGGCTCCTAAACTTTTTTTTCTTTTGGCTTTGTGGTCGGTAGCTCTTCCTCCCTGGGGGCAAAGGGACTTCTCTAGTTAGGAAGGGAGATGGAAAAGATTCTTATCTCCCATAGCTAACAAGTCCTCTCTATACTAAAAGTCCTCTCTGTACTAATAGCTGCTTGGCCTACACCTTTGGTATAAAAAAAAAAAAAAAACTATTGGAAAACTATTGCACTTGGGACCAGGGAGGGTGAACTGAGCCTAGTTGAACTAACTTGCCCAAACTACCCTGGCAACCAAATGGCTGGAAATAAGATTTTTACCCTTAAACAATGCCCCCCCCCCCCCCGGAACTCATAAACTAGAAAATTTTCCTAAGAAATTGCCTGTTATAGTTAGCTGGTGGGGAGTTTGTTACTTTCACTAGCTTAATTCCTATTGATTATCATTTTAATAGAGAGGAGCTCTCCCCACAACAGCTGCCTGTTTGTATACTAATATATCTGGCAACTCCCACCTGGTATTTCTCTACCTCCTTTTCTCCAAATATCTCCTCCTCCTCTTTCCCCTAATCTCTCCAGGCTCCAGAAATGAGACCTGTGTTCCTGGGGCACCAGGTTGGAAGCTGGAACCTGAGACATTGGATGTTCCTGGCTCTCAGTCCTATTTTCACACCTCTTGCTGGGTTATTTTTGTGTCCCTGTGGGCAGCAGAGAGGAGAGGAGAAGGAGAGGGAAGGCTTGCCCTCAGATATAGGCTTAGTTGGACGTGGTTTTAGCCTTCCCAACTATCCTCTGTCTTCCACCACTCGCCATTCGCAGACAGCTCTGGTCACCTCGCTGAGCCTGTCCTACTGTACTGTGTATTTATCAGAGCTAACTCCCTTCTGATGCGTGTTGGGGTTGGGCAGAATCCATCTTGCAATAATCCCAAGGCCTTCACTTTATTAATCATTCTGTCGAAGAAGCTGCACTCCACTTTTCTGTTTGATTTGATTTCATTCATCCTGTCTATTTGCAAAATAGATGGTTGAGTGCATCCGATAATGTATGGTTTAATTTGGAGCACTATGGGTTTGAATTACCATTTTCATAATGTGCTGTGCATTAATGTGTTACATCATTTATAAAGAAGAATGTGCTAGATTTCCAACTTTCTCCTCAAAGCCAAAGTCACCTGAAGGAAACAAAGCTCAGATCGCATCTACTCATCTTCCCCTTCCTCCCGGAGCAGCTCCTGCTTCCTCTCCAGGGTCACATGACCAGGGCTCATAAAAACCAAGAGGTTTTTCATTCACATAATGCAGGTGGGTGTGGAGGTTTGGGGGCAGCTTGCACAGGGCTGCCCTAAGCTGTCCGTGGCAGTACAAAGCGACCCCTCATTATGGCCCAACAACAGCTTTGCAGCCAACCAGCTTGCATTTTTTGCTGAGACCTCCAGCGGATGGCTCTTGGTCGACCCTAATCCCAGCACTCCCTCTCCGATGGCTGTAATAACACCAGCTGTCTGTTACTCAAACTGAGTGAGGAGGAAAAAGCACTGATTATCCAAATACAGTCATTAAAGGGGAAATGTGTTTTTAGGACTGTCAGAGTGATTAATGAGGGCTAGCCGTCTTTGCAAATGCACTTGTTTAGTCTAACTGGCAGCTTGTATTTTCCTATTGATTTATTGCAGCCGTTGCCGGGCCTTGGTGTGTGCGAAGTCAGGGCACTTCACAACTGTGCCCTGTTTAAACAGGAAAAGCATGCACCATTTTGTCCAGGAGGGAGGAGACAGCCTAAAGCCTCTCTCTTCAGTGCAGCCTCCAGGGACGCAGACCAACAAAGAAGACATTAAAACCAGCAACTGAAGAGGGAAGGAAACGGCCTCCCCTTGGTCTTCCCAGTTATTTTGCTCCAAGGTCAGTGGAGACACATCAGGCCCTGACAAAGCCTGCCCTAATGTAACCCTCAGCCTGCCCACATTTCTCTTCCAGTGGCCAGAATCCAGCTGTCAGTCACTGGGTCAAAGGACAGGAAAGGGCCCCAGCAGAGAAAGAGCCAAGAGAGGGAAGTGATGAGGCCAGGAAGAAAAAAAAAACAAAACAGAAGTCACCAAACCCCTGTAGTCCAGCAAGGAGTGGGTAGGCAGTGCACTGGGAGGTACTAACAGTTGGGTCGACTTTTAAAGAGAGATGGGAAAACCGCTGAAGCCACACCTCCATCTTTGTATTTGTGCCTTTCCCATTTTGATAAATAAGGTATGTAATGACACAAACAAACAAAGCAAAACAAAACACATACACACACACAAAATGACAACTTGAAAAGTCTCATGATTTGGGGATTGTACTCATGGTCCCAGATAATGGTTTAGAGACTATATCTGTGCCCAGCACAATGCAGGTTACCATGGGATACCAACGGCAACTCTGGAAACCTCTTGCCATGAGACAGGGAATGCTATAGCATGGCACTTTAACTGTAACTCTGCCCATCTGACCCAGCGCCACAGTCTGCCCTGCAGACAAAGGACATAGAGGGACACAGTTAAGATGCCGCTGTGCTGATGAGGCAGTCACACCATAGGGGACGATGGGACCATCAGAGGCATGGCGGAAAGACCTAGGCTCCCAGTCCTACCGGCCCTCCCTTGGCTTCAGGTTAGTAGAGGGCTTCTGTGGTGGGGAGAGGGACGGGGTTGAGCCCCTGGGTCAGCTTTCCAGCTTGTGAGTTTCGACCCCTATGGGGTCAAATGATCCTTTCACTGGGTCACATATCAGATATTTACATTGCAATGCGTAACGGGAGCCAATTGCAGTTATGAAGTAGCAATGGCTATAATTTCACGGTAGGGGGTGGGTCACCACAACATGAGGAACTGTATTAAAGTGTGGCAGCAGCAGGAGGGGTGAAAAGCATGGCCCTCAGTCAGTAATGTCTACTGCCAGAGAAAACTCAAGAAACAGGTTTTAGGGCTGGAGAGACGATTTTGTGGTTAAGAGTACTTGCTGCTCTTCCAAAAGACCTGAGTTTGGTTCACAACCACCTGTAACTTCAATTCAGCAGGCTCTGACTCCCTTTCTGGCCTCCATTGGCACTTGCACAATGTGGCCTTCTCTCCTCTGGACGCATATGCTTAAACAAAAATAAAAACTTTTTTTTTTTTTTTTTTTTTTTTAAGAAACAGACTTTAGCCAATGATGTAAGCTATAGAGCTGATGAAATGTGATGGTACACCCAGTTCTTGAAGGCTGAGGCAGAAAGATGCTTATCCTGGGCTACAGGGAAAAAAAGGTCCTTATGGTGGTTTGAATAAAAATGGGCCCCATATGCACATAGGGAGGTGTGGCCTTGCTGGAGTAGGTGTGGCTTTGGGGGCTTTGGAGGAAGTGTGTCTTGGGGGTGGGCTTTGAGGTCTCAGATGCTCAAGCCTGGCCCAGTGTGGCACTCTCTTTCCGGTGCCTGCTGTCTGATTCCATTATAGACCTCTCAGCTACCCCTCCAGCACCATCTCTGCCTGCATGCCGCCATGTTTCCACACAGTGGACTTAACCTCTGAACCGTAAACCAGCCCCAATTAAATGCTTTCTTTTAGAAGAGTTGTCGTGGTCATGCTGTCTCATTAATAGAAACCCTAACTAAGACAGCCCTATCTCAAGAAAAAAAGAAATACATCTGCATTATGACCCGCTCTTTCCCCATCTGCTTGCACCCTCCATGCACCAGTTCAGAGGTAGGAAGAGTTTGTTCTCCTTGCTGAATGAAGACCCTCCCCAAGCTTTCCCGGGCTGGTAGCACATCGTCAGCTTTACCAACATCCCTTCTGTAACAGAAGAAGCTGTCACTGGATTCTGGTTCGCAGATAAACTAGGAACATTTTTTCTGAAGACAAAATAAATTGATAGGAGAAAAGAGAGTGGCTGCCTGTACTCTGTAAACTTCAGAAAATAGACCGGTGGGATCAGTCTGGTCTGGCCTGGAGACAGTTATGTAAAGTCCAGCCTGTCTCAGTCATTACAGCTAGAAGAAAGAACACTGAGCTAGGAGGCAGGGACTGTGGCTGCACCTCTGCATCTAAAACAAAATTGCACACTAAATTTTAAAAAATATTTAAAGAGCAGAGAGGGAAGCTGGAGAGACAGCTTGATTGCCCTTCCAGAGGACGATGGTTTGATTCCCAGCACACACATGGTGGTTCACAAACATCTGTTAACTCCAGTTCAAGGGATCCAGTACACCCTTCCGACCACTATGCACACCAGGTACACACGTGGCACACAGGCATACATGTAAGCAAAACACCCATGTACATAAAAATAAGTATTTTTAAAAATTATTTTAAAAGCATGACTTCTAGCCAGAATTAGTGGTGCACATCTGCAATCCCACCACTTTGGAGATGAGGGCAGGAGGATCTTAGGTTTAAGGTCACCCTGAAGTACACAAGAAACTCCAGAGAAACCTACTTCAAAATTTTAAGTTTAAATAAAACCCAATTGCTGCTGGTCTCTACTGAATCTATTTTTTTAATCTTTAAAATGAAATTCTTAAGTTATATGGTTATCTCTTCCTAACTGGAATATTCTATATTTTTAAGACAGGATCTTGCTATGGTGTCCAGGCTAACCTAGGCATTCTCCTGCCTCAGCCCCCAGAAAAGCTGAGACTACAAACATGCCCCCATACACAGTGCCTACAGCTTTATTAACTATTCGCAGAATAAAGCATCATGATAGGTGGGACTGGTCAGGATGTGACCCCTGTGCAATTCTGAAGTTCCTATCAGACCTGAAGAAGTAGCTCAGAGATAGAATGTGCCCAGTGCTCACGAAGCCCTGAGCTCCGTCAGAATAAATTTCCTACCAGAGCAGCCCGTGTGGATGATCCAGCAAAAGAGGCTCCATGGCCTCAATTCACCGACAGGCAGAGGGAAGGGGTGCACACGAAAAATTCCTGTAGTATAGGATTCTTCACCTCCCAAAACTGACTCCTCCAAAGCAAATTGCTACTGTTTTATTGTTAATGAAATGCTCAGCATATGCTGACACAAGTATTTTCAAGACTGCATGGATGGTTCAGGCGGGGTAAAAAATTATTTTAGATAATTTTGAGAATCCTGAGGTTAAACCAAGGTCTTTAAACAGAATTCAATGTCTCATAGCCTACAGCCATTTGCTTTCAGAGAGCAGGGCTAGCTAGATGAGAAACGAAAAGCAGATAAACATCAAACCACACTGGAGAGGTTTGCTTTGAGTGGACAGTGGGCATTTCTCATGGTTCAGAACAGAACATGGAGTAGTCCTGAAGTTTAAATCAGGGCCAGATTTGAGAACAGCAACAGCAGTTAAAAGATGTTACTGCACATCCCTCCACATCCTGTTTGCTCTCCTGTGTGTGTGCATGTGTGAACATATGTGTGTGCGTATGTGTGATGTACAAGTTTGTGGTCAATCCTTACAGGAAATGGCATGACTCTGCTTTTCCAGGGATGGAACTCTAGGTCAGACATGTCTGGGGAAATCAAGAAGCCTCACATTGTGCTCATCATAACAGTTGAATATAATAAGATATGCTAAGCACTGGATTCCTCCTTTTGTGTGTGTGTGTGTGCGGGGCTGGGACCCAGGGCCGGAGGCACACTAAGCAAGTGCTGCACCCCTGAGCTAAATCCTCAGTCCCAGCTCCTTCATCCTCATGACAAACCACCATTTCCCCTTGATTATAGAGCTGAGGTTTAAGGAGATCAACCTCCCAAGATTTTCTAGTCGAAGGGCTGTGGAAGGCTGGGTACAGAAGGACCCACCTTAGGACACTGAAGCAGGAAGATTGAATGTACCAGATTCAGCGGTGTGCTTCCAGCCTGGGTGACCCCATCTCCAGTAAAAGCAAACAAAAAAGCTGTACAGCCAGGACCTCACTGTTCTCCCAACTATAAAACTGCTTTGCGCCTAGCTCCAGACTTTCCATCTTGGAGATCTCCAAACTTTTTGGTCTGTGGGCTGCTTGTCCATCAAAAGAACATTTCCGGTTTGGGAGTTGTATGTGTGTTAGACGTGTCTTAGACCACAGTTCTGGTCAGGACATTAGGTTCGACTCAGTCAGTAAACATTCAAAGTGACCATGATGTGCCAAGTACAACCAGCTGGGATCAAACCCAGGGTGCCACACATGCTAAGCAATGCAAGGCAGGCTCTCTGCCTCTGAGGCAGAGTCCTCTCCCAAAATATTTTTAAAAGAGCTGCATAGATATCAGACAGAGTTAGTGACAAGATTTGTATCTTGTCATCATTCCTTAAAAAATACAGTGTAGAGCTGGAGAGATGGCTTAGAGGGTAAGAACACACTGACTGTTCTCCCAAGGGTCCCGAGTTCAATTCCCAGCAACCACATGGTGGCTCATAGCCATTTATAGCTAGATCTAGATCCGGTGCCCTCTCCTGGCATGCAGGCCCACATGCAGGAAGAATACTGTAAAAATTATTATATATATTTATATTATTTATTAAATATATATATTTAAAACCCTATACCACTTTTGTTTTAAGAGACTTGAGCGTCCATGGATTTGGGTACCCAGGGCAAGCCCCAGAGCCAGTCTACCTTGACACCAAGATGTGTCAGTCCTATAATAGGCGTAGCATTCAATGATATGTAGGAACTGGCTTTATTTCAAGAAACTTATGGCTGAATGTGGTGTAGAGACATGTTCTAGCTAATATACGACGTACTCAGGAATCCATCAATGCTGTTGCAATAGCCAGTATTGGCTAGACTCTGTGGTGATAACAGATTAATGCCCAAATCCCAGTGCCTTAACACAATGAAGACCTTTCTTCACATTCTGTATCCAATATGGACTGACAAGGATTCCATCAATCACACTCCAACCAGACAGCAGTGGTAAGACACTTCTTCCAAGTCGTTGGCTTATGCAATTATAGTGGCTAGCTGAGCAAACCAGAAGTCTGTGGGGGCAGCGTGCAGGACGGGAGGATCACAGACACTTTGGAAGTCTCCTGACATGACCCATGAATTCATGGGAGGTGGAAAACCTCTCTGAAAGGGCTTGCCTGATTAGGTCTGGCCTATCCCGGACCATCTCCATTTGATCAACCTAAAGTCCACTTGTTAGGAACCCTTACCACATTTGCAAAAGTGTTTCACAGAGGCACATAGGCCAGTATTTAATTGACTAACAAAACTATGATTCGATCTCACCAACCCAACATATCGGAAAGCACCATGCTCTGCTATCTAATCAGTCAGACCCATTGACTAACAGGGACAACAGCAGAGGATCTTGGATGAATTTTTGCATGCTTCAAGCCAAAAGTGACCCTCGCTGACCCTTCTCACAGGATCCTTGCCTCTGTCTGCAAGGATAAGAGGGGCTCACTCCCAGCACACTGCGGGAAGGTCTAGAGGTAAGAGCAGCTGGGTGTCGAATAGGCGCCTTCCATCCTGCCACCCTCAAGGGCCCTAAAGAAAACCAGGTCAGCAAAGAGATGGTGGCATCCTGCAGCTGCTGAAGGTCACACCATGGATGGATGCAGAAGTTCAGCTCAGCTCACCTCCACCTGCTTCCTCTGATGACACCACATAAATGCTTTCCCAACTCCACTGAGTTCCTGTTCCCTTGGGGAAAAGTTGATGCTGAAGTCGGAGAGAACATGAAAACTTGATAGCATGGGTGTGTAATACCAGTACCAAGAAGGTAGAACCAGAACGGCTGTGAGTTTGAGGCCAGCCTGGTCCACATAAGGAGTTCCGTGCCATCTCAGACTTACATACTGTCTCAAAAATAGATGGGTGATGGGAGTGGAAGGGAGCAGCGGCAGACAAGGAGAAGGAAAGTAATGAAATATAGTGCACCCAAAGGGCGGGTGTTCTGCCAGCCAAGCCCTTAGCACTAAGGGCTAAGCAGAAGGCTCGGGGCTACACAGAGGTCAAGACCCGAATCCTCCACAGAGCTGAGGCCTCCACCTTGCAAAGATCCACAGATATGAGTCCTTGTGGTGCCTCTCTAGCAAAGAGGCTTGGGACTTCTGATGTATTTGATGTTAACAATGGCCTCGAAGTACAATTTACAGGAGGCTAAGGTTGACCTGAAGAGATAATGGCCAGTGGTCCCTGGCATCAATGGTCACCAACAGGTGCTATCAATAGGAAATGTTCCAAGTTCAAATGAAATAGTCTGGGCCACAGGCACCAGACCTGAGCATTAACTGAATGCTTAGTGTGTATCAGGCGCTGAGCTAGTGTTCTGTGCATGCGCTTTCATCAACAGTTCCCTTCAGTAAGTCTTGACACATTTTGCCTGAAGTCACAATAAGAGACAGAGGCAAGATCTGTCTGATTTCAGCACCTGTGTTCCCACCACCAAGCTACCACATACTGCCGTCCAGGTGGAGAGCCCACCTCAGCCAAGGCAGCAAACGGGGCTTCACGGCTACCTATGAGACCCAGCCTGGGCTGCAACCACGAAGGCACCACGTGAGGAAGCAGTAAGGGGAGCCTTGCTTACCTCTGATCCTGCCCTCTAAAGACCAAGGTCAAAATGGAGCCTTTGGGCCCCACAGGTTCCCCTCCGGAAGCCTGATACTAAGCATAGACTTGTGTCATGCTAATCATCAGCTACAAACTTCAGTGTCCAACATCCTAATACTCAGTCTTCAAGAAGCTGAGTCATGAGGATCCCAGGTTCAAGGCCTGCCTGGGCACCTTAGTAAAACCTTAAAAAGTTTTTTTGCTTTTGTGTTATTCCTGGAGAACTTACAGTGTGCATTAAATGCTATTGGAATACTCTGTGTGCCAAATTGCCTGTGATCCAATAGGAATAACAACATAAACTCGCACTAATAATACAAATGTGATAATAGCAAACAAAGAGGACTCCCCGAAACATGCAGGGTCTTCAGAGCACCCTTAGAGCACCCACCCACCCACACACACACACACACAGAAGAGGAAGAAGAGAGGTTGCTAAGACGACAGCCTGAGCAAGACCCAAACTGGACCGTGCAGATGTCCTGGGGCCGCCCCTGATGCTCCTATTGACCAGCTTGCATGCAGAGCAGAAAGACACCTAAAGCCAGCAGTCGGTATTGTTTCTGGGGCACCTGCAGAGGAGCAGCCACCCAGCAGGCAGGCAAGAGAGGACCAGAGGCTCAGTGCAGGGAAGCCGCTTGGCCAGTGAGCTTCGTTCAGCAGAGGGAAAGGAAGCTCTTGCCTTGGGGGGTTGGATTTGAAATGAGTATCGCATTTGCTCAGCCAGCTTTCAATGTCCCAGCTGCTCACCCTTGACTGTCATCCTCAATGGGACCACCTCCTCTTTAGAGCAGCACGGTCCAGAGCACAGTGGGTTCCCAGGATCCTTTTCCTGGTCACACCCACAGGTCGGGGCTTTTACCCACACACACATATCCTGATAGTCACCTGTCTCCGCTCCTCCCCTCCAGACTATCGGGGAGTTCTTAGCATATTTCTTTGCACCCTTATACCTCTCTGTAACTGTCCCCCTTGTGCCCCTCCCCTAGAGCCATTCCTCCCCCAAGACACACTCACATGCATGCTCCCTCTCACCCTCGCCTCCCCCCCTTCCCCTCCATTTGTTTCAATGAACAGCCCCTTTTATCTATTCTGTAGGTACAAATGAAGCTGTCAAATTTGATCAGGCGCTTGATATGACAGGCTGTGGGAGTCAGGACCCCTTGAACAGAGTGGGCCTTGTCTGTCACAGCCCGCCTGACACTTCCCATAATGCCCAGACTGATGAGATTCTGAGTAGGGCCCAGCACATTTTCAACTCTATTTTGGGTGAAAACCCTTCTTGAAAGGTCTTGAAAGGAGCTGGCAGTTCCGCCGCCCGGATGATTAATGAGGGTTGGCTCCACTGGATGGATTTCTCCTGGTGCCAACAGCCGTCCTCCCAACAGGCCAGAACGTGTTGCCTCTGACTCCCCCAGTGCTTCCCCGCAGGCATCGCCCCCCAAAAGTCCCTTCCCATCAGCTCTCAGAATGCCCCCTCCAACCCTCACTTCTTCCGCCAGCCACCATTTCTACCAGCCCTCCCCACTTTCTAATGGAAGCTGCCCATGCCCCCCCCACACACATGGAAAAAGTTAGTCTCACAGCTGAGGGGCCAACCTGAGGGAGCAGGGCCTCCTGGACATCTTTTGAGGCGCACAGGGGGAGGGTGGCTGAGGGACAAGGGGCAGGGACTGTGGAAGGCTAGGACCTGCGGAGTCCCTGGGTGTACGCCATGCCCCACATGGGCAAGGGGGGCCTTTTTGTTCTCCTTCCAGGGATCTCAGCGGACAAAGGCCCCAAAAGATAAAACATCAGATTCCTTGTTTGTTTTTCGTATCTTTGGGTGTTTCTCAAACGGAGCGACTGCAGTCAGGAAGGCACCTGCGGAGGGCAGGTTTAGTATCTTGGTCTCAAGACTCTGCTCTAACAGCCACCACGGGCCTAATTAAAAGTGCTTCCCACAGCTCCAAATGGCCCTGGGGCACTACCAGCTATGCCAAGGCACATACTGCAGAAAGCTAAGCTCACTGTGCAGCCTCCATGAACTCCTGTAACCTTCAAGGTCACTCCTCCCCACCCTGCCCTGAAGACAGCAGGGGCCCATTCTCTCTCTCCCTCCCTCTCTCCTCCCTGCTGCCCAGCAGATGTCCTTTGGGGACTTTCAAACTCAGAACCCTTCAGGAACAAGCAGGCTGCAGATAGCCGAGGGAGGAATTTGACTTGTCCTTCCTTGCTTGCCTCCTGATTGGTTGGTTGGTTGATTAGTTGTTTTTTCTTTCTTTCATGTTTGACAGGATCTCCTTAGATAGGCCAGGCTTGCCTCAAACTTGCAATCCTCCTTGCAATCCCAAATGCTGGGATTACAGGACTGTACATGTGGCTTCTTTTCTCTCTGAGGCAGACCCTGGATATGTGGATCAGGGAACAGCCTCATGAGTAACTGAGCTTACAGATGTACACTACTAAGATGTATTCATAGAGTGCTTTAAAAACTTCCGATAACTTCAGAATAACCTCAGGCCACTGGGTAAATGCCTAGCCAACTTTGAAATTCCCCCCAACCATCCCACACTTGAACCTGAGACCACAGTCACTCAGCACCATTTACTAAGCACTACAGCATTACAAGGCACTGAATTGGCTTTAGGGAGGCAAAGGTCAGCCAAAACATGCAGCTTCCTCCTTCATGCAGCTGAGAGACAGGTAAGGAGATGGAGCCCATTCAAGTCAATATATAGTTGTGAATTGTAGGGTAGTGGTGAGAGAGAAGTGGAACGTTGTATAGGACATACAGGAGGTATCATGAGAAATCCTCATTTAGAACAAAGGTCTAAGATAGCCTCACTGGAACATGACACAGAAACTAAGACTTAATGGCTAAATGAGGTTGGCCAGGTGAAAAATGTGTCAGGCTGTCAGCTAACTTGCTTTGGCATGGGGGTGGAGGCTGCTGCCCTTTTGAGCTAAGATTTTGTGGAAGAGAAAAACTAAGAAACCCAACCAAGGCTTGGCAGAAGCACCAGAGGAGCAAGGAGCTTTGGAGGAGAAGGGAAATCCAGGAATGCAGAGAAGGGCCACTGACCACAAGAGCCAGCATAAGGCAGTACCTCTGCACCTACGGCTGGAGAGTGTGCCTGTGTGACTGCATCTCTCAGCATGCAGCAGGGCCCATGGGGAGGCGCTGGGCAGCCTTCTGCTCCTGGAGCCAACTGCTGAGGGAGACAAAAATCACCAAGTAATCCCACACGCCAGTATGGAATAGTTATGAGAACCTGGCCAGAAGCATGCAGCTTGAAGAAAATCTAGGCTTCTCTCTTCCAGAAGGTAAATTTTAAAAGGATTATAGAAGATTGCATTTCTTACTTTTGGAAAACTCCTAGGCTCTATTATTAGTTGGTTTTCTTACATATAACAAAATAGCTGAGATAATCAACTTTTTTTAAAAAAATGAAAGGTTTGGGGCTAAAGGGGTGGCTCAGGAGTGAAGGGGGTTTGCAGCTCTTGCAAAGGACCCAGGATTGGTTCCCAGCACCAACACACTGACTCACAACTATCTGTAACTCCAGTTCCAGGGGATCTGATGCTTTCTTTCTGGCCTCCATAGGCATCAAGTACACACATAGCACACATACATACACGTACTCAAAAGGTTCAGACACACAAAATAAAAATAAGCCAGATTTTAAAAAAAAAAACATTTAAAAAGAAAGGCTAAGCAGGATTTGGTGGCTTGAACCTATAATCCAATACACAGGAGGCTGAGGCAGAAAGATCACTGCCAGTTGAGGCCATCATGAACTACATAGTGAGTTCCAGACAGCCATGGCTATAGAGTGAGGCTCTATCTCAGAGACAAACAACCAAACAAAGACAAAAGGTTTACCCTGGCTCACAGTCTCGATCCATATCATACACCCTGTCCCTTTGGGGCCTGTGGCAAAGCACTGTATCATGGAGGAACACAAAGTAAAGAAAACCATTCAGTCCATGAGAGATGGAGAAGAGGGAAGGAGGCGATAAGGGGGAAGAAGAGGAATGGAACAGAAGCCCAATGTTCCTCCAAGTTACGTTTCCGGTGACCTTAAACCCTCCACTGGGCCCACCACTTAAGGTTACACCAGCTCCCGGTATTACCAGGATGGAGACCAAACCTTTAATACACTGGCCTTTAGAGAAGTTCCACAACCAAACTCTTGAGCAAGACTTCACTGTGCCCTCCTTTGTCTAATAAGGCCAAACCTTTACTTTAGTGTACCAGCATCCCCCTACCAGCACCATTCACAGGAGCGATGGGACAGCTCGCTCCATTAAGCTCTTCAGGGACTTAGGCCTTCTTCCAAGCTGCCCTTGCCTCGTGGTGCTGTCAGGTTTTCCAAGACCCTTATGACTTTCTTTTCTCTGGAGACATTCTCATCTCCCTTCTCCCTTTATCTCCTCTATAATCCTCATGGATGTCCCTCTCATCTTTCTGAAATGGATCAGAAATGTCTTAAAGGCAAGAAAAGGGTATTCTATTCATCTTCATGTCCCCTCTACCTAGGACAGTGCCCAGCACTCGGTAGGTAATCAATAAGTGCTTGCTGAGTCCCATTAGCCAGAATCACTGCAGGGATAAACATTTATCAGTTTCTTTGAACCGAGTCATTAGGTGGACATGGGAGAAGCCCCAGGGATGACACTCAAAAGAGAGACGAGAGGAGAGACAATGAAAGAAGATAGAAGAATGCTTGCCTGCCACCAGGACCCAGGGATTGGTTATTCCAGAAGGATTCCTCTCTCTAGTCAGTCTCCCATGTGTAGAGCAGACAGGTGGTCTCTGGGGCTCCGACATTAGCAGCATGCTTTGGAAACCCGCAGGGCAAACAAACCAAACAGGACAGCAAAGACCACCTTCCCCTACCAACATGCAATAATGGCTAAAATGTTCCCTTCAAGGCATTGCTTGGAGGAAGAATGAGGTCATAAGGAAAGCACCATAGATGCCAGACAGGATGGCACAAGTCTGTAATGCCAGCCCTCAGCAGGCTGAGGAAGGAAGAACAGCTTCCGGTATTGCCAGTCTGGGATGCATAGCAAGTTCAGTGCCCACCTGGATTGCACAGGAAGACTATCTTTGAAAAACAAAGACAAATGTAAGCATGGAAGGCAAGAAGGCAGTCCTGATAAGGCACCTGTGTCCACTGAATAGGACAGGAAAAAAAAATCACACCTAGGTAAACAGAATCAGGGTCTGAAAGCGAAAGGACATGAGCTCATTGAAGGGTGAGACAGTGTCAAGTCACAAACACGTTCCCAAGAAAAGATGTTCCAGGATCAATGCCCTCAGGGATAGAAGATAGATATTTCCCTTTCTAATCTCTAAAATGTATTTAATTGTGTGTTTCTATGTATAATAGGTGTGTGTCTGTATGTCTATACATGCATATGGCACAGTGTGCATGAAGGGGTCAGAGGACAATTTGTGGGATTTGGTTCTCTCTTTCCACCGTGTGAGTCCAGGGTAACAAACTCAGATCATCAGCTTTTTTAGAAAGCTTTGGTGGCAAGCTTTCTAACCGCTGAGTCATCTCAATGGCCCATCGATATTTCTTGACTGCCAATTTTTTTTTTATCTATAAATGAATGAATGTGAAGATGTACTAAAAATAGGCCTCCAAAAGAGAACCAGCCCCTGCCCTCTGGAATCTGCAGTGGGACCTAGAAGGCACACTGAAACGCAGCCTGACCCAGTAGAAGCAATACCTTAAAGTATGGCTGGCATGGCTTCCAGATCCATGCCTGCAGCCTGGGAAGGATGCACTTCCCAAACATACCCCCACAAAGTCTCTAGAACAGAACCAAGCTCCCTCCTGTCTTTCAGGATCTCTTCAGGGAAAAAAAATAATTTTCCTGCCCATGAGACCAGAATAAAAAAACAAGGATCTATAAAACATGCCTATGAGGGAAGGAGCAGGCCAAAAACAATATGCTCACCTTTGATGTATGTTTTCACCCCCAGGACCTCAGCTGCTTTTCCCAGTGTGGGTTGGGGAGAAGAGGCAAACCAAGCCTACTGACCTTCTGGCCCTTGCCAGACCGGAGGCCCTCACAGGCAGGGGGTCAAAAAAACTTCGCCGAAGCTGATTACCAAGAAGGGAACTGCGTACCCAGAGCACATGTGAGCAGAGCCTCGTTTTCAATTCAGGACTGTCAGCCGGTGATTAATGACTAACAGCCACGGAGCAGCCTTGATTGCCAAGTGCCGTATTGTTAAGCCTGACATTTAATGAGACCGGACACAACTCCAGCACAATTCCACACCGTCATCTGCAAATAGTGCTGGACGGACTTAATTGGTTAAGTATTTGTGTGTGTGTGTGTGTGTGTGTGTGTGTGTGTGTGTGTGTGTGTGGTTTAGGGGGTGAGTTTGCCTCTGTGGCAGTATGTTTCTTGACTTTAATATGCAGGGCTGGATCATCACTGTGAGTGTTAGCGTGAATCCACTCACCTATACACTACAACCTCAGCCCCTCATGGGATGAAACCTGCCCACACAACTGTCTCAGTGTCCTGCCGTGGGCTCCTCCCCACCACACCACTCTCCCCGCCACTGTCTCTGAGGGGCAGCTGGAAGGCTGGCATGTTTGTGAAGTTAAAAAACATGAAAGGAAGTTGAAAGAAGTTGTCTAGAAGTGGGCTGGGATCCAGGGCTCCTGAGAAGCCACTTTTCACTGGACTCAGATCAATGGTGCCTTGGCCTGCCTCACTGGGTGGTTCCTCCTTTGCCAAAAGAAAACTATGTCACCCCCATTCCGGAACACAGGGCTCTCTTGGGACATGCACAGAATCCATCTTATTGTTCCAGAAACAACATCACAGGCAATAGGGGCTGAGAGACAGACCTGACAGAGTGTCTTTGGGCCAACTGAGCAAGGTGACATGGGGGCTTAGGAGAGAAGATGTTGGCTCCAAAGGGCAGATAAATTGTGGGGACCAAAGCCTGTAGTGCACTGCCTACCCTCTGGTCTCCTGTCTTAAAAGGACAGATGGAAGCAAGCAGCATGGAAGTAACTAGTGAGCTAGCTGGGGGAGGGAGGGGTGGATAATGAATGGACATTTGGAGTAGCCCAGACAATGAGTGAGCAGGAAAGATGGTAAGCCCCATAACAGTCTTCAGAGAGGCCAGCAACTAGGGCTGAATAAGGTCCAATAAGCAGAGTGTACGTAAAGGGGTCTGAAAGGTGGGGAAGCACTGAGAACAACGTCATTGGACAATGACTTGGGGAACATTAATCCCTATTAATTGTTCCTCATTAGCTTCCTTAAAATCTTGTGCCTCTGATTATAGAGACTTTGCACTATCCACATGACCTGGGAGCCTGTTGGGTTTCGTTGTTTGCTTGCTTGCTTTGTTTGTTTTATCTTGTTTTGTTTTGTTTTGAAGACAAGGTTTCTCTATGTAGCCTTGGCTATCCTGGATTCAATTTGTAGACCAGGCTGGCCTCGAACTCAAAGCAATCTGCCTGCCTATGCCTCCCTAAGTGCTAGGATCAAAGGCATGCGCACCACACCTAGCGTCTGGGAGCCTGTTGTAATGCAGACTCTAGGACACTACTCTAGACCCACAATTACACCGCTGTAATATCATTTGAGCTCTTAGGTAATGATGTGTACACTGTAGATAAGAGGAGATGTTCTCAGAGAACTGGTCAAAAAGATGCATGGAGAACGTGCATGTCTGACAGTCCCCTGATAGGAGTCCACTGTGCACCTGATATGGTGGGTGCTTGGTATAATCGCAGACTTGGGAGGCTGAGGCAAGAGGAACGCCAGTTCATGAACAGCATGGGCTACATGGAAAGGGGTAGGAAAAAGAAAGGAAAGGGGAAGAAGAGAAATGATCAGAGGGAAGGGAAAGTGAGAGCAAGAGTTGGAGAGGAGGAGAGAAAACTTAGCCCTGGTCCCCTGCCTACAATGAGAATGAACTGAGAGGCTCTATGCGACAGTTACGCTGTTCACGGAAGGGCTCTGGTCAGGAGCAGGAGCAGGTGACCTTTCTCCTGTTGGTGTCCCAGCTCTGGTCTTTGTTCCAGTCCAGTGGTTGGAACCGAAGGGACCCCCTGCTGAGGAGTTCAGCTCATTACTGAGGCCTGGTGTAATTACTGCCAGCTAATGTTCAGCCCTTTAGGCATTCCTAGCCTCCGTGATTGCCCTGCTCCAGCCCCTCCAACTGTGGGAGGGCTGTGTGCCTTGGAAAACAAGAATTAACAGTTAGCATTTTCCGACTGTGACTTGCCTAGGTGTGCCCCTGCTGTGGTTCAGCCTGCCATGCCTTCGGACCACAGCCTCTCCTCTCTCGGACACCACCATATACACGCACAGTTAGGGACCCTTCCCGCTTGGCACCTGCCTCTCCTCCCTGTGATACACGATACTCCAATGACCTCCATCCTACAGCCCTGCCCTTTTCTGAAGGGCAGATTGATCCAGAGCCCTCCAGAGCTCTGCATTCCAAGGGATCATGCCTCATTACTGGCCTACGTCTTCTTCCTTGTAGAATGTTATGATTTGATTGACATGTCCCCCCACAGACTCATGGTCCTGGTGTCGAGATTTGGGGAAGCTGTCAGACCCTTTAAGAAGTAGGCTCTAGGAGGTCACAAGGAGTGAGCCCCTGAAAGTTATAGCCTGGGCCCCTAGTTCTGGCCAGTCTCTGCTTCCTGGTGACATATCATAAGAACAGTTAGGCCACACATTCCTGCCGCAATGTTTTCTCTGCCAGGATGGACTGAAATCCTCAGTCAGAATAAGCCTTTCTTACCTTAGGTTGTTTCCCTCAGATGTTTGGGTCACAGCTATACAAAAGTAACAAGCATTGAGACATGGAATAAGGGATTGCATGGGATGGTTGGCTTTTAATATCCTATCAGCAGTGACACTGATTTTATTAGAGAGTGGGTTGGAGGACTACTGAAATAAGGGGTGTTAAAATTCACGAAGGCATCCTTTTCTTTGTTGTTGTTGTTTTTTAATGTGCATTCATGTTTTGCCTGGATGTGTATCTGTCAGATCCCCCAGAACTGGAGTTAGAGTGGTTGTGAACTGCTATGTGGGTGCTGGGAATTGAACTTGGGTCCTCTTGGTGCTCTTCACTTAACCCCCTTCTAAGGCACCTGCACCTGAGGAGACTCGCTCGCTAGCTGGAGTCCCTACCAGAACATGGCTGGGAGTATCCTGTTGTTTTCATGGTTCTATTTTCCCCACCATACAGGAAGTGACATGAGGGCAAAGATGGAAGTTTCTATGACCTTATGCCCCTTCCAGTGACTGACACCGCAGAAGTCACTCAGAAATGTTGCTTGTAGGTGGCAGACTGGTTGTCCTGCGGGCTGCTTATTCATTTTAAATGGGACTGTTAGAGGCTTAACAGAAACGTGGTCACCTTTCCTTCTTAAGAAAGGAAAGTAGCCGGGCAGTGGTGGAGCATGCCTTTAATCCCAACGCTTGGGAGGCAAAGGCAGGCAGATCTCTGTGAGTTCGAGGCCAGCCCGGTCTATAGTGTGAGTTCCAGGACAGCCAGGGCTACACAGAGAGACCCTGTCTCAAAAAAAAAAATGTGAGGGTAGGGGAGGAGAGAAGAAAGCAAAGTTAAAACACTCTCATACATATGTATGCATGTATTAAGCATGTTTGTATGTATGTTTTACATGTGTGCATGTCTCAATTTTATGGAAGATGAGTAAATTAGTTTAGGCCTCAAAATTAGCTAGAGTTGAGCCAAGCCAGTGTGTGTGCATGCCAGTAACCATAGCACTTTGGGACTGGTGCTGAGGAAATACAAGGTTAAAACCAGCATAGTGAGAGCCTATCTTTTTAAAAGACTATGCAATGGGTCAGTAGCTAAAGGTGTTTGCTTGCCATGAAGGAGCAAGCTAAGTTTGATACCTACCAAGAAGATGAAAGAAGAAAACCACTCCACAAAGTTGTCCTCTGACCTACACAACACACACACACACACACAGCCAATGCTGTCATGAAATCACTGCACTATAGTGTCCTGCACAGGGCAGAACCAACAACCGGTCCACATTCCTACTCACAGAATCAACTATGAAAAAAGGAGAGCACGTGAGAGAGAAAGAAAGTGTGCTGGGAGGTTCCTGGAGGAGAGTTGGGAGGGAAGAGTTAGGGGTTGGATATGATCAAAATGCATTTTATACGTGTATGAGGTTGTGAAATAAATAAAAGATATTAAAAAATATTTTGGCATGCAAAAACAACCTTAAAGCTTTACTAAGACATCCAAATGGAATTTCTAATACTGCCTTGCAAATTAACACCACCCTACCATGCCCACGGTTTAATTCCACTCCCCAGGTTCTTACTGAGTGTGTTATGTGCCAAGCCCTGGCTCAGCAGGAAGGGAAACACAGAAGCAATAACGTCACATGACTGTTTGTTTGAGACAAGGTCTCACTCTGGAGTCCACTCTGGCCTCCAATGCACTATACAGCCAAGGCAGGCTTTGAACTCTCCATCTTCCTACTCCTGCCACTGAAGTGCTGCCATCACAAGTGTGCACAGCAGGACTTAGATAACAAAATAAGTACTGACCATTCAAAATGGCCGCTCTGAAGGCTATGTTATTACTGCCCTGGGCTGACCTGCTCAGTCCTTGCTCGTGACTTTCTGTACTGACAACGACAGATCTTTACGTACTGATGTGGGAAGAGAGTTAGTCCGTTTTCAATAGCTGTGATAAAATACCTGAGATAAATTAGCTTATGAAGAAGAAAGGTTTATTTTGGCTCCTAGTTTCAGAGACTTTGGTTCACAGTCACTTGGCCCTGCTGCATGGGCACAGGATGTATGACGGAGGCAGCCTGGTTACTTTAAGGCAGCTGTGAAACAGAGAGAACGGGATGGGTTCTCAATATTCCCTCAGAGGGCTTACCATTGGTGACCTAAGTTCTTCCTGCTAAGTCCCACCTGTTAATGTTTCATCCACCTCCCAGTAGCATGTCAGGTTCAGACTATACCAAATGGGGGTATCTGTTGAAACCGCCCCTGGATGTTGAGACTCATCTCATCAGGCCAAACATCTACATGAAGGGCTAGAGAGATGGCTCAGTTAGGAACGCCATGTCAAGAAGCTGGCATGTGCCTCCAGATACACTGAACTCAGCCACCTCTTCTGGATGCCACTGGGCACTCACATATACGTAGTGCAAATACACTCACAGAGATGTGTGTGTGCACACAGGCATACACACATAAAATAAACCTTTCTTAAAAGACCCAAATGCCGTGTATCTCATAGTGAAGCCCTGATGAACGCGTAGTTCACACCTGTAACCTCAATGCTGAGGAGGCTGAGGCAGGAGCATTCCCAAGAGTTCTAGGCTCCAGGTAAGTCTGAGCCTCACTTCAAAGGGAGAAAAAATGTGAGTGTTCCAAAAGGCAGATTTCACTGAGTTGCATGTTTGCAAAAATGTTAGGGACTAGGGTACAACTCCATGGCAGGGCACATGCCTAGTACTCATGAGTCCTTCGCAACAGACCCTAGCATGAGTGTGCAGGCAAACACGTGCGCGCACACACACACAATCAGCCTCTGTCTTGATCTTATTCTATACCTCCTAACCTCCTCTCCTATCCTCAGTTTAACAGCCAAAGAGATCATGCCACCCACTGGTCAGAACTTCAGAGGAACGGCCAAAGTCCTTACAGTGGCTTCTGAGGCCATGCATGACCCAACACCCTGTCCCTTCTCTAATTTCTCTCACCATGCTCTCCTTCATTGGTTTGGCTCCCGGCTCCTGGTCTCCTTGCTGTTCCTCAAGCATGCTACACAGGCTCAGACCTGGGCGGCCTTCACACTAGCTTCCCCTCCTGGAAAACTTCTGAGTATCCACTTGACAACTTCTTTATTTCCTTTAGAAGTCTTTCTTCTCAGTGAGACTGAGCCTGGCCTCCTATTTACCACCTCTAGAAAGGATCTCTTCTATTTCATACGTTCCAGTAATCACTCTGCAGCCACACGTGCATACCCTCACGTACATGGTCACATTACAATGCATAATTGGTTCCTCTGTTAGCTGCTGTGTTACCGTTGCCTGTGTCTCCCTATAAGAATCTCTGCTCAGAAGGGCCTGTGTCATTGTCCATTTAGTAGACTCATAAAAAGCCTAGAACTGGTACATAATGGGGACTTAATAAATAGGTGGCAGATTGGACTGGATTGGATTAAATCAGATTAATTTGTATTGAATTGTGCAACACAGTGTATGACTTCTGCTTTTGGGTTTTTACAATGCTATTAAGAGACCACGGGACACCCACTGGTTTCAAGCCCTGAAGGGGCTCCTGAACAGCCTACAGCATTGGCTAGGGAGACTCAAGGTATCTCTGTGGGAATCTAGGAGGAACTGGTTCAGGATGGAGGAGGAGAAAGGATGTAGGCTATCCTCTACCTCATCAATCATACCATCTCCTTGTCCCTAGAGCACGCTCAAATATTCCAGCCTCTGTTTGTTTACTGTTGCTCTTCCACGGGCTATGCACCCTCACCTGTTTTTGCTCCCTTACCTTGACTCTACCTACCCACCAATTCTCAGCCTCAACCCCCTTCCTCCACGTGACAGTACTGGTTTGCTCACTGTTTCTTTCCCCACTCAGCTCTATAGAACCTACGCCATTTCAAACCAAGCCTTAAAGTAAAAACACTTGGGGAAAAAAAGAGGATTTGGAGAGATGGCTCAGAAATTAAGAGTGCATATCACTCTTTCAGAGGACTTGAGTTCTAATCCCAGTACCCACATGACGTGGTTCACTACTCCCTATAACTCCTGCTCCAAAGGAATTTGACACTTCAGGTCCCTGCAGCCATTGGCCCTCATGTACGCAGTCCCACACACAGACCCTCATACATATGCATATTAAAAATAATAAAAATATAGCTCTTTAATGTTTGCTACTTCCCCAGATAAAAACCACACATTTTTTTTCTTTTGTTTTAAAAAGAATCAAGCATGATGCAGGCAGTGGCATCAATGAGTTAGCAAGCAAAGAAAAAAAAATGAGATACTTCAGGTGAGGTGATCCCTAGCGTGAGAGAGAGAGAGCATGAATCTCTCTCTCTCTCTCTCTCTCTCTCTCTCTCTCTTTCTCTCTCTCTCTCTCTCTCTCTCTCTCTCTGTGTGTGTGTGTGTGTGTGTGTGTGTGTGTCTATCAGGGGATGGAAATATGGTCCAGGCGTTAGCGTATTTTCAAAGTTCCCCAAAGTGATTTGATTTGTATCTGAGGTTAAGAATATACATTGGATTAGAGAAAACATAAGAGTAAGAGAAATGACAGTGGGCAAGGAATTGGGAAGTGTGCCAAAGTAATATAGTCTGTGTCACCTTCCTCTCCATTTTATTCTTGTCGGGGAACCTCTATGGATCAACTGTGGACAGAAGCTACTAGCCTCTTCCTAATGCTGCGAGAAGTAGCAGGGAGTCACGTCACAAAGAGAGCAGACAGCACCAACAAACACAGCCAAGGCCCAGGTCAGTGTGGAGCTCCAGGACACAGGAAGGTTTGAGGAAGTAGAAGGCTATTTCCAGACACTGGATGTCACAACTTCTCCCCTCCCTGGCGTCAGCAGTCAGCTTACTCTCCAATGCCTGCCAGCAGATCCAGAGCATGGTAGCCATGAGAGGCCACAGTTTCAGAACTTCTTGCCTAATCCTCACACCGCTCTCCCCTCTAACTGCTATGAGACTGAGCAGAAGCCCAATGTCCTCCCTCCAAGTGGCAACTTGGTCCAAGTGCTATGACACACCTGCAAGCAACCGTAAGGACTCTGCAGTCTCCAAGATGGCCTGCAAGGATTCTCTGCACTCCACTTTCTTCCTTGGTCCCTTTCTCTGTGCACATAACACGGAGGGACAGAGCAGGTAGCAAAGCTGTGGGCTGACCTGAGGGGCTCCCACACACCTCCGCCACCCCCTATTTTCCATCTCACATATCAGACATCACTTTTCACCATATGTATGGGGCTGGGAACAAAAGGGCCTCTGGGAATGGAAAAGATGGAGATGAAGTGTTTTCTGGAGAACAGATCCTGCTTATTTAGGAGTAGAGGGTAGCGGCCAAGAAAGGAACATAAAAGTGAGCATGCTGGCATTCAGCGGCTGAGGAAGAGGAGACGAGGGTGCCAGGGAACCAGGGGAGGGTGTGGAAAGGTGGCCTAGAGAACTGATGACAAACTTCCAGATCTCACGGCTGCCAGGGCCAAGCCCTGTGTCCCACAGGACACAAGGCGGTCTCTGGAGGCCAGCTCCTTTCAACTTTCTCGCTTGCCTCTGATCCCTGTGTGTAGACTCACTGTCAGGCTTTCAGGCTCTGGCCATCCTGTGATCTCTCTACATTGAAAGGGCCCTGGAAAAGCCACAGGAGAAGAGACCAGGGTGTCGCAGGGAACCGCATGTCTACCCAGAGGTAACTCTAAACTCCAGTGGGCCAGGGGAGGGGGGTCAAGGAGAGGGGGCTGAAGTTTTTCCACTTCCATTCGCAACTGTCAGGCGGGTGATTAATGACCAACAGGTTTGGAATCGCCTTTTATTGCCAGATCAGTATTGTTGCCCGTGACAGCTAATGAGGTTGGACAGGCTTCTCCACACAGAGCTTTATGGAGCCTGTTCCCTCCCCTGCAGAGCTCACAAGCCTTGCCAGCTTTTGTGCACAGGAATGTTCAAGCCCTACCCCCCAACACACACACACTTCATTCCTTCAATACCGCCTCCCCCAACTCCTCAACCACCGTCTCATCCAGAACCTTTCCCATCTACAAAGGAAGCTGGGTAATGGAGTGCTGGCTTGCCCTGCTGGACATACCCAAGGGTGACACTTAAAAGTCCCTAAGGCCTCTTCCCACCTATCCTGGAGCTTGAGCAGTAGGAGCAGAAGAAGGAAGAATAGAGACAAGCATCACAGGCTAGGGGATGGAGGTGAGGCAAACGATTGTCGGAAGGCTTGCTTTGGACAGCTGCATCCGGGTCCATCGCCCTTGACAACCACCCCAGTCAGCTGTAAATCTCAAGACTGATTTTACATACACACTGTGTCAGTCTGTGATATGTTAAGGGGATAAGGGTGCAGGAGCAATCTGAGTCAAGAAAGAAAGCTTAAAATCATTAATAAAGACTTCTGAAGCCAGGGTCCCAGCTTAGTAGTTGGGTACATGAACAAGTCCTTGGGTGCCACCCCAAAAACTGAAAGGGGGGGAGAACTGTTTTACCCTCACCTTAATCTAGATCCACAAAGTCAGGTTTAAGTTCAGAAGATCAAGACGTCCCTTGTCTGATGGTTAAGACATTAAAGAAACACTGGCCTTGTTTTCTCCCTTTTTACAAATAATATTTACCTTTGTGCTAGCCCACATCTTGATACGGTTAAGCACGTGCTTGCCTGCGGTTTAATATCTGAAGGAGTTGGAGCAATGTAATAAGCAAACAGCTTAAAAAGCCCAGAAAGACCCCCTTAGCTTAAAAATCTATTACTTTTCAGTGTGATACAAATGCATTTTGTTTCTGCTTAGAGCGATTTCCTAGTTTGCTCTTATTAAACCAGGAGACGGTTTAGCAGAGTTCTTGATTTATGAAACACATACTAGATTCATTAAAACCTTAAAAGATTTAATACATTTTATCAGGACATTAAATCTGTGCAGGCTTTTTAAATCAAATACCTGCCATATTTCATTCCCCACGCCCTGTACACTTACTTAAGAACACTGAAATGTGGACTGACAAACATTATGGGTATTTCAGGCCTGATTTCGAAGTACATTAAAGTCTTCCCCCCCAGAATTTACAGCCCAGCCTCTCCCCAAGCTTGATCTTCTCAAGGAAGAAGTGATTCCTCTCTTTGGAATTTGGTTCAGTAGGATGGGCTGAGACACGGATTTCCAACATCACACAAAGGTTCCATCTCTTCCATCCCCTAGTGGTGCAACCCTTTAACACAGTCCTCCTGTTGTAGTGACCGCCAACCATAAAATTATTTCTAATTGCTACTTCATAACTGTGATTTTGCTTTTGTTGTGAATGGCAATGTACATATTTTAGGGGATAGTGGTTTGTCACTGGGGTCGTGACCCACAGGCTGGAAACTGCAGTCTAGGTTGGGTTCTGTTCTGCTGGGGTCTATAGTAGCTTGTGCTCCTCATCAACCATCTTCCTCTAGACCTCCCCATGTGCTCTGCGGATTTGGATCTTCAACAAGCCCCAAAGATGTCACTAGCTTGTGGTGCTATGGGAATCTAGTTTGTGGTGCTATGGGAAGTGGGGAAACCCTTAGGGTCACTAGAGAAGTGCTCTTGGAGTGCATCCTAAAGCCCAGGTCCCTTCCTCTCCTCTCTCCTCCCCCTCTCTGTCTCCTTCCCAACCAGCATGAGATACAATAATCTCCTCCCACCACACATCCCTGCCATGGCAGACTGTACCTACCACACCGAAAGCAATGTGCCCCAGACAGAAACCTCTGATGTCACAAACTAAAATAAACCTTTCCTCTTCAGAGTTCTGTATCTTAGGCAGTTGTTTGTTTGAATCACAGTGACAGAAAGCAAATGAGCTCCTTCCATGATTCCATGCCCACATTGCAGCCATTCTCAGCTCTTATGACACGTCCATGGAGAGCCACATCAGGACAGGGAAAGCCTGCAAGAAGATGCTACCTTTTAAAACCTCCCAGTGGTGTTTCTCAGCTGGGCCCTCCTGTGCCAGTACATAGGGGTGGAGCCAATCATTTGGCAACACCTGAGACACGATTACTGTCATGCTTGGTTGAGGCAGAGTGCTGCTGGCCCCGAGAGATAGACACCAAAACAACTCATCTTACACTTCACAGGATAGCTCCCTCCTCCATACTTGTCAGGATGTGGGGCAGGGAGGAAGAGGAGAAGTGCACAGCCAAAAATGCTTCCAACACTGTGGAAACTAAGAAACTCTACGATAGCATCCCAGCAGGAATGTTCATCAGTTTTCTATTGCTGTGACAAAAGAGAAATGCCTGAGAATGATCAACTCATAAGGAAGAAAGAATTCTTTATCTGGACTCATGGTCTTGGAGGTTTCCATCCATGGCCACCAGCTCCACAGACCCTGAGCCTCTGAGAAGACAAAGCATCGTGGCAGAGCAGAAGCACATGGTGGAACAAAGATGCTAAGCTCATCAAGGTGGTCTGGAAGCAACCGCTGCTTATAGCAAAGCCCCTGCTCCAAAACCCATTCCTCTATGAACCTATCAGTGAGCTGAGCCATTGATTACATCAAATCCTATGAAATCCTTTCACCTCCCAAAGGCCCCATCTCTAAACACATAAACTTGAGAGGACATGAACCGGGCAAGGACTAGCAGCAGGTGTGAGGGGGCTCTTCGCTCTTCTTAATGTACTTTCATCACTTATTTCAGAACCTACAAGCTCTTTTCCTATACAACACCATTCACAAATAACCAGGCAATTCTGGTGTAGCCTGAAAATGTTACTCAGTAGTCAATGGAGAGAGAAGGGTTAAGACTCTCAACTCAACCTCCCTCAGAGGTCTAGGTCTATGAGGGGTGTGGTACTCATGTTGTTCTCAGAGGTTTTCATGGAGGGGGGAAAAAAATAAAGATTTCCAGACATGGGGATACCAATTCTTTTCTTCCCCAATTCTGGGCATGGTCAAATCTGTTATAGCAGTGGCTACGGTTTTATAGTTACAGTGAAACTACAGCAGCACATGGCACCCAGTTCAGATGAGAGCGGTGTGGTTCCACCTGGACAAATGGAGAGTGTGATAACTTGCTGGTCCTTGGTGTGAGGATGTAGCTATCAGCATCTGAATTTAACTTTTTCAGGCAAGCAGTACAGCTGGCACAACACGGGGCCATCGGCAGTTTCAAGGTTCAGTCTAGTGTCGCAGTCAAACTGTGGCTTATAGCTAGTGCTTGTTTCAATGAATGTTGGTTGAATTAAACCAGATTTCTATCCTGATACTGTGACACACTTCCAAGTTAAACAAGTACAGGAGCAAGTGTTGCATTTAGAATGGAGTGATTCTGCTCAAGACCCTGAAGTGTGCCTAAGATGCTTCAGGCATACAGGAATGTTTGGAAGAGCCATGAAAGACAAATAAGAGTTGGTGTTAACATGGACGCATGCACTCACACACATACACACAAATACACACACAAATGTAATGCAAAGGCTGGAGATATAAAGAGGATCACATTTAAAAGTCTGTATGATGAGATAAAAGACTTGGAGTTCTTTTCATGGGAATCTATTGTTGCAAGTTTAAGTATTAAAATATACAGTCAAAGATTAGTTAAGGGCCAACTGGACTACAGAGTGAGTTTCAGAACAGCAAGGGCTACACAAAGAAACTCGTTCTTGGAAAAGAAACAAACAAACAAAAGATTAGTTGAGGGTCTGTTCTGAGAGTGTAGCTAAATGCTAGAATATGTGTCTAGGATATACAAAGCCCTGGGTTGAATTACCAGCACTACAGAAAATAAAATGAGGCACAGAGTGAAAGATGCAATGACTGAAAGGTAAGAGACAGGTGTCTTAGTCAGGGATTTTACCCACGGCGATTAAAAAAAAAAAATAACCAAAAAGCAAGTTGGGGAGCAAAGGGTTTATTCAGCTTACACCTCCAAATCATAGTCCATTATTGGTGGAAGTCAGGACAGGAACTCAAGCAGGACAGGAACCTGGAGGCAGGAGCTGATGCAGAGGCCGTGGAGGGGTGCTGCTTACTGGCTTGCTTTTCCTGGCTTGCTCAGCCTGTTGTTTTTTTTTTTTATAGAGCCCAGGACCACCTGCCCAGAAATGGCCCCCCACAATGGACTGGGCCCTCACTCACTAATCACTAATTGAGAAAAATGCCTTACAGCTGGATCTCATGGAAACATTTTTCTCAACTAAGTCTCCTTCTCTCTGATGACTCTACCTGTGTCAAGTCGACACAAAAACCAGCCAGTACAACTGACCCCACACAAGCACATCACTAGTAAGACACAACTCTTCCTTTCTAATTCATCCGCAAGATCTCACATTAAAAACATAAATAACTTTAAAAGTCTCACAGTCTTTACAAAATCAAACACATTAAAACTTCAGTCCCTTATAAATAGCCAATCTCTTTTAAAATCCAAACTCTTTTAAAATTCAAAATCTTACTGTGAACTACAGCAAAATATTTCCCTACTTCAGGGGCAAAAAATTAGGGCACAGTCACAACCAAATCAAAGCATAATCAGACTCCAACCATCCAATATCTGGGATCCTCTCACAATCTTCTAGACTCCTCCAAAAGGAGCTTGGGTCACTTCTTAGCTCTGCCCTCTGTAGCACACACAGCTCGTCTTCTAAGCTCCAGCTGGCTCCACTCCACTGCTGCTGCTGGTTTTCGTGGCCATCCCATGGTACTGTGTCATTCTTCACCCAGCGGAAGTCTGGAAGTACTGGCATCTCCAAAATGTTTGAGTCTTCTACTGCGACTGGGATGCACTTTCACCAAGAGCTTCTCACAAGCTCTCTTTCTGGTACCAAGCTTTATCTGTTCTGTATGACCCCTTCAGTCCTGGGCTTTCAACTGCCACTGAAGCTACAAGTTCACCAGTGGCCTCTCCTGGCCCCTCACAGTGCCATGCTTCAGCTGCTCTCCACGACTCCACCATGCCTTCAAAAGTACCATCTGGGTGACTCTTCCACATTACCAAGTCCAGCTGCCAGCACAAGGTACAACCTTAGCCACCTCTGGAACTCAGCTGCTTTGTGCTCTCAGAAAACACTTCCCAGAAGATTTCACTTCAGTAATGCTGGTCTCTTCTTAAATCACTGCTAATTGCTTAGCTCACCAGCTAAAAAGCATCAATTGTCCCAATAACGTTAAAAGGTTTCACTTCAGTAGTTCTGCTATCTTTGGTTCTTCAGCCCAAGCTAACCAGAACCACAGAATCTTAAATCAAAATAAGAAACAGCCCTGATAGAGGCTTTAATCGTCCTGCTGAAATTTCACAAGCCAGGTCTCCACTGTCTGCACCGCTCTCAACATTCTCATCTTCCAAGCTCCTACAGAACATCCCTCTGAGGTCTCAACACTCAATGGCTTTTCTAGTCCTTCCACAATCCTCCCAAACATAGTCAGGTCTGTGACAGCAATGCCCCACTGTGCTGGTACCAACTTGTCTTATGCAGGCTTTCTATTGCTTCAACAAAACATCATGACCGAAAAGCAAGTTATCGAGAAAAAGCTTCATTTGGCTTACACTTCAATATTGATGTTCCTCGACAAAGGAAGTAAGGACAGGAACTTCCAGGCAGACACCTGGAGGCAGCAGCTGATGCAGAGGTCATGGAGGAGTGCTGCTTACTGGTTTGCTTCCCATGGCTTGTTCAGCCTGCTTTCTTACAGAACTCAGGACCACCAGCTGAGGGGTGGCACCACCCACCATGGGGGGCCCTCCCCCATTGGTCAATAATTGAGAAAATTCCTTACAGCTGGATCTTGTGGAGGCATTTCCTCAACTGAGGCTCCTTTCTCTCTGGTGACTCAAGCTTGTGTCAAGTTAACTCGCAAAACCAACCAGCACAACAGGTGATTACAATAATCCAAGTGATGAAGCCATGGAATGAATAGAATAAAAAACAATTAGAACTCTGTGACTAATTAGATATTAGGTGGAGCAGACTAAGAGGTTAATAGTTTGGGATGTGGCTCAGTGACAGAATGTTTGCCTGGCATCCAGGAAGCTCTGGGTTCAAGCCCCAGCACCACAGGAAAAAAATAATAAAATAAAATAGAGGATAAATGTACCTTAGATGGTTGAGTGAACATTGATGTCTTTCATGGAATGAGTACGGCTGAGGAAAACAGAAGTTAAGTTTTCAATAGGATTCATTGATTTCTGTCCAGCATCCAAAGAATTGTTATTCTAGTCTATGCCTCATCAGTATTAATGTTCACTTGGTAAGGCCCTATATTTAATGCCTACTACCATCATTTTTTTTTCTAACATCATCGTAGAGTCAGAGTTGGGAGCTGGGATGGTAAGAGATGTCAAAGATGAAGCCAAACTACAAATTTCCAGGCCTGTTAGCATAGAATTACAGGATATTGTTTCTCAACATCTTCAAACTACATTATAGACCCTGACCAAGTCTTATTTCTAGATACTTCTTTTCCTTGCCCGTCTGATTCTCCCTGAATAAAAATCAATGGACTGGGTTGATATCATAGTAACAGCCTCTAGTCCTAGATAAAATTCTAACCAGCAATGCTGTCCATAGACAGAACTACATGGATGTCTCTCAGAATAATTATTCTAGATAAAAGAAATGCAAACCCGTTCAAGTAAAGAGTGCATACTGCATAGGTCCATTTCTACAAAATTCTAGAGAATACAAATTAAGATGCAATGAGAAGATTGGTACAAGAAAATCTGGGGGCAGCCGGAAGGACAGAGTTGCTACAGAGAAAAGTAAAGGGAGAGACTGAGAGGAGGCACAGAGAATTATGAGGCCCCAGGCATATTTTCCTTATCTTGATCACGGTGCTATTCCACAGGCATTCACATGCCAAAGCTGAAATGATGCACTTCACGGGCAGCTTATTATGTGTAAGTGATGCCCCAGCAAGACTGTAAAAACATATCACACAGTGATCTCTAGGTCTTTAGAGATCGTTATCACTTTTACCACAATACTCTGTGATCCCTTTTCATAAGTGACTTCAAGAAAAGTCACAGTCCCACACAAAAATCTGTTTGTTCTTGGAAAGCACCAATCATGGTTTTCTGACAAAATGTTGGGAAGAGCAACACACCCCAATAAAGCTTTTTCATAATTAAGAATAGTATTTTGCAGTGCCAAGAGGGAACACAGGGTCTCATGGATACCAAGCATAGTAACACCCATCCCCGGGCATCCAGGTTTTCAGCAGTGTTCACCCAAGCCTTTATTTGGAGATCAAATATTCTGAAAGATGACTTCTACCCTGTCATTTAGCCTACAGAAAGAACCACCTAAATCAGACAAAACCTTTTCCTAGCAACTTCCACCTTTGCGATGTAAAAGAATAGAAGCAAAGACTGTGAGGGTCGCCTTGCCCTTTGGAGTTCAGCGGGTCATTAATTTTTAAAATGAGCTCTGGTTGTGAGAGAACAGGCTGGCTCCCTCTCAGCTCACTAATACACAGCGTGGCAAGTGGACCAACCAGGCAGCACCCTAGAGGTGGGGAGATGGGGACTGCTGGGAACAGCATTACATTCTTGTCCATTTTGTTACTGTTTTGATCTCGAGTGTCATCCGAAAGCTAGTGTGCTGAGGGCTTGTTCTTTGACCTGTGGTATTATCAGGTTGTTGGAGACAGGTCCCTGAAAGAGATAGGCCGGCACCTCCTCCACTGCACTGGCCCCATGCTACACTAGTGTGCAACAGTCTGAAAGCCACAAAGCCATGTGACCATGAATTAACCAGAATTCAGAGTGAGCTCCTTAGGTTCATGAGCTCAGGTATTTTGTTATGGTGATGAAGGATGAACGTACTGCTGCAATCTACAAACTTCAACACAAACAACACCATGTAACTTGCTCGTGGGCTTAACAATGGGATGCTGGCAATGTCCAAATTAATGATTTGCAGTTTCTGATTCTCGTCTACATTCCTGCAAGTCTACGTGTGAAATAACTTGTGCGTGCACTTGAGTCTGTGTACCTGTGTACGTGGATGTATTAACCTGAAACATTTTCCAAATAAAAGAGGGCTGGCAGGATGGCTCAGTGGGTACAGGCACTTGCTGTGTAAGCCTGGAGACAACAGGACAACCCCTGGAACGAATACAAAGGTGGAAGGAAAGGACCAACGCCACAGAATGGTCTTCTGAACTCCACCCATGGCACACAGGCCCTCGCACACACACACCATGCCCGGGCATGTGATACCAACAATCATTTCAAAAATATGACTGAAAAATAAACTAGAGGTCATCTGGCTTCTGCTTTTACAATCCACCAGGTTTGTGGTTATGCTAGATAGTTTTATTTCAACTGTACAGAAGCTAAAGTCACCTGAGAGGAAGGAACCTCAATTGAGAAAATGTCTTCATTAGATTGGGATGTAGAAAAGCCTGTAGGGCATTTTCGTAACTAGTGATTGATGGGGGGGAGGGTCGGGGAGCAGCCCGTTGTGGGTGGTGCCACTCCTGGTTTGGCTGTCCCGGGTTCTATCAGAAAGCAGGCTGAAGGAGCCACTGGGGAGCAAGCCAGTGAGCAGCACCCCTGCGTGACTCTGCATCAGCTCCTGCCTCCAGGTTCCTGCCCTGTTTGAGTTCCTGTCCTGACTTTCTTCAAAGATTAGCAATGATTTTGAAGCAGAGTGTATGTTTCAGGAATTGAACTCGGGTTGTCAGGCTTGGCAGCAAACACCTGTACCTGCTAAGCCATCTCTCCGGCCCCAGACACACTATTTGACTTATGACTCAATACAACATAGCTTTAAGCTTAGCCTTCTCTCATCCCCTGTCACATAAATGATCAGAACATATAAACACGCAAGAACAGGATGAGAACATCAGCCACTTCAAAATCTATATTTTACAGGTACTTCTAAAAGGAGATAGTATCAGAAGGCTCGTGCTGTTACTGCCTCCATTCTACAGACAAAGGAACTGAGATGCAGATAGGGTAAGTCACTTTCCCAAGGTGACACAGGTAATAAAAGGTGGAAGCCGTGATATAAAGCCCAATGTCAAGGCTGATTGGGTACCTGAGTGCACTCTGTGCTGTGAGCTTTTGGCAAACAAATGTTAAGCCCTTTGTTGAAAAGATCAAGCTTACCTGCTTGGTAACTTGCTTTTGGTACCCAGTCCTTTGAGGAAGCGCTTTTTGGATCTGCTCAGTCATCTACTGCACCCCGCCCCGTCCCTACACCTTTAGAAGGGACCACTAATCTCTCTCACAGTTCACCCCAGAGTTTAAGAAGAAAATGTTAAATCACAATTACTATTTTGCGCTGCAGACTGAGCCCATTCTTTAGGCTGATAAGCCTCAGTATTTTCATTTTTCATACGTATTCACTCAACTATATTTTTAAGACGGGGTCCCCTACGTAGCCCCATTTTGCCTGTACTTTCAATCTTCCTGTCTCATTCAAGCTGGGATTTCAGGTGTGTGTCATGATGCCTGTGGTGGCTGGCCCTATGGGAAGCACTAGAGTCGACAGTAACATGAGTCCAAAGGAGAGATGGGGTCACTATTATCCCTGTCTCCAAATGTCCCTTTTGAACCCCCTGGAAGGAGACACAGAGGGGCTGGTAGAGTTTTTTCATCCACATCTCAGGCAGTGTTGGTCCCTTTACCCAGGTGTGGTGGCCACAGGGGTGACACCGGGCTCAGTGTTTGAGTGAGTGCCCACGGTTCAGTCTACTGCGCTCACTGGGCCTTTGGTAGAGCATCACTTATGTGAAACTCAACTGGGGATTCCTCAAAGAACAGGCATTGACCTCTTGGCCTTGAGCTCAGCTTTGCCAAGAGGAGGAGAACTGAAGACCAAGATAAAGGCACGATCTAGCTGCAAGTCCTATACTAGTCCGTAGGCCTAGGTACAAGGTCTCTCTGCGCACAGCATCATCCTATGTCAGTTTGGGAGACACTAAGTGAAGAGTAATTGCTATTTGCCTCTCCATTGCTCAAGTTATTCAGAATATGGGTGCAGACTCCAAGACCTTCCACTGGGAAAGAGAATCCATCCCCCTGTCATATGAGACAGGAGGAGCAATTCATCTTCCCTGTAGATAAGGAGGAGGTTTCACTGGTCCAGCCTGCACAGCTGGGAACAGGAGCAACAGACTCTGGCAATTCTTCTTTCCCTGCATTGAGGCTAGCGTGCAGCTTACTCTGATGGTGTCTGTGTTCCATCCAAGGGAGAAGGTACTTCTTGAGCCTGGGTGTGTCCTAGTGTACCAACCAATCACTCTTACGGTGTACACAGTGAAAATTTAACCTGTCTTATTCAACTGTCTTATTTAAACTCCCATAAGATCGGCACTCTGACAATTTATCTCTTAAATTTTTTGAGCCTTAAGAAATAACATTTCTAATCCAAGCATGGTGGCACACACCCATGATCCCAGCACTTGGGAGGCAGAGGCAGATGGGTCTCTGTGAGTTCCAGGCCAAGCTGGTCTACAAAGTGATTCCAGGACAGCCAAAGCTACACAGATAAACCTTGTCTGGAAAAGCAAAAACAAACTAACAAACATACAAAAAAGAAATGACATTCTTGAACTGGAGCATTGTGGCACATACCTTTAGTCCCAGGTGGAGGCAGAGGAAGGTGGATCTCTGAGTTCAAGATCAGCCTGGTCTACAGAGGGAGTTCCAGGACAGACAGGACGACAGAGAAACCCTGTCTCAAAAAACAAAAAGGGAAAAAGGCAGGAAGGAAGGACAGAGAGAGAGAAAGAAGAAAGAAAGAAAGAAAGAAAGAAAGAAAGAAAGAAAGAAAGAAAGAAAGAAAGAGAAAGAAAGATTCAGGCTGCAGAAATGGCTCAGCAGTTAAGAGCACTGGCTGCTCTTCCATAGGAACCAGGTTCAATTCCCAGCACCCACATGGCGGCTCACAACTGTCTGTAACTCCAGTTCCAGGGGATCTGACTACCTCACACAGACATACATGCACACAAAACACCAATGCACATAAAAAATGAATAGCGTTCTTTGAATTAGTACCAAAATAAACTTTAAACTATAAGTACAAGTCATAGGGAAACTCCAAGTGAGACTTTTGGAATGTCAACTTTTGATACTATCTTTATGTCAACCAAACTCATTGTTTTTCTTCCTTTCTTTTCTTTCTTTCTTTCTTTCTTTTTTTTTTTTTTTTTTTTTTTTTTGAGACAGGATTTCTCTGTGTAGCCCTGGCTGTCCCAGAACTCTCTCTGTAGACCAGTCTGGCCTCAAACTCAGAGATCTATCTGCCTACCTCTGCCTCCTTAGTGCTGGGATTAAAGGTGTGTGCCGCCGCCACACAGCTTAAGAGAGCGCATTTTTATCATAAATAATATAATCAGAGAACAGTCAAGCTGGTTTTTCATAAGGATAAAAATGGGGGGGGGGGGCGCTCAGCAGTTAAGAGCACCAGCTGCTCTTCAGAGGACCTGCATTCAATTCCCAGACAGCTCACAACTCAGCTCTAGAGGATCTGGCTCCCTCTTCTGGCCTCCTCGGGCACTGTGGGCACATGGTGCACAGACAGACATTCATGCTGACAAAATACCCATAAAACATAAAATAAAAATATTTTTTAAAACAAAAAAATTTTGTACAATTATTCATTACCACAGCTGTTGTTGTGACTCAGTTTCCCCAAAGTTAAAGCTTAATGACATTAAGAAAGGCATAAGTGATTAGACATATATTTCAAGGTCTGTCTTTGTTAACATGAACAGAGTACCATGGCTATAAGAATAGTAACAAACTTGCCTCAAGACATCCTCTGTAGACCTTGTGTAACTTATTAGGAGGTTCTGTTGGCTTTAAACTTTTATGCTTTCGTTTGGTCTCGAGGATCCTGGGTGAATGAGTTTACATCTTAACAAGGGATTCAGATATATCAACCGTTTTGGATGAGAGAGCATTCTTTGTAAACAAGAACTTGCAAGGGGGAAGTCCTCAGAACTAAAGATCTTTAATGCTGGCCTGTGACTGTAGCCTCAGAGGGCAAGCGGTACTGCTCATGTTTTGCATCCTCATCAGAAGTCATGGAGGACCGTTACCTCTTGTTTGTCTCTCGATAATTTTAGGAAACATTCAGATGTCTTAACCTTTTTGAATAGCATGAGACATGACTGACAAACTTACTACCTGTTGTGAGAAAATTTCCCTGGAGGAAAATTCAGCAGTGTCTATTTATGTACAGTAGCTTTTCCATACCTGCATAAGTGGAGGCCCCCTTTTTAAGTCGTGTGTGTGCATGTGTGTATGTGTACATGCATGTGCGTGTGTGTGTGTGTGTGTATTCGTTTCCCCCAAAACCTTGAGGCCCAGGGCTGGGGTGGTCTCACCCATTTCTTCCTCCTGTAAAGGATTAATACTATATAACAGACCCAGCTGTGATGGCTTCAGGCAAGCACAGCTAAAAGCATGAAGACAGTAGTTGTTGAACTGAGAAGACACTAGACAACAGCATCTTATTTTAAAAAGTTGGATCTAAGTTATATAGGGAGAAACAGTAAAATAACGTTGTCTGTGAGGAAACTTCTGAGGCAGACATGTGTTGTCTGCAGTGGGTGGGTCAACCCCCATCTCCAGAGTGAGCTTTTCACAGCGTGTGACAATTTATCAACACCATCTAAATCAAAAAGGCATTTTTAATAAAACTGACCCCAGTAGTTTATATTGGGCAGGATGGAGGCTGCTTGCTCAAATGTTCTTTTCTTTCCTTTGGACAGGTTGAAAGGCTTAATTATAATTCATCCCTGAGTTACTCGACAGGAGGAAGAGGGTGTGTTTACAGCTCAGACATGAAGTTCACTTCCTCATACTCCTCCTGGTTCTTAGGATGTTGTCCGAGTCACTCTTCCATATGGGAATGAGAGGCAACTGCCCTGGTGGCATGGCTCGCTGGTTTCTCCACAGGTTGCCCATTCCTCATAGGGTACGTCCCTTAAACTGTTCATCCTTTCCCCGCCTCCACTACGCCCTCATGCACCTTCATTGTCTTCTCCACCTCTTGCTCATAAGGACTTTTTAGAAATGTGTTGCCTTGCAGGTGGCGCAGCAGAAGAATACGTCTGCCCTTAGCCTAATCATCAGTCGTGTTTTCAGCATCCTCCTCACTGCCCTTAGCCTAATCATCAGTCATGTTTTTAGCATCCTCCTCAGCATCCGTAGATGAAACCAATGGGGACAACAAAAGAATAAGTAGCTGGTTTAGGAATGGGATCCCCACGATCCCGCACTGCAAACCAAACGGCAAGCAAGGCCTGTGGCCTCCAGAAGTACAGCAAAGGAGAAGGCTGGGGAAACATGACAGTACAAGTTCAAAGCACAGGACTCGATCCCAGAATTCTTAAAATCGTGCCCCTCTTGCCCAAGAAACCACCTATGAAAGCACTCATTCAGCCTGTTGGTTTTGATTTGGAAATTGATACATGAACAGGGGAGTTGAGAGTCGAAGAAGAAATCAAGGGATGACCACTTCGAATTTCATTCCAGATCTTGACCTACTAAGACCTTGGAAGATGCTGTGGGTGTCCCGTTAAAGAAGGTACCTCCATTCTCTGTGTGCAAGCCACCTGCTTTTGCACTGAACAACAGCATGCTCACCAGAGAAGATGATGATGATGCCCTGGCTGGTGGGAGAACTGAAATAGCAGAAAGCAGTAGCTTGCTTCAAGGCTCACCAGCTTCTTTTTTTTTTTTTTTTTTTTTTGTTTTTTTGTTTTTTTGTTTTTTTGTTTTTTTTTGGCTCACCAGCTTCTTCCAGGAGACCTTTGTTCCCTAGAAAGAGGGGGAAAAATCAGTTTCTGATCTGGACCTTTGTCACCATCACCTGTGAAGAGAGCCAAGAAGCAGCCAAAGATCCAAAAGAAAATGACTGAAATGGAAGCCCAGAAAATGCAGTATCTGTGGGAAGCGAGACAACAGGAAGAAGAGGAAGGGCTAGCTGGACTATGGAAAGAACTAAAGTGCAAAGCAAATCCAATACATACAAACATGTCTGTGCACCATATGTGTGCAGTGCCTGTGGTGGGCAGAGGCACCTGAAACTGGAATTACAGTTGCTGGTGAGCTGCCATGGGGGTGCTGGGACTCAAACCAGGGTCCTCTGCTGGAGCAGTTAGCGTTCTTAACTGCTGAGCCATCTCTCCATCCCTCCTATTTGATGCTTTTAAAACAGTCAAATTGCCCTTCTTTAGAGAGGAAGGTCCAGAAACTTTCCAAAGCAAGACTGTCTGCAAAGGAAGTGTTGTGCGACTTTTTCTCTCAGAATATCCTTATTTTTCCATTAACTTCTTCTCCAGATGCCATCCAATCATAAATGTTATAGCTTCAGAGTATCTTTTTCCAAACTAAGTGCACTTTTTAAACATCGGGTAAATTTTTCCTTCCATAAGATGATGCGGCTCACATAAAAATCTTTTCAGGGATCTTTACTTAAGAACCAGGGAGATGGCTGGGAAGGAGGGGTAGGGGTTGGGGGAATATGTGGGACTCTGCCACACAAGCCTGAAAACCTGAGTTTGATCCCCTGAACCCACGGTGGAAGAAGAGGCTACAGTGAACCTCTGATATACTGAGCCATTTGCCATTTCATTGCAGGCATTTTGTCAAGCTCTTTCAGGATGTTTGATTGGAACATGACAAATTTAGGCCAGCAGTTTGGGTTGTCAAGGGGATATTAGGGCCAGATCAACATCTAACTTGAGGCCCAATTGTTTGAAAAAAAAATTTAAAGCAAGCCAAGACTGTCTTTGGGAACAGAGGGATTAATGCCCATGTTTGTAGGTCTAAACATGAGCCAAGGCCAGTTTCCTGCTCTGGAATGTCCTCCAGAGACAGAAGTTTCACTGGAATGAAATTCCCAAGAGTTTCCAGAGAGAAGAATAAAAGACTCCTGAAACAGAATCTAATTCCCAGGACACCACAGCAAACAAATGGGCCCTCACCCACATGCTTGTGGAGCAGGGAAATGGCTGATGTTGGGTGTCTCCCAAAATAGAAAAGGCTGGCCTCTGGGGTATTGGAGGTCTAACTGGACGGTAAGAGCAGGAAAGCTTACCAAGTCTGCAAACAAGGACTCCAGACTGAAACCTCTGCTCCACTCCCACATCCGTGAGGCTGCTAGGAGCTGAGGCTCCAGACTGGGTGAAGCCTCCAGTGGTGGACCTGCCTGCTGCTCAGCCTTAGTGAGCACTAAGGACAAGAGTGGTGCCTGGAAGGCAAAGAACGCTGAGAGGCTGGAGACATGGCATAAGACTGAGGGGAAAGAGGAGCCCCGTAGGGCTGGAACACCCTGGAAGCCCTTCCTGGGCTTTGGAACCAGTATGTAAAACAATGTAAGAGTTGTTTGTGAAGAGAAACAAAAGAGAATTTAGATGACCTCAAACAGTTGAAGCAGGCTTTATTTAATGCCAGAGAGGTGGCTTCTCAAATTCTGTCCACACCCTGGACAGGATGAAGGATCGGAGTTCAAGAGAATGCAGTTACGAGCTTCGAGCTTGAGAGGTTTTGTAGCTAAGAATGAGGAAGTGGAAGGGGTTACATTACAGACAGAATGGGGAGTAAGCCAGTTATCTTAGACAGCTTAGCTGGTTTTGAAACTACAGGGTCTGTTTTCTGCTTTTGTTGCCACTGGGTATTGGGGGGGGGGGCAGCTGCTTTTCTTCTACTGTCTCCAAACATCTGGCTGCAGGGAACTTTGAATTCAGTTTCAGTGCCTTGGCTTTTGGGAGAGGACAAAGGGGTTCCTTTCCTTTCCTTTTCCTGAGTCCTACCACCGTCCAACATTGACGACTGGCCATCTACCGTATGGAAAAGTTTTCTCATTTACTTAAAGCTGGAATTAAAGCCCGCACTTCCGGCCCTGCAAATAAAATCACCTCACAGGCTGATTTAGAAATACCCGGCTAAGGGAGCAGCTCGGGAATAGAGTGCGGCCACAAAGCCCTTTCTTAGGTCCATCTCCAGGAGAAAAGGCCCAATATGAATGCCCCAATACTATGTTGCTGCTGAGTGAGGACATGAAAGGGCCTTAGACATAAAGTCCGGCTTTCTTCCTGGTCCACTATGTCCCAGGGTGCAGATGGAGGGACATAAGTTCACGGTGGCTGGTTTTAAGCAAGACAGGAAGCCTGAACTATTAAGGAAATGCAAAGGAAGTTTTTCACGACTGTTGTTGGCCTCACCCCTCATAAAATTCAGATTCCGTTCATTAAAATCAGGACAATAATTCCTTGTTAATTACTTTATGTTGCTGTGGGGACCTCAAGGGCAAACAAAGCTCTCAGAAAAATATAAAGAGCAATTCAGAGCAGGACTGTTGACTAGCGACGTCATAATCTGCGCTTTTGGAAGTTTTTTTTCCTTCGGCTGGTGCAGCAGGAAGGCAGCGAACAAAGAACAGGAACGCCGCATCGCATTGGCGCCTGCTCCGGAAGAAAAGAGACCCAGCTCGACCTGAAGCGAAGAATCTCTAGCAATCGCCAAGGCCAAAACCTCGGGATGTGATACTAGGTGTCCGGAACCCACTCTGCCAGAGCTGGGCACCTGCTCCATAGCCGTCTTCAGACCAGGTCTGTCCGAGGCCGCTGAGCCGGCTCGTGGGCACCCCCTGGCGGCACTGCCGAAAACTGCCGAACACAGAGCGAGGGGCGGGGCGGGGCGGGGCGGGGTGGGCCAGGCGGGTGAGCACGGGGTAGGGGCGGGTCTTTTTTTTTTTTTGCGCGGACTGATGGCGTCATCGAAGCGCCTGGCCCGGAAGGAAGTAGCGTGCTGAGGGGTGTGGCGGTTTCTGCGGTTGCATTGGGGTTTCAGACGTGTACGGAGCGCCTGGAGGGACAGCCTGGTACGCGGCCCCCCCGCCCCTCAGTGCACGTTCGGCCTCCCAGCGGCTCGGGGCTGGAGCTGGCTCACCGAGCTCCGGAGCCCTGGCCCCGACAGCTCCTCAGCCCGCCCACCCCGGAGCAGCAGAAAGAACCCCCGTCTGTCCAGTCCCTTGCCCATGGTTCCGTGCGGAAGCTCTTGGATGTGCCTGTCTCGCGGAGGAGGGCGGGGAAAGGGCACGAGGGGGCGTGGGCTGGTAGTGAGGACTTTTGCAGAGAGGAGGAGGCTTCTGCCGCCGGGTAGCTGGAGGCCGCCACGGTAAAATAAGTCGGACCTGAAGGGTGGAACTCGCGCTCGGTGCCGATGTGCCCGTCCTTCCCCGTCGTTTTTCCAGATCATTCAGTGTTCGGGAAATGAGTTTCTAGGTGTAACTGCCGCACATCGGTACCTGGACAGTTTTGAACCTTCCAGCAGTCCAGAGTCTCCAAGCCTGTGGCACTTTTTCCTATAACCACAGGGCTTGGGGGCAAAGGATATGGGAGAAAGTGGTTTCGGTTTTGTTAAGAGTATCTGTCCCGTTTAAGTCGAAGGAGTAACAGGGAAGGTGGATGACAGGCCAGAAAACTCAGTTGCTTGTTGTCTCTCTCCCTAGGGTCCCAAGGGAACGACTGGTGGTTTCCTTCGCAATGGCAGGCAATTAGAAATAGGAGGCTCCGACCAGAAATGTATAGATAGCCACAGCTGCCTGTTATTTGACATCCTCTGTAATTTGGCCCAACACACTGCAACTGCCTCTCTTCCTGACTAGTATAAGTGTCTCCAGTGACAACCCATTAATGAGAAGTGAAGAGAAGGCTGTGTTTTGAACGCTGCCGAGTTGGCACCGAATCTCCCTTAAGTATAGCAGTATCTGGAGCTAGTGCCTCTTCGCTTCCCACAGTTAAGGAATGGAATGTTGACGGAGAACAAGGATGAAACGAGCTGTAGATCTGTTTAGCACTGCATCCTGCCAAAACAGGCTGCTTGTGAATCACGTTTCCTGAACTACAGCTTGGTGAGCTACTCTGAGTATGGCCACCTCTCTCCTGTATGTCAGACCACATTGTCACTTATCTGTAGGTTACAGGTTCACTGATGGCTCAGTTGGGAGCAATTGTGGCTGTGGCTTCCAGCTTCTTTTGTGCATCCCTCTTCTCATCTGTCCACAAGATAGAAGAAGGACATATTGGAGTATATTACAGGTAAGGCAGAAACTGGCTCCTTTCCCTTGTCCCTGGCTAGGAGATCCTGCTAACATCTGTTTGTTTTATTAAGTAGAAGAGTCTTTTCCAGGTGGAGCTTTTAAGGCTGTGGCCATAGGTAAGGGTGCCTGTGTGCGTACTTATTTAAATTTGTAAACTTAAAATTGTCTTTAGTATTTTAAGGCACTGCTGATACATTATCTATGGGTTTAAAGACAAAAGTCTCAAGGAATCAGTGTGCTTTCAAGGTCATCTGTGAGATACTGTCTTCTCTTGCATCCCTTGAGGAATCTTATCTACACACTGCAAGGCTACCTCTGTAAAAGGTGGCAGAGTCCCAGTTCTTGGTGGTAACTTGAGAAGTGCACTCTGTTAACTTGAGAGACTGTTTTAAAGTAAATATTTCAAAACCTTTTAAAGCCTCTAGAAGATGGTCGGTGTCAGTCAAGGCAGCGTAAGGAGAGTGACTCTTAAATAATCTGGAGTCACTTTCTTTCCAGTGGCTTCTGTGGCTAAAGTTTTCATTTTAGGTTTTAGAAGGTGAATGTGCTTGGCTGAGGATCACACTCAGGCTAATGCATGCTGGGTAATGGCCCTGCTCCTGAAATATAACCCCGGCCCTCAATGTAAGCCTTTATGACCCCACTGCCCCACTTGAGACAGGGTCTCACTGTGTAGCTCTGGCTTGCCTGGAGCACTCTGTAGACCAGACTAATTTAAACTCACAGAGATCCACCTGCCTCTGCTTCCAAGTGCTAGGATTAATGGCATGCGTCAACATGTTCAGCTTGACCCCTTCTTTTATATGGGTCCTGTAATATGTATAGGCTGCCATAGCAAGCTCTAAAATGCTTGCTAAATTAGAGTCGTAGCTCAGTGGGAAAGCGTTTGACTAAATACTCAAGTCCCAGAATTAAAAAATAATGATTAAAAAAACAGATGTGACCTTTTATTGCATTCTTCCTCCTCTTTAGTGATTTATCTCTACCATCTGCTTTCATGTTCCCCAAAACTTTTTAGTTTGCCACTCACATGCAACTTGATTAGAAATATGTCAAAACACATATTTAATTTGTATTGAAGTGACTTTAAAATTATTCTTGAGCCAAGTATGATGGATCAACACCTGTAATTCCACTACTTGGGTGAGGGATAAGGCAAGATTACTATGAGTTTTAGGCCACCCTGGGCTACATAGCAAGTACTAGGTAAATCAGGGCTATGTAGCAAGAGGTATGTCTCAAAAACTGGTGATCTATCATATGTGCGCCCTAGATTCTTCTAGAGTATGGTCAGGTATAAGAAGGTGAACTACCTTTTTTTGCTCTAAGTTAGACTAAAACTTTGGTTAAGATCCTTTGGCCTTCCTCTGTGAATTAAATTCCACTTGCTTCCTCTATCGTGGAGTCGGTCACTTCCAACTCTAGTATATTTAAGGAGCAGGCTGCACCCGTTTTGGTAGAGTACTTTACTAGAATGTATGCTGCCCAAGGTTCAGCCCTAGCACTGCCAAAGAAAGTTATTTTATTGCCCCTGTCTCTGTACTCCAACCGTGATGCTGCTCATTGAAACTGGGTTTAACACTCTGGTGATTACCATAGGTCAGCAGCTCTGACAGGCTTCTCTCTGATTGTGTGCAGCCAGGGAGTCTGCTCTTTGTGCTTAGTCTATGTACTTCTTGGATGCAAAAAGTATGACTAATGGCTTTATGTTTTTCCATCAGGCTTCCTAGAATGTTCAAGCTGAGACAGAAGGAAGAGAGGAAGAAGGGGTAGACATGACACTGGCATGTGTCACCCTTCATTAGGTTTTTGTAGGAGTAGACAGATGGTTATGGTTGGCCCGTAAGTCTTGATCTAGGACAGTGCTTCTCAGCCTTCCTAATGTGCGCCCCCAACCATAAAATTGTGTTCGTTGCCACTTCCTACCTTGCTACTGTTGTGAACAGTAATGTAAATATCTGTGATTTGGAGTGGTCTTAAGCAACCGCTGTGAAAGGGTTGCCTGATGTGAAAGGGGTCATGACCCACAGGTTGATCTAAGGGATCTCTCTTGGGATACTGAAGCTGCCATTCTCCGTTTTCTACAGAGGTGGTGCCCTGCTGACCTCCACCAGTGGCCCTGGTTTCCATCTCATGCTTCCTTTCATCACATCCTATAAGTCTGTGCAGGTATAAGCAGCTTATGTGGTGGGTGGGTTCATTACAAATTTGGGTTGTTGGCTAATACACAATTTGAGATTATTTAGCCGTAGGATGAATAAAATGCCTTTTCAGAGACTGAAAAGACTCTCTTTTTCTCTCTCACACACACGGAGTGTGGGGGGAGAACAGTCAGAGGCTCTTTTAATATTACTGGAACAATGAAATGGCTAAGCAGAGCCATTGCCTCGCTTTGGCCTATGAGCCCCAAATGGAAATTGTTTTCTTACTTTTGAGGTGAGGCTAAGGAAGAATTTTTTATGAATGTTTAGAAGAAAGTCAAGTGTGTGTGTATTAAATCACAGGTTACCATGTCAGATGAAAATAAAACATAGAATTTTCCATATGCTTATTTGAAATTCAAAACTATAAATATAATTGTATGGGGACATGGTTGGTTGGGTAAGGGCCAATGCCATGTAAAATAAGAATAAGAATACTACCCCCTCCTGGCTGAAGTAGACTAAGCATCTCTAAAGTATATCAAATGAAGATTGAGCTGGAGAGATGGCTCAGTGGTTAAGAGCACTGGCTGCTCTTCCAGAAGACCCAGGTTCAATTCCCAGCACCCACATGGAAGCTCACAGCTCACAAATGTCTCCAGCCTGTTCCCTCACACATGTAGGCAAAACACCAGTGTAAATAAAAATAAATTATATTTTTTAAAGTATTTCCAACTAAGAAAACTCAGACTTGAAGCATAACTTTGAAGCCAGCCCAGCGCAGCACTGAGGCTGTCACACTGAGATAGAGGCTGGCATGCGCCAGGCTCTGAGCTCAACTCCCAGGATGCGTGTGTGCGCGCGCGAGCGAGCGAGCGAGCGAGCGAGAGAGAGAGAGAGAGCGAGAGAGAGAGAGAGACCCCGCAGAGTGCCCATTGTGAGTTTCTTCCCTTTGCCTTGCTGTGTGGCCTTCTCAGTACTTTGGGTAGCTATTCGTATGAGTCTCACAGTTGAGCAGGCACTATATTCTGAAACAGGTCAAAAAGGAACCTGCTTCTTCAGCAGGGCTAAAGTACACTCTCTAGCCCCAAAGTCAGCCATGTTCTGTATGATCCTGCCCATCCCACAGTGCTTTATGTACAGCGACACAAGAATAGACACTTTTGCTTGGTTTCAGGTCACAGCCTGGAAAGGAGGTTAGGTGGGACAGTCATGTTAGCAAGAGAGAAGCTCAGTCCAAACAAGTAGTCACTTGTAAAGACAGAGGCTTTGGGGGTTCCAAATAGTAGGTTTGTCTCTTTGTCACTGCCCATTTTACATTATTTGTTGTTTCCTCTGTTTCCAGACGACTCTCCAAACAGATGAAGTGAAGAATGTACCTTGTGGGACCAGGTAAGGTACCCAGAATAAAGCTGGTGACACCTAGCAAGTACAGAAAGGCTGAGGACCCATGGCTGGCAGTGATAGATCACATGAGGGAAGGCAGTGCCAAACTGAAGGGACAGTGAAGCCAGGAGGAGAAAGAAATTCCAGGTGCCCAGTGCACTCTGAAGACCTATTAATCTTCTTCATTCTTTCCCATTTAGTCATTTGCTTTGATCTAAAGATAGGGACTACCCTTTCCTTCCTGACCATGCAAAGGTTCTTGCTATTTTCTTTGTGGAGGCCGGAAGCTCTGCATACCACCTGCTCAGAGGTGTGAGCCGCCTCACATTCCATGAACAAAGCAATCTCCTCAGGAGATGTCGCCAGATTCCAGAGCACACTGGTAACTTCTTTGTCACTTGTTCCTCCAATAGTGGTGGTGTGATGATCTACTTTGACAGAATTGAAGTGGTGAACTTCCTGGTCCCAAATGCAGGTATGTCTTCCAGTTTGTCAATACAGGCATTTGTCTGGGCCCCACAAAAATTGGGAAGTTTGAAGTCTTGGCTTTTTCTTATGCTGAGCTCTCTCCTCCACAGTGTATGATATAGTGAAGAACTATACTGCAGACTATGACAAGGCCCTCATTTTCAACAAGATCCACCATGAGCTCAACCAGTTCTGCAGCGTCCATACACTTCAGGAAGTCTATATCGAGCTGTTCGGTAAGAATGTAGTGTTCGTTGTCATGGTCAGTACCAGCCTTCCCCCTCCCTGAGGCGTGTTAGGCTCCAGCAGTCCTACATATGTCTGCTTCTGAGCTACCACACCATGGAATATGGAGCCAATCACCAAGAGAGTGCCAGATAATATGAGAACAGCTGAACATAGTGGTCTATATGTGTAATCCCAGCACTCAGGAGGCTACAGCAGGAGGAAAGCAAGTTCAAGGCCACTCTGGACTACAAAGAAATAACCCCCCAAAAAGAAAAAAAAAATAATATGTTAAGAACAATCAGAAGAGGCACATGCCTGTAATCCCAGCACTTAGGGAGGCAAAGACAGGCGGATCTCTGAGTTTGCATCCAGCCTGGTGTAAAAAATGAGTCCAGGACAGCTACAGATACACAGAAACCCTGTCTCAAAAAAAAAAAAAGAACAATGGGAAGCTCCTCAGAGTAGTCAGACATGCTTTGGAGTAGAGTGGAGTCAGGCAGTCACTGCTGGCCTGAACAGAGGACTGGAACAGGAGTGTTCTCACTGTCCCTGGAAGACTACTCTATGTTGAGAACTCAGTGGCTGCTAGAAGACGCTCACAAGACCATGTAGCCTAACATACTTTATTCTTCCCTCATACAATCCATCCTGCCCATAGCTTCCCCACCCTCCACGCCTCCCAGGCCTCTTCCCACCTTCCCTCTTCCTTAGATCCACTCAATACCCAGTGTTTCTCTCGAAAAGAACAGGCCTCCCAGAGATAACAACCAAAAATGGCATGATAAGATACAGTAAGACCAGTCACAAACCCTCACTGGGTCCAAGAGCAAGAAAATGAGAGCAGTGTTGCTAGTAGCTAACAGAGCTGAAGGAGACCCTTCCTCTCCTCTGTCACTTGAGTGTTCTTCCCACTGAGTGCAGGGCAACCGGTGTTGTGTGGAGAGAGCGGTGTGTCCATGCTCAATTCTAGAACTAAGGAAAGAAGTGTAGCTTTTTACACTTTCCAGAACCTTGTTGGCATCCTCCCTCCCCTGTAGAGATGAAACACTAAGTTACAGGGAACCCCATGCTTAAGCGCACACCTTCTGTCTTTTCACCTGGCCACGGGAAACACGGCCTTGACTTTTGTAGCAGAAGCATCCTAGTCAGTGTTATGGTACCCTTGTGGCACTCTGTTTAAATCCACTTCTAGACCTTTTCTAGGAGCCATTGCTGAAAGCAAATGACTTCTTGACACTTGGGCTGTGTGATGACTTTTTTCCAGGAACATTCATAAAACAGCATTTTTGTCAGTGCTGGGGATGGAAGCCATGTCCCACAGCATGCTAGGCAAGTAGTCTACCACTCAGCTGCATCCTCATCCAAAGAGTACTTCTTAGAAGTAAAAGAAAAAATACCAAAGTTGGTTGTGATCATAATTAACCAAGTTGTCAGGCGTGTTGGCACAGCTATTACTCCCAGCACTCAGGAAGTAGAGGCAGCAGATCTCAGCGACTGTGAGACCAGTCTAGCCTGCATAGTGAGTTCCAGGCCAACCAAGGCTACACAGTAAGAATCTGGCTCATCATCATAATAATAATAAATCAAACAGTTCATTTTTTTACACTTTTACACTGAGATTTAGGAAATCATTCAAATCACTTTCAGTTTTTCTGCAGTAGAAAATAGACCTATGTTCAATTTAATAATCTGTATTTTATTGGTTTTCAATTTACTATATTTTCAAAAAATGAAAATTTTACTTTATCTTTTTATGTCACGCTAATAGAAATCAATGAAATATAATTTTCTAGCCATTGTTTTAGGACACATGTACCACTAATGAACATTTCAAGGTATATGAAACATTAAAAGACAAAGAATCTCTCATGTTCCTGGAAGGAAATTAAAGTAGACTGTTTTGTATTTGAAAACTTCTTGCTCTCTAGACAGATACACTTACTACCTATTAAGTTGTTGCTTCTGTAGAGTGGATCTGGAGGGAAATGTATTTGCCTTAAAACTTTCCTTTTGTGGGTTGATGTCTTAGCTAGGGCTTCTGTTGAGGTGATGAAGCACCATGGCCAAAAGCAACTTGGGGAGGAAAGGGTTTGTTTAGCTTACGTTACCACATCAAGGCCTATCATTCAAGAAGTCAGGGCAGGAACTCAAGGCAGGAACCTGGAGGCAGAAACTGAAGTAGAGACAGTGGTGGAGGGCTGCTTACCAGCTTGCTGTCCATGCTTCACTCCACTTGTATGTTGATACAGCCCAGGACCACATGCCCAGGGGTGGCATGGCACACAGTGGTCTGGGCCCCCACATCAATCATAATGAAGAATGCCCTATAACATGCCCATGGGTTAGTCGTCAGTTGAGGTTCCCTTTTTCCACTTGACTCTAATTTGTGTTGACAAAAAGAAACCAGTATGGTACTTGTTTCTTCTTGATCTCTTAAGCCCATATCAGATACTAGTTTTATGTCTTCTTCCCTCAGTACTAAAAGGCCTGTGAGAACATATTTACACATAGAAACATTACAAGTCCTTGCCTACCGATAGGACAAGTGAGAATATAGTTTTAACATTATAACAATCAAACACAGTAATTAAGCGGGTGTTTCTCTCTTCTCCTTGGCCCCCACCCCATCTGTTCTGTCTGTCTCCCTCTCTGTATGTGTATGTTTGTTGCTAGGTGGAATCCAGGGCCCAAGTTATGTGTGTCCAGCAAGTGTTCTACCACTGTGCCAATTCCCACCCCACCCCCAAACCGAAAGGTTCATGTTTTGGTTACTAGCTAGCTTTCATCAGCCACAGCGTGAGCATCTATGAAAGAAGGGAGACCCGCTGTTCCTGAGAAACAGCTGACTAAAGCAGGTGGCAGCGCACAATAACAGGAGTGATTCTGCCCAGACTTCCCAGCCTGGTTCTGTTGACTAGTTTTTTGTGGGTTTTTTGTTTTGTTTTGTTTTGTTTTTTCAGGATCTCAGTGAGATCTCACTAGTAGAAGGCAAGGAAGAGAAGGCCCAGGCCAGAGGCCTGTTTTAGGACACATGTACCATGGTGTTGCTGTGGGTCAGTGACAGCCTTTCCCACACTTTCCTAGAAACAACTCACATTTGAATTCCAGACGAGGAACCAGAACCAAAGCAAAGACAGCATATCAGAAGACACACGCTGGGCTGGGGGCGTTAGCCCAGTAAAGTGCTTGCCTCTTAAGTATAAGGGTCTGAGGTTGATCTCGAGACCCCAAAGCATGTGTAGTGCCATAACACAGGAGAGATGAGACAAGACAGCCCTGGGCCTCACTGGCCAGCCAGTCTAGCCTAATGGATGAACTCAAGGCAGAGAGCGATCCTGTCTCAAAGGAAGTAAATACTGTTTATGAGGATGACACCCGAGGTGGTCCCCTGACTTCCATGCAGACACATATGTGCACATGTACTCAAAGGCCAACACAAATTATAGAAAAAAAGAAAAAAGACATGGGATGATTTTCAGAAGACTAAATTTCATTTTCCCCTTGTGTTGATAGAATTCATAGTGAAAGCAATACGGGCTCTCCGGAAGATTAGGCCAGGGTTTTTGTTTTTAGTTTGTATGTCTGTGTGTCTCTGTCTGTCTTGTCTCTGCACATGTGTGAGTGTGAGTAGGTGCCATGTGTGTTGGTTAGGGAAGTGCCTGCAGAAGCCAAAGAGGATGTCAGATCCCTTGAAGTTGTGATTTCAGGTGATTAGGAGTGGAGCTGGTAACTGAACTTGGATAGTCTGGAGTAGCAGCAAGGGACATTTGTTTTTGCTATGGGGTCTTACACTGTCGATCAGGCTGGCTCAGAACTCACTGTGTTATCCAGACTGGTCACAAATTTATGACACTCCTGCTATAGCATCCTAAATGCTAGAGTTACACACCCGAGCCCCTCCCCCCACCCCATACCTCCAAAATTAATTCTGATTTGATCATATCTATAATAGTGCAGCAAGTACTCTTAGCCACTAAGCCGTCTCTCAGGCCCTTGTTTTTTAACTAAGTAAAAGATTTAATATACCTAGCTTTTGGTGACAAGACCTCATTGTGTAGCCCAGGCTAACCCTATGGTTCTCCTCCTTTGGTTTCCCAGGTGCTGGGTTACAGGCGTGTCCCTCCAGCTTAACTTGGTTCTTTTCTGAACACCTGCTATAGCTATTCTATCGCCCTCCTCTGAGGGATCCGTGAGCCTGCCTTCTGTTGATGCCAGTTGAGAAAGGCTACTCAAGGAATATTTTTAAATTGCTTTTTGTTTCTTAAGCTTAGGCACCCTGTAAGGTATGGTATGATTAAACAATGAGGGGGTTTTATTTTGAGGATAGAGTAAAGGATTACTTCTATATCCCTTCCATGGAGGATTGCTTCAGGGTCTTAACTTAGATCTCTGGCTTGGTGTGTGCACTATGTTGGAAAAACTAGTTGGTGAGCTAGTGTTTTTGCTGGTGCTTTCCCCACATTCTGCTCTCCTCACCTAGACAGTATAACAGGTCCATTTGTGTCTTTGTTGATTCCAGATCAAATTGATGAAAACCTCAAGTTGGCTTTGCAGCAGGACCTGACCTCCATGGCCCCTGGGCTTGTTATCCAAGTAAGCATTGCCTCATGGGAAGTACTTATATTTGATACCGTGTGCTCTCTCACAAGGGATACTCTTTTAGCACAAGGACACAAAGAGCCAATTGGTGCTTATGTCCCTGACCATTTTCATTTTCCCATCGGTTGTTATTTGTGCCCTTCTCCAGGCTGTACGAGTGACAAAACCCAATATACCTGAGGCAATCCGCAGGAACTATGAGTTGATGTGAGTAAGCTGACCACCATGAGCATCCCTCAACCCATCCCAGAGCTACAAGCTCTGATTTTCCTCCTTCCCTTAGCATTTGTTAGTCTGTTGTTCTAGAAGGTCGGGTAGGCATGCCAGCACTCAGGGCACAGAGGAGCCCTGGAGAGCAGTGATGCTTTTAAAGCTGAGAGAATCATAGCAGTGGAGATAATGGGGACAGGCGAGTAAGTTTGGGGGTGAGTCTATTTTATTAGTTTCTGTTTTATTTTGCTCTGAGAAAGGGTCTTGTTAAGTATCCAGGCTAGCCCAAGCTCCTATGCTTAAGCTGTCCTTCAGCTTCCTGAGTAGCTGGGACTACAAGCATACTCCTAGGTTCTGTGTTTTATTTCTCACAAAAGAAAGCTGTGTGCTTGTATGCAACAGATCAGTAAAGGCTGAGCCACTGAACAGCTTTACATGGGAGAGCAAAGATGCCTGAGTATGCTGCTCAGCCAGAGCTGGGTTTCTGTCGGGGAGCGCTAGGGTTCCCCAGCCTCCAGCACAGCCTCACAGCTGTGTTTTTCCGTTCCAGGGAGAGCGAGAAGACAAAGCTGCTCATTGCAGCCCAGAAACAGAAGGTGGTGGAAAAGGAGGCCGAGACAGAGAGGAAAAAGGCCCTCATTGGTCTGCACCTGGTTCTCTAATCCTCTTTCAGGGAAGAAGGGTTGAGGATGGAGGGATGGTGCAAGAAAAGGCAGGGCATGGTAAAATCCTCCAAAATGCTTCCGGTGTGTGTGGGGGTTAGCATTCATAGCCTCAGGAGCCAAGTGGAAATTGTCAGATTGTAGACAACAGATTGTAATGAGTCTTGAGGTTTTTGTATCTCTGAAATGGAAGGAGCACTTCTCTTAATAAGAACGACCACCATTTACTGAGAACTTCACATGTGAAGTAATTCAATTGTCATATCACCACCAGAGGAAAGTACTGTCATTTGCGTGGACATTTTGGTTGGTTTGGTTTCTTAACTATTAGTTTTTATGACTCTGTGTGTGTGTGTGTGTGTGTGTGTGTGTGTGTGAGAGAGAGAGAGAGAGAGAGAGGTGTTCCTCTTCGGAGGCGCTCATATGCCATGGCACAGTTGTGGGGGTCACAACAACCTGCGGTTGGTCGCTCTTCACACTGTGTCCTGACATTGCCTGACTTGGCTGGCAAGCCCATGTACCCACTCAGCCATCTTGAGATGCTGTTCTCTTGATGCTTGAATTCAGAGATTTGTAAAAATATGTCCAATGCCATGTGGCTAATAAGAGGAACCCCTAGATCTCCGGTGCACTCAAGCTGTTTCTTAAAGTGAAGTGTCGGGTAGAACTTATTCTTTAAGAGGTTGACTTGGGAGAGAAGTTAGGTTGTGTCCCTGGCTCCCCAGGCGCACCCACTCCCATTCCTACCGCATCAGCTCCTTCAGCTATTTCCTGCCGATGTTGTCCTCCTGTGCTCACTGGGATATTCGTCTCTGCTCAGGTGTGCCCCTGGAGCTGCCCTCTGTGGACTTGGCTCCATCTGAGCAAACCCATTCAGGTATTAGGGCACTGAGATCAGGGAAGAGGTGCAGTCAACCAGGCTTTCTGTTTTTACATGTATCATCTGTGTGTGATTGTATGGGCACATGCATGTGTGGTGCATATTTGGAGGCCAGCAGACAACTGTGGGAGTCAGGTCCCTCCTTTCACCATGCGGGCCCCGGGACTGAACTTGCACCATCAGGCTTGGCAGCAGGCACCTTTACCCGCCGTCTCACCACCCTAGCCAAGCTCGTGATGTGTCAGCAATAAATCCTTTCTCAACTTCATTCACTCAGAGGCAGAAAAAGTGGCTCAGGTTGCAGAAATCACCTACGGGCAGAAGGTAATGGAGAAGGAGACGGAGAAGAAGATTTCAGAAATTGAAGGTGAGTAGTTGGATGTTGTGCCTGACAGAGCATGGGTGACTGAGTCATCTCCTGTGTTCGTTAGTCTCTGTTCAGGATGTTATGGTATCTCTGAAATACTAGCTCTCCTCTGCTTAGTTCGGATTCAGAACTTTCAGCCAGCATTGCACTGTAAGCAGATCTTTGCTCAGCAAGGGTTAGTTGTGTTGATTATGCACTGAGTATTTTGTTAGGAATAAAAGAGAAATCAAGGGCTGATGAGATGGCTCAGTGGGTAAAAGTGCTTGCTGCCAAACCTGAGGGCCTGAGTTGCATACCCACAACCCTCAGGGTGGAAAGAGAGAACCAACTCCTAAAAGTTGTCATCTGACCTCTGTACACTCCCCGAGGCATGCTTGCACATGCACACACAAATAAATAACTATTTGTAAATAACTAAATAGGGCAGGGACAAGGGTGTCAGTCCTGGCGTGGTGACATTCGTACGTCTCAGCACTTGGGGTAAAGGCAGACGGGGTGAGTCAGAGGACAGCCTGGGATACAGAGCAAGACGCTGTCTCAAAAAAAAGAAGAGGAAGAGAAAGACACATAACAGACCCTGTTGACCTGGAGCTCAGTCTAGCAGGTAGCTCTGACACTGGACCCAAACGGCGTCTTTCCCTGCCTTTGCTACCTCTTCTTCAAAAGCCCTCCAGAGCCAGGCATGTTGATGCACACTTACCATCCACAGCAAGATTCTGCAGGGGAGGAGGGAGTCAGTGGGTTGCATTGTTTTTGTCTCAACATTTGCTCTCCAGGTCCATACAGACACTAAGTTAGCCTTGATGAAGACCCTTGAGCACCAGCTGCCCTGGAGCTGAGGAAACATGTTATTCAGTGGTTTCTGACCATTGCTCACCTTCAGTTCCCCCTCCTGAGCCCTCGCTTCCCCACTACCCTCGCTTTGCTTCACATAGTTCCTTCTGTCAAGTGATTTCCAGGACCGAGGTGGATCATCATGGAAGCTCAGGCCACAGTGTTCTGTGTAATTTACACTCACTGTGGAGCTTGCAGGGCCCACCAATGAGTTGATTAGGATGTCACAGATCCGTGGACTATCACCAGGGAGCTCTCAGTAAAACAGTGCTTTCATTTCCTAAAAGTACTTGCCTAAGAAGAGGTGCGTCAGCTAAGAGTTTGTTCCCAAAGCCCACATTGTGCAGGTCACAACAACTTCTAAATCCCACTCCGGAGGGCTTTGACCCTTCTGGGTTCCATGGGCACCTGCACTTAATGGTGCACAATCACACACAGAACGTGGGGGTAGCACACGTTTGTAGTTTGTAGTCCCAGCACTTGGGAGGCAGAGGCAAGCAGAGCTCTGTGAGTTGAGAGCAGCCTGGGCTACACGGAGACTGCTGGGGTGCAATAGGACGACACAGAGTGCCGTGCAGGATCTCTTTCAACAGCCGTAATCCCACTACTTAGGAAGTGGAACACGAGGATGTAGAGCTCTAAGCCAGCCTGGATCATGTAGGAAAACTGACTCAAAAACACCAGCAATGTGCCATCCTGACCTTAGTTTGATTATGGCAGAAGGAGAGAAGTGATTTCCTCAAGTTATTCCCTGACCTCCACGCATGTGCCGTGGTGTTCATGGCCAGCCCCTCTCCCAATGAATAAACAAATGTAATACTAAAAGAGGTTTGAATTTTTAAAGGGAGGTAGGAATGGCACCAACAGACAGGCCCAGAGAGGGGCCTTTGTCCTACACATCTTGTTACAAATGTGACTGCAATGAGGTTCAGTGTTGATCTGTGCATCATTGTTGAGCAGGGAGGTGTTTACCAAGTGATGACATGAAGCAGGTTTGAATCCAGTGTTCCTTTGGACCAGCATACATAAATCTAGAATTATCTAGCTTAGTCAGTTAGAAACTTTGGGGAAATGAAGTCTGGTAGCAGACACTTTTATCCACTGAGCCGCTTTACATTTGTGGTATTCAGTTTTGGGGTAGACATATGACAGGCATGGCAAGCATGTCTATAATCCCAGCACTGAGAAGACTGAGTTAGGAGGATGCCATAGATTCCCTTTTTGTATTAAACTGAAACTCTTGCTATACTGTCTTAAAGATATTAGGTTACTTTCTTTTAGAGAAATGATGTCTCTGTACTATCAAGAAGGCTACTTAGTACAATGCTAGTCTCTCCTGTATAAGGAAAGACCATGTTTGACAAACACACAAAACACACAAAAGCACACACAAAAAAACCACACAAAAGCGATCTCTCCAAGATCATAGAGACTGGAAAATGTCTTTGTTGTTTTTCTGTTTTCTGCAGTGCCAGGAATGGAACCTGGGGCTTTGCTTTGTTTTTTGGGTTTTTTTGGGTTTTTTGTTTTTTTGTTTGTTTGTTTTGTTTTTTTTTTGAGACAGAGTTTCTTTGTAGCCCTGGCTGTCCTGGAATCACTCTGTAGACCAAGCTGATTTTGGACTCACAGAGATCCTATTACCTCTGCCTCCTGAGTGCTGGGAATAAAGGCTGAACCTGGGCTTCTGTGTATGCTAGGCAAGTACTGTACCACTGAGTTATAATTGCTAGCCCCCAGAGTGCAGGCTTCTGTATCTTCCCATGGTTTTTGTACTTGATCCAGTTCCCTGCACCTTTACCCCTTAGATGCTGCGTTTCTGGCCCGGGAGAAGGCAAAGGCTGATGCTGAATGCTACACGGCTCTGAAGATAGCAGAAGCAAACAAGGTAAAGGCCTGATCCACATACTGAGGATGTGTTTGCCCTTGCTGCTCCCAGCCAGAACTTTGCACTGTGTGAGATAGGTATTTCTCTAAGGTGGGAAGCCATAGCAGAAGTTTCATTTTTGTGGTAAAGATGGAAACTCTGTCGTAAGGTTACTTTCTCTCAGAAAAAAAATGGTTTTGGGGTAACAGAAAGGCTATGAAAGTAGAAGAAGCATTATCTTGCTTGACAGAGACTCTCTCCAGATGAAAGTTGAAAGGGTGCCACCAAATTCAGTCATCTCTAAGTTTTCTTCACTTTTGTATTACAGCTCAAGCTGACTCCAGAATATCTGCAGCTGATGAAGTACAAGGCCATTGCTTCCAACAGCAAGATTTACTTTGGCAAAGACATCCCTAACATGTTTATGGACTCTGCAGGGCTGGGCAAGCAGTTTGAGGGGCTGACTGACAAGCTGACCTTCGGCTTAGAAGATGAGCCTCTAGAGGCAACCACGAAGGAAAATTGAAAAAAAAAAAAAAAGTATACAACCTCTGATTGTGCCGCTTAGAGAGATCTTTATTTTTTAAGATGAGACAGAATGTTCCTCCTTTCCAACTACCTTCTTTGATTCTTCAAGTTGCTGTGGTAAAAAAGGAAGAAATGGACATAAATCTACTCCCTTCTGGGAAGGGAGAGCAGATGGAGAATTGTTTTTTGGTTTCATTTTTAATTCAGGTAAGTAGGTTATATGACTTCTGATAAGGTGTGTACACCATATATTTGACCTCTGACTTTCAGGCACCAGCTTGCTCCCTTTGCAGCTGGCTTAACTGCGGATACCATCAATGTGATATGGGAGACGTGAGGCCGCTGCCTTCTCTTGGTTTGATTCCCTTCGTGGGAAAATGTATTCGAGTTTTCTCCCTTGCCTCTAACGCAGGCAGTGTCAGCGTGTGGGGTTCATAACAGAAGGGGCATCTGCTATGGAACACCAGCTGCAGAGAGCATTGGCCTGCTGGGCTTTTTTGACAGTGTGAGTGGGTTATTCTAGAGCTAAGCTCTATTGAGCCCCCTTAGGAAGAACCTGGTGCTAGGTTTTGCAAGGTTTTCTATATACTGTACTTGTGTTCTATAGTGTTTTCTGACTACACCTCACCGCAGCAGGGCTCAGTCACCACCACACACTCCTTTTCAAAATTTTCACCTGATCTGTGATTTGGTTTCTTCTTGGATAACCCATTAGTTCCAGTCAGCGTTAAGATGGGAACAAACACGTGCCGTGCTGGCTGATGAAGTCGGCTCCTATGCCCATTAGCACTGTGGTGCTGTTTGGCTAATTATGTGAATACTTTTGAAACCAAATGACTTTATCATTGTGGAGACTCTTCATTGACTTGTGAAGGAGAAAGGGCCAGCCCGCAGACATCCAGGTAGTAGAGCCTGCGACCTGTGTAGGGGTTTGTCTGACACGCTAATAAAGGGAGCTCTTAAATCCAGAGGAGAGGCAGCTACACAGAGTTCATGCCATGCCTCATGGGCTGCACTAAATCACCATGGTTTGTTTTTCTTTGCTAGTTAGGAAGACAAGGAGTCACCCTAGGAAGTTCAGAATGACAAGAACAAATAGAGATCTTAGATCCTGAAACTGGGCTTGGAGTAGGGCTCCAACATGGCCTGTGAGTGCTATACAGGATGCCCTTGTAGAGAGCGGCTGTGCAGTTAATTTGAAGACATGGCAGTGCCCTGTGTAACTATGGCCAGCTCCAGCTTAAGACTTGGCCTTGGTGTTAGCTGCTCCCTGCCCTGTCCTCCCATACACACAAAGCACCTACTGTTATTTTTGGTGACTACTATAAATGATATTATCTAGCATTGATTCCCACCTCAGTTTTGGTTCTGTAAGTCAGCCCAGTTTGCTCCTAAGTAGCACCAGGCTTGTCAGGTTTTTGGGTAGCATTCAGCCTGCCTAAAAAAAAGGCAAAGTTGGTTCTGTTTACCTCAAATGTTGACCTTCTCTTTTCTAACTCACACTGAGATTTCTCAAACCACTGGTCCTGGTCACACTTTGTGCAAACTACAAATGTTCCTGGCAAGGATGGATTTTAATGTAGTCAAAAGTTCATGCAAAAGTGGTTTGTTTTTTCCCCAAGACCAATTCATCTTCTTCCTATTGGTTGCTGTTAATCACTTGTTGAGAGCAGCTTGCTGTACCCTCTTCCATCTGAGCCTCAGAAAACACTACTTTACTGGAGTCAGTGCAGGAGTGTAAGGGTATCTCACCGAATGGCACCCTCCCAGCTTGAAAGTCCCTTTGCTTCTGACATTCTGAAAGCTTATCCCTTGATTACAAAGAGTCACAATAAAGTCCTGCTGCAACTGCTGCTTCCCCACCCCTGTAATGTCACTTCTTTAAACAAAACATGTAAATGTTCCTATGTCATAAACATAAATTCAGTAGTTGGTACCTGTCATAGCAGGAAAATCATGGAATTCAGCTGTCCTTTTAGCATGGGATACCTAGCCCATCCGTCTTTGTGACTTTGTTTTTTGTAATACTAGAAAATCTGATCGTAAAGCATTTGAATTCTAAACATAAAATGTGAGAAGCCTGCAGTTTTGTAGGCAGTGAAGTCTATGGCTGCTATTTTTAAGTAGAACTTCTATTAAAATAACTGTAAAATTTAGTTTTTGTAGTACTTTTCCCAAGGCACAGCCACCTTGGTGGAATGTTTCTCACTAAACTTTGCAACAGCGTTTCGTACCCAGTACAGTTTTTAATCACTTTCAATATATAGTCAGAATGTTTGTAAGAAAGCCTGAAGTTTAATAATTTTTATATAACTAAAAATAGGTATGGAAGAATCAGTGTGGTTTCTGAGTCGGGAAGGGGACCACTGAATGAGGCTGAGTAATGAAAGTGCTCTAAAAAGGGGAGATATTTTATAAATAATCTGTGGTCTGTATATGTACTCTGAAGAAAGGTTAGCCATGGTTACTGACCTGGGCTATCCTAAGTTGGAGTCTGATAAACTGTACCTTGACAAACAGCTACTCTGTCAACTTCACCTCTTCTGTTGTCTTCAGTGGGATTCTGGCCACTGTGTGTTTCAGTATAAAAGCTGTAATGGGCAATCGTGTGTCTGCGCTTCCGTTCCTTTATCTCCGCTTCTGTGTAACTAGTGATTGCATAGTCAAAGCAGTTTCTTCAGTGAGTCCCAAGGGCATTAATAAGCCTTTATAACTGAGAAATGAGTCTTGGCATAGTAATCATTCCATAAATGATACTACTAGATTAATTGCCATGGGTTAATATAGCTCCAGGAATTGTTTCAGACAACACAAAAGATCTCATGTGAATATACTTATCTTTTGGATTTAATTTTAATCTTGCTAAATAAAATGTCTGTCTTTACTTTTATGATTAGAGTAAATTTACCAGTACGTATTAGGCTAGGTGACAAATAAAACTTCCCTCTTATGTGTTTCCTAAAATTATATCCAGGTGATATATTCTTAGCTGCATGTTGGTGCACACCTTTAGCCCCAGCATTCAAGAGACCTTGTCAGAAACAAACAATAACACATTGCTCCCATTCTCTAAAAGATAAAGGCATTCCCAGTTGACCCAAAACCCGTATATCAGCTTAAGTAGATAACTCCCAGACTGGCTCTGGCAAACTGCCTAGCTTAGTATCTCTAGATAGATGTGAATGGCAGTTAATTTTACAACAAGTATATAGCATCCCAAATGTTGCACAAAACCCACTTATAAAGAAGTATTTGCTCTTTATTGGAAATTCACATTTAATGAGGTATTTTCTTTTAAATCACAAGTTTGGGGTTTTTGTTGTTGTTTTAATGTGTATAGTATAGGGTGTTTTCCCTGCGTGTATGTCTGTGTACTACATGCACACCTGGCATCCATGCATTCATGGATGCCAGAAGAAAGTTGATTCCCTGAACTGGAGTTACAGGCTCCGTGTGCATGCTGCTATGTGCATGCTCAGCAGGATCCTCCTGAAGAGCAGCCAGTGCTCTTAACCTCTGAGCCATCTCTCCAGCTCCCCAATCCCATGGGACTTTTCATTATTGTTTCTTTATGTCACACTGTTTTATTTCTTTTGGAAACTTATACTTTCACAATTTGCACTTTGATAATACCCTTGCATACATTGTCTCTTAATCTCTTGCCCCTCCCACCATACCTTTTCCCAACAAGTCCCCTTCCTGATTTCTTTTCAGTATTAGAGAAGGATGCTTGCATAAGTCTGAGTGGGGAGTTAACTCAGGGAAGGGCAACTTCCTAGTAGCAACACCACTGAAGACTATGGCTCCCCGTCCCCCAGCAACCACAGCTGCCTCCAGCTCCCAATGACTGGTGGGGCCTCATGTGTTCCTTCCTTGTCCGTGATGGAATGTCGATGGACCCAGTCTTGTGCGGTGACCACCACTGCTGCTGTTAGAAATGGGTGTGAGAACCATGACACACCCAGAAGCTGACAGCATTTCACAGCACTCCTCCCTGCTTCTGCATCTTAGATTTTTCCTATTCCCCTCTTCGAAGATGTTTTTTGAGCCTTGAAAGGTGTGACACAGACGATCTGTTAGGGTTCACTTATTTTGAGCACTGTGACCAGTTTAATATATTAAATCATTACCTGTTAAAACAGCTTCTCTGACCAAGGCTGAAGTCAGCTCTAATCTATGGATATAAATATTTGGAATACAGTTTGATACACTATCCATTTAGCAAAACGATACTAGTAGGTTCTCTACCATGGAGAGCCCATGGCCTCTCCATCCGTGGGCTTTTGGCCAGGTGTACAGTACTAGACTCCTATGGAGTGAGCCTCAAATCCAGCCAGAAAGCAGCTGGTTGCTCCCATAACAGAGCACTGCTGCACATGTTGCCCTGCAGGTTGATACTGTGTGCAGTTCATGGAGTTCAAGTCCATGCTGAGTACCACTGATGCTGCCTCTTCTCCAGTGGCAACGTTATCAAAGTTAAGCAGCAAGGAGAAAGCTTGCAGCTCATTTCCAGGCTGATCTCTCTATGCCCTGTAGCAGAAGAGTGTGGTACCTTCTACAAGTGTCTCATCTATTTCTGGAGAACAACCAAGAGCAGTAGCAATAGCCTGGATTCTTGGTCTCTGGCCATCAGTCATAAGGAGATGTCCCACACTTGGGGATTTTCATTTGATAACCCGTATAGCATTATCCACCCATTTCTGGTGTTACATTTGACAACAGCAATTAGGCTTGCTCACAGATTTTGTTTTTAGTGTCTGGGGACAGGTCTCACTGTAGGCCAGACTGACTTCAAACTCAAAAGTAGCTTTGCCTCACCTTCCCAAGTAGTAGGATTACAGGCATGAGCCCCCAAACCCTGATTTTTGGGGGTGGGAGCTCAATAGTGTTCCTTATCTCCCTGTTGGTTAAAGAGCATGATGCACAAGTAATACAAATTTACAGCTTAGCAAGTTAAGAATATTGTTGCTGGAATGGAGTCCCGAGATTCATGCCCTTACCTAAGTAGATTTTTTTTTAACTTATTTTCTAATTCTACCCAAAGCCTTGTGCATGCAAGCCAAGTACACTCTGCCAATAAACTACAACCTCACCCCTTCGGGTTTTTGTGTTGTTGCTGCTACTGTTTTAAGATTTTTTTTTTTTAATGGGCAAGAGAGATGGTTCAGAGGTTAAGAGCACTAGCTGTTCTTCCAGAGGTCCTGAGTTCAATTCCCAGCAACCACATGGTGGCTCATAGCCATCTATACTAAGATCCGGTGCCCTCTTCTGTCGTACAGGTGTACATGCAGACAGAACGTTGTATACATAATAATTTTTTTTAATATTTTTAATTTGTGTCTGTGTGTATAATAGGTTCTCACTGTGTAGCTCAGTTCTTAAACTCACTATGTAGCAACACATGGTTTCCTGCCTCTTCCAAGTGCTATGGAGAGTATATCACGCTGTGCTAAATTTGAATTCGTTTTTAGCCTCTCAGCCTCAGTGTCTGTGTATAAGACTGAGTGTCTGTGGACTGAGTAAACTATATGAGATAATGCATAGAAATATTTTTAGCCCAGTGCCTAGCGTTTATAACTTCAAAGGAGCTTATTTTGAAGCTGGGGAGATAGTGAAGTGTCTGCCTCACAAAGAGGAAGCCCTGAGTTCAAGCCCTGGAACCTATATAAAACTATCAGACGTAATGGTGTGCACTTGTATCCCACTGCCAAAGAGGTAGAAACACCAGAATCCCAAGGGCTTGGGGACCTGCCAGTTTAGTCTCATTTGTTGAGGATCTATGGACATAACACCCTGGTACCATAAACACACAACAACCAAAAAGTAATTGAAATCAAATATGTAATTAATCTGTGCTTGCAACTTCACTGCAGCACAGACCGTCAACACACAGTGTGCACTCTGTACAATGTGGTGTCACACCACACATTTATAAATGCTGCCTGAACCACCTCTGCTCAGACTCAAGACTCTGGGTATTATTGAATTGCATTCTCGCTATACATAAACCTCTTAGAAACGTACTCACTTTATTACAGAAAACTGTCATTATTCAGCATTAGTATCAAATGTGTTTCTCTTTGGGGTTTTGTCTTGAGATAGGGTTTCACATAGCCCAGACTGGCTACTAAATCACTGTGTAGCTGAATATGACCACTTCTCATTCTCCTGCCTCTGCTTCAGGTGCTGGAATTACAAAGTGTATGTCGTCACACCCAGTGCATGCAGCTCTGGAAACGTAATCCCTCTAGATATCCTGGTTGGCCTGGAGCTCACTGTGTGGGCCAAAATGGGATCATATTTATGCCAACCAACTTCTGCCTCCCAAATGCTTAGGTTGCAGGTGTTTGCCACAACACCAATCCAAATTGTTTGATGTTAGAGCTATGTGTGATGACATGCTGGTAATCCAGCGCTCTGGAGAAGGAAAATCCAGAGTTCAAGTCCAGACCCTCCTAAACTACACAGCAAGACTGAGGCCAGCTAGTGTTGCATGAGACTATCTTAAAATACTGTTTGAATTTCATAAAAATTCATTAACTGAATGTGGACTTTTGGATACTGTTAGTGATTAAGCAAAGCAAGCAGGTTTGGGGGCAGATTCCTGTGCTAACACATCTTCAAAATATCCTTTACTCTTAGCTCAAAGTTTATACAGCAACTGGGCATGCTCAGAAACATATCCTCCTGAAAAGTGCCTCCATGTTCCAAAACATATAGTCCTCCCTAACAAATCCTCACTCCCTTTGTCTGAGAGCTTCATTTTGGAAACAAGGCCTGTGCTGTCCCTGCTTGCAGCAAGGAATAACTCTTTCTCCACCCTTTTATGTCTTGGTTGTGTTTATTTTGGCTTTACATTCACCAAGATGTGAACCCATTGCATTCAGTTACGTTAGGACAGAATTTCCAACAATTTTGAACGACCCTAAACACACGTCGTTTTATATGTTCATTAGAAGTGACGTTTTCAGCATTGACAACTATAAAATCAAAACATCAGTCAACTCTGAAAACATTGAAGATGCTTTACATCCCATAGTATCAAACAGTCAAGGTTCCACCTCCTCCGGAGGAGCTGCTGGCTAGAGGAAGGGGGCCCCATTTTCTTCAGTGATGTAGCCACTGGTAAACTGTGATGCTCCAGTAAATAACCACCCACCCGTGGTCACACAGGCACCTAGTCAAGCAGTCCGGTCACAAAACAAAAGATATAAAAGTTGGAAGGGAGCTGGGCGTGGTGGCACAAGCTCAGGTCCCTCCACAAGAGCCATTAGGGCTCCCAACCACTGAGCCACCTTCCCAAACCCTGTACTGTCTTTCCTTGAAAGAAAGAGTAGGCTTGGTGTAGGGCTGGGACATGGCCCTTTCATTCAGTTACATCTTCACCAGCTTTTGGTCTCCCTAAGCTTGGCTCTCCTGGAACTTGCCTCTACACCAGCCTGGCCTTGAACCCAGAGACCTTCTTTCTTCTGTCTCCTGATTGCTGGAATTAAAGTGGACCTAGACCTAAGAATTCTTTAATTCCTTTTCACAAGATGAAAGCATAGCTGGGTGGATCTTGCGCTGAGGTCCCCACTCCCTTAATTCCACTTAATATCTTTAATCTGTTTCTCTCCTTGAACACAGGATTTAGCTCCATTCCAATGCCTGGTGCCTCATGCACCACACATTTTGTATTTTTTCTTTCTAGTGTGCTACATTTCATCAAAACATTCTTCATAAGAGTGACCACCACAGGACAGAGTCCATATTAGTCTGTTTTGAGATTTTGATTGCCAGTGCAATTAATCTATGTCTCTTCCCACCATTATCATCATGGGGGAAGCATGGCAGCATCCAGGCAGACATGGTGCTGGAAAAGGAGCTGAGCACTCTACATCTTGATCCAGACAGCAAAAGGAGACTGTGTGCCTCACTGAGGGAGACCTCAAAGAGCACCCCCACAATGACACATTTCCTCCAATAACACCACACCTACTCTAACAAGGCCACACCTCCTGATAGTACCCCTCCCTATGGGCCAGGTGTTCAAACACATGAGTCTATGGGGGCCATTTCTATTCAAACTCCCCAGGTTGCTTTGGTCATAGTGTTTTATCACAGCAATAGTAACCCAAACTAAGACAGATGGTTCAATGGGTAAATTCTCCCCATGCAATCACAAAAATCTGAGTTTAGATCTCCAACAAATATCTACAATTCTGAAAAGGCAGAAACAAAAAGAATCCTGGCCTTTCTACCATCCAGTCTAGCCCAATAGGCAAGCAATGTCGGTCAGAGAGAGAGAGAGAGGAGCCCTGCCTTAAATCTATGACATACTTATTTTTCTCAGTTTTTTACATTTGTGGGTGTTTATGTATATATGTATGTATATATCCTTATGCATGCACAAATGCTCAAGTGCCCTGGCATTCATGTAGAAATCAGAGAACAAGTTGTTCTGTTCCCTCCTTTTACCATGTGAGTTTCAAGAATCGATCTCAGATTATCAGACTTAGTAGCAAGCACATCCAACCCCTAAGCCATTTTACCACCTTCAATATTTTTTTTGAAACAGCATTATCTCTTAAATTTCCTGTTCATCCCATTCTTCATGAATCCTTTTTAAATTGACCCATTTATTCCTTGCTGCTGACTAGTTCTTCTAACTGTAGCTCTACAGAAAACTTCTCATTAGACGCACTCAGTAGCAGGCTCCTGGTCCCTTTTAATTTTCTTTTACCCTGATGACAGCAGCAATATGTCAAGAGGAATTTTCCTTGGATATAATTACTCCTAATGTCTGGGATAGAGAGATAGCAACTTGTTGCTCTTGCAGAGGTTCAGATCCCAGCACCCACAGGTCTGCAACTGTAACAACTGTACTGCCAATTCCAGGGGTTCTGATGCTCTCCTCCATAGGTATTTCACACAGACTTCCATGCAGGGAAAAATACCCACACATAAAAATATACACATGTTTAAATTTAAAAATGGGGGCTGAAAAGACAAATGAATGGTTAAGGGCACCATTTGGTCTTGCAAAGTACCAAGATTCTGTTCCCAGCACATCATGGCTCACAACCATCTACATCCAGGCCCAAGAGATCCAAAACCCTCTCCTGGCCACCACACCACAGCCACCATGGTACACATAAGAACATGAAGGCAAGACAATCAACACACATTCAAATCAAAACAAAACAAAAAACAGACAAGTCTTTTTAAAAGTTACTTTTTTTGTTTTTCGAGACAGGGTTTACTGTTTTAGCTCTAGGTGTCCTTGAACTAACTCACTCTGTAGAAGAGGCTAACCTCCAATTCACAGAGATCTCCCTGCCTGTGCCTCTTGAGGGTGGGATTAAAGGCTGAGTCACCACTCCCGGCTCTAAAAAATTAATGTCTTTATTTATAGATAATCCCATGGCGCCCTGCCAGGCTCGGCGCACGCTCTCGCTCAGCCCAGGTAACCTCCGACCTCCCCAAGATGGCGCCCGCCTCAACGGCCAGCCTCCATTGCGGGAGGTGGCTGATTGGTGAGCGGTGATTGGGCCTCGCAGGGAGTGGGCGGGACCGGAAGGTGGTCTCCCTGGGTGGTGGGTCTTCTACTAGGCATCCTCTGGGGAATGTTGAGCGCCTTCGGTATGTCTGCGGAGCGGAGTGTCGGCTTCGCGCTGCGGACCGTGAACGAGCGCGTCCAGCAGAGCGTGGCGCGGCGGCCGCGGGTGAGGACCGGCCTCAGGGGACTGGGGCGGGTGAGGAGGGGGGACACCTGCGTGGGCCAGGTGTCATGGTGACGCCGAAGGGGCTCCCCGAGGGGCGGGGCTGCGGGGGCTTCCAAGGCTTCCTGAGGCTGGGGACTTGAGAGGTTGGCTTATTGGAGAGAAGGTCCAGGTGTCTCGCCGTTTGGCATTTCCCGTCACCACGGTACTAGAGCCTTCAGAGGGCCTTGTCCACCCGCGGTCACGTGCGTGGCGGCCGCGACCCGTGGTCAAGGTGCGAATGAACTGACGAGGTTTTACCGCCACAGATTGGAGGTAGCTGTCAGATGCCCAGTCACAGCATTTTTTTAAAAAAATTAATTTTGCTATTGACTGTTTTGCCCCCTGTTGGACTTTTTAATAGACCAGAGTCCGTATCTGCTTTTCTCCCTGCAAATTAAACAACGTCCTGTGCAGTGAGGCAGGGAAGAAAACAAAAAAAACAAACAAACAAAAACCCAAAGACCTTTCTGATCCAGTGTTTATGGTCTCAGACCTCAAAATGATCCCTGAAGAGAGAAGGATTAATTTTTTTCTTATTTTTATTTCACGTGCATTGGTGTTTTGCCTGCATGTATGTCTGAGGGTATTAGACCCCCTAGAACTGGAGTTAGAGACAGTTGTGAGCTGCCATATGGGTGCTGGGAATTGAACACCAGTCCTCTGGAAGAGCAGCTAGTGCTCTCAAACGCTGAGCCAGCTCTCCAGCCCTTCATAGGCTTTTCTGAACTGATGTCTGGGCTTTATCTTAAACAAGTCCTGCCAACTTCATCGATGAAGGAAATGAGATGAGCCTGGGGAACTCACCTTCTTCCGAGTACCTGTGTCCTATTCTTCAAAGTAAAATCCTGGGGTTTCCCTAATGCATCCCTAAGCAGGGATTTAGCCCTGCTTGTACCACTTCGCCTCTGGAAGGCCTCAGTTCATCAACACGATGCTAGGAATTAGATGCAGTCCCTCAGGAGGAAGCAACAGGAGACCCTGTGGTAACTGATGTGACTTCTCCAAGTCTCTGAGAATACTGTGGTTCTATGAAAGGCTCAGAAATGGGGGGGGGGGGGGGTCTCTAAGGTACATGAAGAGAGCTATGTGAGGGTTTGGTTGCAGCTGAAAGCAAGGAATCCCAGCATTTTAGGGAAGAGTTTGGATGAATCTGATCCTGAATATAGAATTGTGCCCCGTTGTCAGCTCTGGTTGGCTGAGTTATAGATTGAACAGTGCATTGTCTGTCTTTATCCCATTTGAGCCTCTTCTGGAGTGAGTGGAAGCATTATTAATAATTACATCAAGGCAAAACTGAGTTTCTAAACTGTTTACCTTCTCAGGTATCAGAAGCCGCTAAATAGCAGGTATCCCTGTAGAATGCTGCCTTCCCTTAATGAAGTGATGCTGTTGGGTTTGTTTTATCTTGTTTGTATGGGGTTTTTGTTTGTTTGTTTTTGTTTTTTTTTTGGTGCTGAGGATACAACTCAGAGCTTCACAAATGCTAAGCAGACCCTTGCCACTGTACCTTCAACCTAATAAGGTGATTTGTGTGTGCCTATGTTAAATATATGCATAAATAAATGTGAGCACACGGGGGTGCAGTTTATTCCTGTATGTACAAGTGCAGATATTCATGCATGTGTAGAAGCCAGGGGTCAATGTCAGTTATCTGTCTCTATCACTCTCCGCTTTATCTTTTGAAACCCTGAACCTAGAGCCAGCTAGCCTGCAAGCCCCAAGGATCCACGGGTCTTTGACCCCAGCATGGAATGGCAGACAGGTGGCACCACACCTATCTTTTATGTGGCTATTTGTCAGGTCTAAACTCAGGTCCTCCTGCCTGTATGGCTAGCATTTACTGAGCCTTTTATTTTTATTCATTCATTCATTTATTTATTTGCCCCAGACCCTTAAACCTCCAACGTTGGTTTACGTGAGAATCATCTGGAACACTGGTTTAAAAGGAAATCAGCAGGCAAGGTTGTAGCTCTGTGGTAGATAGAGCACTTGCCGGTCTTCCCAAAACCTAGGACTCTATATCCATGCCACAAAAACAGGAATGGGAGGGAAATTCCAGGCAGTGGTGGTGCATGCCTCTAACCCAGAACCCAGGATCTCTAAGATCAAGGCCAGCCTGGTCTACAGAGTGAGTTCCAGGATAGCCATGGCTATACAGAGAAATCTGGTCATGGAAAACAAAACAAATCAAAACAAACAAAAAGTGTAGGGGGTGGGGAATCTTACTAACGTCAAATTGCCAAGCTGAGTTCTGTTCAATCTATTTTTACAAGGTGTATTGCTTTGTTTTTATTTTTCAAGACAGGGTTTCTCTGATTAGCCCTGGCTGCCCTGAAACACACTTTGTATGTAGATCAGGCTAGCCTCCGAACTCACAGAAATCCACCTGCCTCTGTCTCTGGAATGCTGGGATTAAAGGTGTGTACCACCACCACTGGACACTACAAGGTGTATCTTGTTGGGGCAAAATTCACTCATGTGGCTCTTTCTTTGCAGAATCTTCCAGCCATCCAACCCCGGCTAGTAGCAGTCAGCAAAACTAAGCCTGCAGACATGGTGATTGAAGCCTATGGTCATGGCCAGCGCACTTTTGGAGAGAACTATGTAAGATTCCCCTTGTAAAGAACCTCCGGAAGAATTGTGACTGCCAGGCTTCTAACTCGCTCTGTTCTTGCTCTTTAGGTTCAGGAACTACTAGAAAAAGCATCAAACCCTATGGTATGTAGTCATGGGAAGTGTTGATTTTGACTTAGCTCTTAGCTGAAAGTAGACCCATGTTGGCGGTGGAAGTTTAGAAAAGAAAGCTGGGCTAGGGATAGACATTGTCCACATTTCCTTTGTGCCCTAAGTAACTCTCAGCTGTCTTTTCTGTCTTTATTCAGACTTTAATATTCTCTTTTGTGGCTGTTTGTAAATAGTGATTTTAGGAGTTTGTTGAATCTTTGGAAGTTTGAAAACATTAGTCAAAGGGTATGGGATGTAGCTCAATGGTAGCATGCCTTGAAAACAGAAATCATTTTTGTCTTTAATGGGTAATATCTGAAAAATACAGAATTGATAGGAACAAGGGAAGGAAGCAGCATTAAGCTTAGATGACTCCCTGAGTTTCCTTGTGTCTCAGTGGGAAACTTGGCTAAACAGAGTAATGGTAGTTCATCACTCACGGGAGAGCAAGCAGGAAGGGTGCTTGAACTGACAAAGCTGCCATAAAGTCTTTATCAAATGGTTTCCTTTTTCTCTTCAGATCCTGTCTTCCTGCCCTGAGATCAAATGGCACTTCATTGGCCATTTACAGAAACAAAATGTCAACAAATTGATGGGTAAGACAAAACTCTAAATTTGAAGACAGGCCTTCTCTGTGATTGTATGGCTTATACCACCTTCTAAGTAAGCAGCTTTGAAAACATCCCCACCTCACCTTTTGTGCTGTGGGATTTGAGGGTGTGGCTCAGCAATAGAGTGCTTGCCTAGCATTTATAAGGCCCTAAGTCAATCCCTAGCACCATAAAAAATAATTACTAACTGCAGAAAGATTTAACCCTGTGACCTGTAAGGATCTCAAGTAACTGTTCTCTCAGGGTGTCAAAATTTAAGAAACCTGTGTGGTTTTTTTCTTTCTTTTCTTGCGGGGAGGGGGTTGATGAGACAGATCATGTGTTTAGAGGTCAGAGGACAATATAGAAGAGTTAGGTCTCTTTCCATTCCATGCTTTCCAGGGATTGAACTCAGGTTGTCAGGCTTGGTGGCAGATACCTTCACAGACTGAACCATCTTTCCTCCCCTGGTATTTAATTTTCTTAACAGCTTTATCAGGGTACAATTGCAAAAAGCATATCCAACTACAATAAATTATACAGATTGATAGTGTCCGATTTGATAAATTTTGACAAAGGATTACAATAATTAAAATGGCAGGCACCCAGAGCCCCAGAGGTGCCTTCCTATCATCAAGTGCTCCTTGTCTGTTTTGCTGCTGTAAATTCCTTACTTTAGAATTTTTTAGAATTACAAAAAAAAAAAAAAAAGTATTTTCTTTCCATCTTCATCAAGCTTTGACCTTTATCATGTTTGTGTGGTTCTTCATCTTCTTACTCAGTAGTTAGTATTCTGCTGTATAAACATACCACACTTTTCCTATTCACATTGATGACCATTTAGGTCACCTCTAGTTTTGGGGTATTATAAATAAGCTACTATGCCAGACATGGTGATCCATGTAGAGGAATTTCAATCCAGAAACATGGCTGCTGTGGCAAGGGGTCACATCCAAAGATCTTCTAGGTCTGTGTGATCCGGCTGGAATACAGACACACCTTTAATTCAGGAAACAGGCAAGCAGATCTCTGAGTTCAAGGCCAGCCTGGTATAGAGTAAGTTTTGAGTAAAGAAAAGCTTAGGTCCAGGAGTAGTTGTACATGTCTTTAATCCCAGCATTCAGGAGTTCTAGTCATTTCTGTTGAGTCAGGGAGTTGAGAGACAGTGAGTAGAGTTGAGTTTGTGGTAGTTCAGCATGTGAAATTCAGAGGCAGTTTTATATGGAGAGTTTTACAGAGACAGGTTGAACAAGCTAGAGAAGAAGAGAAGAAGCCAGATGATTAGAAGAGATTGCTAGAATTAGTTTGAGCTAGAAAGGCTGAGCTTATTCAGCAGACGGTCTCAGAGGCTGAAAACATTCTAGGCCTAGATTAGATTGTACAGAGGCTAGACGCGTCCAGGATTAGGTTAGCAGATGGAGGCCTCAGAGACAATTCTATCAGGAGAGTAAAAGTTACTCTTACAGGCACAAGCCAGAATTCCTAGCACCCAGGATTAATAAATAAATATAATTTTAAAAAGGAAAGAAAATTTTGGACCATATTTCTTCCTCTCCAGTTATTTATTTTACTATTTGAGAGTTCTCTCTTTATTTTCATTTCTTCTGTGAGGATGGTAGTGACACATGACTTTAATCCCAGCACTCTGGAGACAAAGGCAGGCATCTCTAAGTTGTAGGTCACTTGTCTACATAGAGTTTCAGGCCAGCCAGAGCTACATAGACCCTGTCTCAATAAAATAAAATGACTGAGGTTAGAAGCACTTGCTGCTCTTCTAAAGGACCTGGATTTGCTTACCCAGCATGCACATGTGGGCTCTCTAACATACTCTTCTGGCCTTAGGTACCAGGCACAAATGTGGTACACAGACCTGCATGCAGGCAAAACATCCATGAGCATAAAATAATATTTAAAATTACCAAAAGAGTAAATAAAAGTTTCTTTTGTGTTTTATTTTGAGTTATTTTATTTGAAACAGGACCTGGCTATGAATGATAGGATGGCCTTGAGCTCATCATCCTCCTTCCCTGATCCCCAAATGCTGGGATTACAGGCTATCATAACCGTGTAGTGTAAGGCTTAAACATGTAATGTATGTTTTGGCCCTAATGCTCAAGAAGTGCCAAATTTTGGACATTCAATTTTTATCCTAAAAATACTAAGGCCACCACAAAAATAATACAAAAAGGAATTATGGTTAGTAAGCGTATACTATGACATAGCCATTATAGAAGTATACCTAAAGGCAGGGAAACAGTAAGAAAATTAAGGCTTGGGAACGTAAACAACTTGCCTAGGCTTAGTCACCTGGCAGGAGAATCCCCCCATCCCTATCCCCAGAGCCCCAGATCACTGCACAGTTTGGACTGAGGTCCTTGTTTGCTTTTTGTTGCTGGGATGAATGACCGAAAAAGCCATGTGGGAAGAGTATATTTGGCTTACACTTGGCTGTCACTGAGGGAAGCCAAGGCAGGAACTGAAGCAGATAACCATGGAGAAATGTTGCTTACTGGGGACTCCTCAGTATCGTCCCCATGGCTTAATCAGCCTGTCTTATACAGTCCCACACCACCTGCTCAGGGGTGGCACAACCTGTCGAAGGCCAGCTTTGACACCCCAGGGTAAACTGAGTCAGCACAGTGGGTTGTGCTCCCACATTAATCATTAATCAAGAAATGTCCTCAGGCTTTTGCCTGCAGGCCATTCTTATGGAGGCATTTTCTAAGTTGAAGCTTGCTCTTCTCAGATGACCCTGGCTTATGCCAAGTTGACAAAAACAACCACAACAAAACAAACCTAGCCAGCACAACTGGCTTTGCCACCCTGAATAATTTCATTGGCTAATGCCTAATTTGTCAACTCTCAGAGTTTGTCATCTGATATATTGTAGTTTGGGGGAGGAGTATTTGCTTTTGCTAGAAGTTTAAATACATAGAAGAAATGTCCTTATTTACTAATTCTTTTTCTCACTTTTGGATCAGTGTCAGCTAATTTAACTTCTCATTATACATCATGGTGTGAATAGTTGCTTTTTACATTACTGATTTGGTTTGTCTTTGTTTCTTTTTGTTTTTTTAACCCATGCTGGCCTGGAACTTACAGTATAACCCTGGTTGGCCTAGAGCTTGCAGTGATCCTCCTATCTCGGGTCCTGAATGCAGGAATTGCAGGCATGAGCCACCCACCACACCCAGCAGCATTCCTGACCATTTTGTTTGGATTTCAGACTTTAATTTTATCTTTCTCAGTTCTAGCTATTTTTATTTTCCTATAAATATTTTTCTGCTGCTTTGTTCTGGAACATAGTTTACATTTTATCAGAACAATGTGATCCTTTTAGGGTTTGGGGGTTGTGTTTGGTTGGTTGGTTGTTGGTTGGTTTTTCATGACAGGGTTTCTGTGTGTATCCCTGGCTGTCCTGGAAGTTTCTCAGTAGACCAGGCTGGCCTCGAACTCCGAGATCCTCCTCCCTCTACCTCCCAGTGTTGGGATTAAAGGTGTATGCCTCCACTTCCCAGCTTTAGGTTCTTGTTCTTAATTCAGTTGGTGTATAACAGGCCAGAGCAGAGTTTAGAATTAATTATTTACACGATCAAGTCATAACCTTCCTTTACATATTAGTGTCTCCATCCCAGCCAGTATTGCACATTCGTTGTTCACCTCCAGTGTTGTGTCTCCTAACCTGGAATAGCTTCCTCATGTATGGCTCATCAGTTGTTCCCAGCTGAACACACTAGCCCATTAAGATCACCAGAACACTGAGTGCAGCTCTGTCCTCACATTCCACACCCAGGAAGCAGAGGAAGAGAGAACAGGAAGTGTGGTGAGGTTCAGTCTTCTCCGTGATAGAAAAAATAAAGAAAGGAGAGATGGAAGACAGGGAAAGTAGTTAGCCAACTGCCTGGAAGATTTCTGTGCTCAGTACAAGAAAGCTGGAGGGATTTCATCATGGTCCTTTATCTGTGGCAAGAGCCATAGTTTATCTTCATAGAGGGTGGTTTTGATGACCTCACTGTCTGACTGAGCATCCTGCATAAGCTATTCTGGTGTCTTTGTCAAATAAGGAGACCCATCCCAGAAAGGGATGGTATCTTTCCAGGCTAGCATTTTGGCTTCTGGATAGCCTCCTGTTCTTTGTTATTTGGCCTGCTTCACTCGGTTTTGAACTGAGATGAGCTCAGATCAGGCCTGCTGCTCAGAATCTCAGTGACCAGCTTCTTAGCGTGTCTCTGCACATGCAGCCTGATTGCAGTGTGTTAGTGCTTCTCTTACCCATCTCTGCTGGTGATGTGGGGCTTGTCTTGCCTTTGAGTTTCACATTTAGCAAACTCTCCTGCTTGTCTTCTTGGCCAATCATAAGATTTCACTGTCCTCTGCTTTTCCTAGGATACTTTTCCCTCTACCATATCAAAGGTTTGTTGAATGGTTCCTCTGGCAACAGGGAAAATGAAGACTGCTACCTTCCCTTTTTCTTATTACAGCTGTCCCCAACCTCTTTATGCTGGAAACCATAGACTCTGTGAAGCTGGCAGACAAGGTGAACAGTTCCTGGCAGAAGAAAGGTTCCACTGAGCGACTAAAGGTTATGGTCCAGATTAACACCAGTGGAGAGGAGAGTAAGTGACCCACCCTGTAGGTGTTCAATCGATCAAATGGCCAAAGCTCAAGTGGAATGGTGGGTGTAGGCATATCCTGGGGAGACGCAGTCTTCTAGCAAGCCGCTTTATCATGACTTAGCAGTGTGATGATCCAGTATAATTCTTTTAATATATTATGGCTTGTTAGGCATTGTTTTGGAGGAATTACAGTGTTGCTGTCCTGGAAGTCCCCTCCTGAAAGGGATTGAGAATTGCGTGCGTAATACTTCTTAGGTCTCAGAAAATGACCCGGTGCTGCACTGAGCAAGGAGAGAAGAGAGACTTCTGAACACCAGTCAGCGACTGTCTCATGGGACCTGGCTTAGCACCGCAGCAGTGAATCACAGAGGAGCGTGGACTTTAATATCAGACAGACGTCCTTGAGCTCCCCCACTTCCTGTTAGCCTCCTTACCTCTCTGTACTGAGAGCTTCTTTATGTGGCAGTGGCATCGGGAGTACCCACTGCCAACGGTGTGGGGAGGAGTCAGTACAGTGACTCAGAGCCCTGGACAGCTAGCTCTCTTTCCGTTAGGAGTGAATGCCAGGTATTTGCATACAGCCATCTTTCAAGCACTCGAGTACAGCAGATCTTGGCATGAAGGAGCTCTGTATAGGCATCTGTTTTCCAGATGTGCCCTGGAGTCAGCTGCCTAGGCCCAGATCTCAGGTTCACAGTTCTAGTCATGTATGCTTGGAAAAGAAGTTAGCCTCCCTTCCTCAGGTTCCTCTGAAGAGTGATGCTAGTAAGAATACTTAGAGTAATGTATGAAATGAAAAGTCTTAGGGTCGGCAAAGTGTTCAGTAGACTTTCACACTTACCATTATCATGTTATATGCATGCTCCCTGACTATGGCTACGTTGCATGTAAGTAGATACAAAATTGACTGCAGGGTATCTTTATTGCATTTCTTAACAATTAGCTGTGATTTTTCTTCCTAATTAAATAACAGTGAAAGTTCCTGCCTACTTTCTTTAATAAATGGGGCAAAGGCAAAACAATACTAATACTCTTTAACATACACAACAAATAATCCATTGCTGTAGTTCCTCCAACCATTCTTTTGTTTTGCTTTGTTTCAATACAGGGTTTCTCTGTGTAGCCTTGGCTGTCCTGGACTCAATTTGTAGACCAGGCTGGCCTCGAGCTCACACAGAGATCTACCTGCCTCTGCTCCCCAAGTGCTGGGATTCCAGGCGTGTGCCACTGCGCCCAGCTTCTCCAGCCATTCTTGATTAGTAAGATAAACTTCGCAAATACATAGTTCCAGTTTTATTATGTATATGTGATTTATTTTTTTGCAGTTCTATTAATAAATTGATAAAAACCATAAAAATGTCAGGTTTAGGAAAAAGTTCTGAGATTCATATAGGACTTTGGCTTTATGACTCCCCCTAGTTTCCCAAGATATATATTCGTTTCTTTTCTATTTCTATGATAGAACACCATGACCAAGGCAACTTACAAAAGGAAGGCTTTATTTGGTTTACGTTTCCAGGGGCATGAGAGTCCAAGGCAGGGAGCATGGGACCTGGAGCTTGCTCAGGGCTCACGTCTTGAACCACAAGCACAGGGCTGGGGGAGGACTGGAGGCCTGGGAATGATGCATGGATTTAAAACTTCATAGCGGGCACCCACGACATACCTCCTGCAAGGCAACATCTCCTAGACCTGTTCAGATGGTGCCAACGGCTGGGAACAAAGCGTTCAAACACAGGAGCCTGTGGGGGAGTTCTCTTTCAAACCACAGCTTCCTTCTCCGTCTCCCCAGCCATTCTCAGCTAAAACCCTGTGGGGTGTGGCTTAGTGGTAGTGCCTGTGTCTGCAGAACCATGGGCTGAAAAAAGTAAAGTGGAATCCTGAAATGGAGTAAAGAGAATTAATCTTGAGAAACGTAGAACCTGAGTAGAAGAGGGCCAGCATGAAGGACCTCACGAACACAGTCATTCTTCAGGGTTAGAGTAAGTTACTTTATCAGGTTTTCATCTGAGAGTCACCTTTGTTGTGAGGAAGGGATGGAAATGGGGTCTTCTTTTGGCAAGTTAAGCTGTGCTAGAGAACACATCTTCTGTTTATTTTTTTGAAGGTAAGCACGGCCTTCCGCCTTCAGACACCATAGCCTTGGTGGAACATATAAAGTCCAATTGTCCCAGCCTGGAGTTCGTGGGACTCATGACCATAGGAAGCTTTGGCCATGATCTTAGCCAAGGACCAAACCCAGACTTCCAGGTACTAGGGTTGGGGGGATGCTCTTGTGCCAAGGAAGCATGGGCTGTGGTTGTGGCCTGCCTGCAGTGTGTGCCTAGCATGTGCAGCACCTACGCTTGACTCTAGCACTGGTGGGGGTGCAGCAGCGTCACACCAGCTTGCAAGGCTGGCTGTGTGGTGCTTCAGGAGCCTCTCAGAACATAGCTGGCCAGGTCCAGTATTACAGTCTCTTCTGAAACCCCATAAGGAAAAAGAAGAACAAGCTCCCAGATACACACACACCTTCCTTAACTCAGTTTTAACATGCCTAAAACAATTTTTAAAGCAAGATTTCCCTTCCTTTCTAGTGATTATCCATTTGCATATTTATTGTTGTTGGGATTTTGTTTTGTTTTTAGGGTGTTGTTGGGTTTGTTTGGTTTTTGGTTTTGTTTTGTTGTATTTGTTTTTGTTTTTTCATAGCTTGGGGTGGAACCCAGGGTCTGGGGCACACTATGAATCTCATTCTGCCCTTGAGCCATATTCCTGGCTTGAAAGTTGGAGATGTGACTAAAACACATATGTCTGGTAACTATTACACACCTCAAAATCATGAGGAACAAAATCACCAGAAGTATTTTGGGTTTGGTAACTTTCCTTTTTTTGTTTTCATTTTGGTGAGCTTTGTTTGTTTTGGTTTAGTGTGGTTTGGCTTGCTTTGTTTTGAAGACAAATTCACCACCCTGGGTAGCCCAGACTGGCCTTATCTCAGGTTTCTCCTGACTATTCAAGTATTACAGGAGAGCAGCTCTCTGCCCAGCAGATTTGGCCACTTTTTTACATCATTGGAAACAACAGGGATAAAAATGTTAACCCTTGTGTTTTGGTCAGCGGTTACTGTCCCTGCGTCAGGAGCTATGTGAAAAGCTGAGCATCCCTGTGGACCAGGTGGAGCTGAGCATGGGCATGTCCGTGGACTTCCAGCATGCTGTAAGTGGCCTTCCCAGGAGGCAGAGGGGTAGGGTGGGATGGGATAGGCTTTTGATGTGGGATCTTTTAAATGCTTCATCCTAGAAACAGAGCAGTCACAGTGGCTCAGCTGTTCTAACATTTCACACACACATACATACACTGTTCCTTTTTGAAATGAAATTATGGAAATTATAACCAGAGTTTTAAAACTCAACATATTCCACTACATGTAATCTAGGAAAAGGCAGAGGAGTAACTTAGGGTTTAACGAATGTGTCAGAACCTGAGTTTGGTTTTGCAGCACCAAAAATGAAATTTTAAGCTGATTTTTAAAGGCACTTGATACATAAATTCTATTTTATTAGTTACGTGATAGTAAGTGTAAGCTGAAATACAACTCCTCACATACATGAATATCTAAGATAGTAAATAATAGCTGGGTACTATCCCACACTCCTGTAGTTCCAGCACTTGGAAAGCAGGGTCAAGAGGATTGCTGTTGAGTTTCAAGGCAGCCTGGTCATACCACAAATTCTATACAAGTCTAGACTACTAGTGAGACTTTGCCTTAAAAATTAATAAATAATAACAAAGTTCTACATGTCAAAGTATAAAATTGCATTTTGGAATATCATATATTTTAAAACTAAAAATTCTAAAATGGAGTTTGATTTTATGATCAGATAACTATGGGGTTTTTTTTGTTGTTTTTGTTTTGTTTCGTTTTTTTTTTTTTTTTTCATTTGGCTGGCCATGGCCCTTTTATCACGGGCTTTGGGCAGCTTTTTGCTATGCTGCGCTGTCTCACACACCTACATCTCTACCATCTCTTGTCCCCACATCCCTAAATGCCACTGAACTCCCCAGCCACTACAAGCCAAGATCATGACTATCCTTTGAGGACTGCCTGAGAAGTGGTCTGCTCCATGGACAACAGCTTGGTTGCTTCTTACGCAGCCTCTGGGCAGCCAGAGAGAGAGACAGCCTCAGCACCAGCTACCTTTCCGTGTCTGAAATTCTCTCCTCCATTCATTCTTTTCCACAGATTGAAGTAGGATCTACAAATGTCCGGATAGGAAGCACCATTTTCGGAGAGCGGGATTACTCAAAGAAACCTGCCCTAGACAAGACTACAAGAGACGTGAAGGCCCCAGCGCCACTGGTACAAGAACAGTGAGGACAGGACAGCTGAAAAGATCAACTGTGCACCAGCCGAAGTTTTCATTTTGGTGTTCCGCATGTTCCCAACCCCACTCTTCTGTGGCCTACATAGAGCGCTGAGGATTACACGTGTTGACAGAGACCGCCTGTGCTTAGCCTCTGCTCCAGGAAGCTCAGTTCAAGCACTGGCTTAGGCTTGAATTTGAGGAGTTCTGAGACTTCCGAACTGACACCAAATCAGTAGCCAGGAACTGAGATCGAACAAACACTGCCCAGGACCACCCAATCCTCCATGAATGCCTTTCCCAGAGTATCTTTTGGGTTGCTAGTGTCTATAATCAAAAGAAAATCAGAGGGATTCCCATTTTCCATTCCACCACAATAGAGTTGTTTTTACAAGTCCCCACTGAACAGTCACATCACTACTCTGGAATGGGGTATTTCTGCTCTCAGTTTACACCCTGGCAAGTAGATGTGTCTAGTCACAGCTCCTCTGTGGCCCTGACCTGAAATTCCAGGGTAACTTGTAAATAGCACTTGGGCCTTTCTGACATCGTGTCGAAAAGTGGTACTTGGAGCTTTTTCTTTGGGGACCACAGTAATGGAAAGTGAGTGACAGGATTTCTTCCCCATCATTTTCTGGGTTTCAGACTGTCCCACTTGGAGACAAAAGCCCTTCAAAGCCAATTCTGGTGCACAGTTTTAAAAGGCCTGACTTGCTTTTTCTTTTCTGGGGAAGTATCTCCCAGGTTTGGTTATAGCCACCCCGAATATGTACACCTATTTATAAGCCAGAATTCTGCAGCTCTTGATTGTTCATAAGGTAGTGAGAGCTTCAAAACTGAGGAAGCACTGGGCATAGCACCTGCCTGTGACTATGGCATATGGGATGTGCAGGCAGGAAGATCGGGAGTTCCACAACAGACAAAGACTAAATGAGACCCTTATCTAAAAACTAAACTAATAAAGTAGAAAGCACAATTCTGCAGTAATCACAACAGCTTCAGTGTGGGCTGCTCATTTCCTGATAGCTTTTTCTCTCATTTACTCCAGCCCTCATCCCTCATTTAACAAATAACTTCAGGACTTGCTGCTGCTGAATGTAATTTTATAAACTTAAACTGCTCTGATTCTTGTTCTGTTTCAATCAAAGCTAGCGTGGCATTTCAGAGTCTGTTAAATACAAATGTGAGCTTGAATTATACCATCTGTGCCAACTATAAAGCAATTAAAGATTTATTTTTATGATCTGGTGTAATGGGTGAATTAACAAAGAGGGCATTGGAGCTGATAGGAAGCAGTTTGTCTGGCATCATGCCTGGCTCTGGAGAGGCCCTTCCTTGGGTCAGAGATGCCACCAAAGCTACGCCATGTATACAAGAAGGGTTCTGAAATTCAAAAGCAAGAAAATGTCTTCGTAGAGCTCAGTGACAGGCCTGTAAATACAACGCACAGAAGATGGCCAGTTTCATGCCACTTGGACTGTATATTGAGACCCTGTCTCAAAAGAAAATGAAGTGTTGGTTAGCATGTCAGGAACTGGAAAGATACCTACTTCCTGCTATATGGAGGTCTTCTGATTGCCTCTAGATGGCGACATTGGCTGCCCTAAGGAGCACACAGAGTTCGACATTGGCTAACCTGAAGAGCTCACATACTTGGCTCCTCAGTCAGCAGTTTATCTAGCAGGGTCTAGTCAGTCTTCTCTCTTTATCAGTAGAAATGGAGGCCAGAGAGGACACGTTTCTCTCGGGTGACACATGGACTTGCAGACTCACTGATGCTTTTGACAATCTCATGTCTATGCTGACTTGATTGAGGAAACTCTGGGAGCTTTAGAAAAAGGGAAATGGTTAAGCAATAAAAGATCTGCCTGGCTTGTGCCTGGAGTTTAAGAACACAACAGAGGCAAAGCCAGGAGAGGCTTTAGTCCAGATGAAGGGAGGAAGCCAGACTATATCCAGTGCATCCTCAGCAGAATGGCTCTCTTGAGAGAATTTTGCCAGGCTATAAGACTGTCTTTTGTTTCATGTGAGGCAGCTGCCCGGGTTACTCCCAAGTTTTTATAGCAGCAGTGACAACATCCAGGCAAGTTTAAAGTCAGACCCACCCATCCATCCATGGAAAATTTAGCCATCTCTCCCTGAGAGCCAATGCCTAAGGTTTTGTGTGTGTGTGTGTGTGTGTGTGTGTGATTTATTAGAGTGCCTTACAGGCAGTGGTCCAAATAGTCCAACAACAGTTGCCTCCTGCTGGAAAGAGGATGCAGTAGTTGCTCAGTCCACAAGACTGGACATCTCCGCAGTGCTGGGGTCCAGGAAGATCATAGAGAGCCAACACTTCCAATCCACATGGAAATCCCCAAATGAAGTAGGTTCTAACACCGGCAAAGGAATGGCTCAGGATGAATGAGCTGTACAGAGAGAGTGGGGACATTCAGACAGAAAGCACAAGCTTCCCTCTTCCATGTCCTTTTATGTGGGCCACAAAAGATCCAGACTTCCCACCTCAAAGAGAAAGCCAAGAAAAATCCTTCACAGGTATGCCCAACTGCTTGGGTTTTAGTTACTTCCAAATGTCAAGTTGACAAGATTAGCCATCATACATCCTGAAGCATGAGGTTTGAGAGGCCCAGGAGGCCCCTGGTAACCTATCAAGGATTTGGGCTCTAGGGAAGAGAGGCATACCTATGGCACTGGTTAATTAAGAACTTTTGTTCTCTTGCAGTAAGTGTTGTCTCTGGTACTTACTGCCTCCTCCTGCTGACCTAGGCCTAGTCGTGGAAGCTTCGTACAATCTAACCTAGCCCTAGAACATTTTCAGCCTCTGAGACTTACTGCTTAATAAGTTCACCCTTTCTTGTTCTTTCTGAGCTCATAGCTGGCTGGTTCAACTCAGCTGGTCCTGCTCAAACTCCTCTTGTGGCTAACTTACTCTACCTGGCTTCTCTCTTGGCCTCTGAATTGCTCTGCTTGGCCTCAAACTAACTCCAGAAATCTGCTCTAATCTGGCTCCTTCTCATTCTCTGGCCCATTCAGTCTTCACCTGACTTCTTTTTTCTCTACATCCTGTCTCTATTACTGCCCAGGTAAAAACTTCCTCCTGCTCCTCCTCCTGCTTCTCTTCTTCCCCCTCTTTCTTCATCTGCTCTTCCACCTCCTCTTCGTCCTCCTCTCTCTCTCTCTCTCTCTCTCTCTCTCTCTCTCTCTCTCTCTCTCTCTCTCCCTCCCTCCCTCTTATTGCCCCTTAAATAGCTTTCTTTCCCTCTGTCTTCTCATGAGAGTTGGGCGTGTCCTATTCCATCAAGTTTTCCTCTTGATTCATCACTGTTTCTGCTACTCTATTAATTAGACATCACTTTCAAACATGGGTGCTTCCTTGTACAAACTAACTTTACCTTCATTGTTTGGGATTAAAGGCATGTACCACCATGCCAGGACCTAAGCTTTTCTTTACCTGAAACTTGCTTTACACCAGGCTGTCCTTGAACTCAGCTCTGCTTGCCTCTGTCTCCTGGGTTAAAGGCATGTGAGTATTCCAGCTGGATCGCACAGACCTAGAAGGTCTTTGGATGTGATCTCTTGCCAGAACAGCTATATTCTGAATTAACAGCTGGGGATGGAAGCCAGACCCTCATACACTCAGGGAAGCACAGCACCATGTAGTTGCACCCTGACCTTTACCACATCCCTTCTTTTTTCCATACATTAATTATACACAATGATAGGCTTCTTCATGACATTTTCATGCACAGATAGAATGTATTTTGATCACATTCACCACCCATCAATCATCCTCTCCTGGCCTGCTCCCACTCCTGCTCATACCCTCAACTCTTGCCAACCAGTCCCTTCTACTTTCATGGCTTTTGTTCCCCTCACTACACTCTCTTTCTTACACTTTCTTACACTCTCTATCCCACCCCATTCCCCCTTTTAAAACTTTGCGGTCTGTAAGTCCTCTTTCATTAATTGTTTTCTCTTTAAAACGAAAACATTTATCTTACATGTGTGTAACATTTAATTTTACATGTGTGTGTGTTTCTCTTGAGTGTGCATGTGCAGCATGTGTGCCTAGTGCTCTTGGGGGTCAAAAGAGGGTTGGATCACTGGAGTTAGGGATGGTTGTGAGGAACCACGTGGGTGCTGGGAAGTGAAACTGGGTCCTCTGAAAGAGCAGCAGGTGCTCTTAGCTGGTGCACACCTCTAATCTCAGCACTCAGGAGGCAAGGGCAGGTGGATCTCTTGAGTGTGAGTCCAGCATGGTCTACAGAGTGAGTTCCAGGACAGCCAGTGCTACACAGAGAAACCAAGTGTGTGCGCATGCGTGCATGCATGGTGGGTATCTTGACTGCATGTTCATCTGTGCACTGCATCTGTACAATGCCTGTGAAGGACAGAGAGAATGTCAGATTCCCTGGAACTGAAGTTACAGATGGCTTTTAACCATCCTGTGAGTGATTCAAACCCGGGTCCTCTGCAAGAACAGCCAGTGGTCCTTACTGCTGAGCCAGCTCCCCTTCCGCTTTCCAATATGTGTGTGTGCACATTCACGTGAGTGGGTGAGGGCGTGCCCTTGCCACTGCACATGCATAGAGACAAGAGGGGTCTCTTGTCTCAGGTGTGTGGTGTCTGGGCCTCACCTTGTTTAAGACAGTCACTTTGTTGTTCACAGCTGTGTATTCCACGCTACCAGGTTGGCTGGTCAACAAACTTTCAGGGTGTTTTTTGTTTTTTCAGTAAGAGCACTGGGGTTGACAAATGCTACTGTTCCTGGCTTGTTCCTACTGTTCATGGGTTCTGCGGATTTGAACTAAGGTCTTCATGCCTGCATCGTAAGTACTTTACCCACTAAACTACCCCTCCAGCCCTGTGTTCTCTCATGACAGCTGGTCAGGTATTTAGACAGTCTGTAAGTACCCCCGTTTTGGATCTGCACTGAGGTTGGGAGTAGACACACACACACACACACACACACACACACACACCTTGTCTAAGAACAGGAAATCTGTTGGCATGGCAAGAAGTAAATTCAAGACTAGTATGACTATTATTGGCTGCTATTGTTATTATCATCATCATCATTATTACTTGGCAGTGCTAAGACTGGCACCCTGGGATTTTTCCGTGGTAATCTGCTACCAAGTCTCACTTAGCCTTCGTTGCTAACTTTAATCAGTGATAAGCTGTGTTTTAGATTTGCAGCTATAACCTCAGAAAAGCAGATTGCTGTGAAAGAAAAGCACATTTTTCGGTCCATCATGCTAGCTGAGAACTGAGGTATCTTAATACAGAACAAACTCTGAAACCACAAGCAGAGGGGGTGAGAAGGAAGGAGAATTAAGCCCAGACACGGGGAGACTCTGCCTCCCATCATTCCACTTCCCGGACATTTAGAATCAGCCGGCCATCATCCCGCCTCCCTGGCCCCACATCCCTCCTCCAGACCCGCTCTCACACAGGCTACAGGGCTCAAAGCATACAAAACTGTCATGTCCCCCCCCCCCCCCCGCTCTCCCCAACCCTGGGCTGGAGCAGCAGCCTATTCTGTTGCCTAGAGCTAGACAGGGAAGGAACGGGGCTCCAACAGGACATTGGCTTTGTGCTTTGGAAAGGGAGTCACTCTCATGCTCCCCACCAAAGCTTCAGGAGAAGGGCTGTTCCTGAAAGGGGGCTGTGTGGGGTGTTGCCAGAGTGCAATTGGAAATGGTTTGCTGAGAACTGTGACTGTCCTTACCATGAAATCAGTTGGATGCTCTTACATCATCCGCATGACTAAGGGCCAAGGAATCCAAACTACCACCATCCTCCCAAATGTTTTCCTAATCTGCCTTCTCTGGAGGAGCACAAAGGAAGGGGATTTTTGGTTTTGTTTTATGTTGTTCTGGGGATCTAACCCAGACCCTAGCACAAGCTAAACAAGGACACTACCACTGAACCATACTCCCAGCCCAAGAAGACTGCCCTTTCCCAACTCTCTTCTATCTGCTTGTGTACACCATGGTCTATATGTTTAAGTAGACGTCTATTTTTTTTTAATATTTATAGTTACAACGTGAGTACATGCTATGTTTGAGGACAGGTGTGCATATGGAGATCAGAGAACAACCTGCTGGAATCAACACTCTGTTTTCACCCTCATCCAGGGATGGACCTCAAGTTATCATGCACAGCAAACACTTCTTCCCACTGAGCCGTTTCCCCAGCCCTTGAGTAGGCATTTACAAGCTCCTTAAACTTAAATTCTCCTTTAATGACTTAAGCATCCCAAGGGGCCCCAGAACTGACGCTTTCTTCCCTATAAAGTACTGCACAGGTCAACTGAAGGAGCATTTGGAAGGAACAGGAGCGGGTACAGCACCTTCCTTACATTTCATTCGTACAGGCTTGTACTCTGAGGTGCCTCAGCGGCAGATGGCGCAACTTGGGTACAGAAGTGCTTCTCAACTGCTAATGGGTTAGACTGCTCCTAGCCAGTTATCTGGCCCCATCACCGTCCCAACAGTGGCCTTGTTCTGCAGCCTCAGAGCTCAGCTTGACTGGGCTGCCAATTTCCAAAATAAAATCAACGTGTGACCTTATTCAGCAGATGTACCAAAGAAACACGCACAGACCAGGGCCAATTTTGAAGCCAAAAAGGGAAGATGAGAAGAGGGAGAGAGAGAGAAAAGAGGAGGAGAGAGAAACTTGGCTGGACATGAAAGGTGTCTTGTCCGTCTGTTCCCCATTAGGCGCAATTCTCTCGAAATCTGCAGCCTCAACATAATTCTCTTGACCAGAAACTCTCCCGAGAGATAGTGTCAAAGGGAAAAAACAAACAGAAGTGGTGTATCTTCTGACAGCAAAGTCACTTAAAAACCTATTTAGGGGCAGGAGAAGAGAGAAGATGTCAGTAAATCAGGGGAGGGTACTCTTGGCAGCTGGCTACAAGTATCTGCCCAGAGAGTGGGCAGGACAGGGAGAGGGGCCTAGGAAGAAGTAGTGAGCAAGGGCAAGGCTCCCCCCACCCCTGGAAGCTAACCCCCAAGTCTTTTTACCCTGCTGTCTACTCTGATGCCTTTTTCTGGGCCCGGACTCAATACTAAATTCCCATGAGGGCGAGGACCGTAGCTTGGCGTTGATAGAGTGCTTTACCTGGCACAAAAAGGGCTGCAGGCTCCATCCCCAGCAATGCTAAACAAACAACCAAAAAAAAAAAAAAAAAAGCAAAGAAACAGCATGGAGCCTTTTCAACTGCCTGAAACATGAAGAACTGCAGACTGTTTGGAAGAAAGAGGCCCCAACCTGTGATAACTCTGCTTTCCCCTTTCCAACAGTACCAGACACCAAAGGCCAAGGACTCCGCTTTCCCTGGAAACCACTGCTAGTTCCCCTGACAGCTAAGGCCTCTTCTCCCCAAGCCCCTTTGACTTGCCTTTGAGCTTAACAGCCTATCGTTAGGGCAAGCAGAACCTACCCCACCCATGGCAGCCCAGGGGAAGGTTCTGGGGCAGTGGGAGGTGATGCAGAGCAGGGCAGGGCAGGGCTGGACAACCTTCTGTGCTCAGATTTCTAGGGCAGGCATCCTGTTATAGGAGAGGCCCCTTTCAAAGGAAGAAAAACTAATCAGCAGAAAGGAGCAAGACTCTCCCCTTGCCTTTAGGACTTGTTTATTAGTGGGATATCTGATTTCAGCAAAGGAAGCCAGCTCTGAAGCGAGGTTTTTATTGGCCACAAGCAAGAGGAATTCAGGATTTTGCTTTTGATTCGGCCTCCCCTGAACTCAAAGCACTGAAGGGTGCTGCTTTTGATGGGGCAGCTTGGTTAGGGCTGGCAGGGAGAAGCAACTCACTGTTGCAAACAGCATCAACAAAAGTGTTCCCTTTGGAAGATGACTATAAAGTGAGGGTGCAAAGGGGAAGCTGGCCTCTAAAGATTTCAGAGACAAAGTTCACAAAACCCGCATCTGGAGCAGAGTGAAGGCCTGCCCCTCTTCCCTGTCAAGTGGGGAATGCAGGAGACCCCTGTTCTTTGGATGAAATCACAGAGTTTCGAGACTACCCAACAGCGAGGCCTCCGCAGTCGGGCCCAGGCTTGATGGTTTCAATGTGTTGGGAAGATAAAGCCAGAGATTGGAGCCGGCCTCTGCCAACTGCATTCCCCAACTGGAATCAGCTAGGTGCAGGGGAGGAAGGCTCCTGCTGGAACACAGACTATAGAGAGTACTATATACTATATATAGAGAGAATACAGTACTATAGAGAGCTGCTGTGCAGCAACCCCACAGCCCCTGTCATCCTAGTCCTGCATCGCCATCTTGCTTCCTAAGCCTTCATAGGAAAACACTGCCCACATGGAGGCAACTGGAAAGTGCCTCACTACTTTGGGGTTCTTGGATAAACCTAGCCACCTCTCCCTCCTCCTCCTCCTCCTCCTCCTTCTTCATTTTTTCTCCTTCTCCTCTTTCTTTTTTCCTCTCTATTGCTCTCTCAGTCTGCTTTTCTCTCTGATTCCCATTGCTTCCCTTTCTCCACAGCTCACTGGAAACAGCTACCTTCTAAGAGGCCATAGCATACCCAAGGCTCTGATATTGCTCCACCGCTTTGACCAGCACCTTTGAACGAGGCAGGAAATGGCCAGCACCATGCGGCTGCTGCTGTGTGTGACGTACTGAAACTTGGGCCTCAGACTGAGATTATGGTGGGCAGCCCCTTGGTGTAAAAGATGGCTCTGTCTGTATCTGGCTCCCTTCCTGTTCTAAGTTTGTGGCTGGAAGCAGCAGGTCTAAGGAGAAAGCCATTCTTTCTCTCTTGAGATATGTGTGGTGTCCTTCCAGGTTCTCTGCGTGCCTCTTTATGTCCATCTATAGACTGTCTCTTATCGTGTAGATGAAGCAAGTGCCCTGTGCTGGCATTTGCTGTCTGTAGCATGCCGGTACTCACCAGTGAGGCCCAGAGCTTCCTTAGTAGTCAGTGGGCCATTTAGCCCTCTTAGCTGAGGCCCAGAACCTGGGACAGGGGGTGGGGAAAAGGGGAACAGGGCTCTCACTGTGTTCACATTAAACAGCCCAGTCATCAAAAAGACTTTGTACAGCAAGTTAGAAAACATATCCCAAGAGGAGCTATAGGAATGGAAAAGACAGCCTTTCGAGGGCGGAGCTGCTATACACACATGCACAGTGCTTACTCAGACATGCACACAAAGCCATACTATTTGTTCATACAACCACTAACACACTATAGCACAGGACACATATATGATTACAGCCTTCAATATCTGTGCATACACATAATGGCCGTATATATATGGCCATAAACAAGCACATTACATATATACCCACAAGTACATATATACGCATGTACATACACATACATATGCCATCACAAATATACAGTCACAGCTACACATGCACAAACCATACATTCACATGAGTGTGTGCACATATACACACGTAAAAATACAGTCACATACAAAGGTTGCAATGATTCCTGGAAGACAGACATCAATATGTTTGCATTTAAACAGCAAATCTGTTCTTCACCAACCAAATAACCTTAGGCCAAATTCTTACTGACAAGTGAGACTTCGTGTCCTTATCGCTAAGTAGGGGCTGATGTCCCAAGCAACATGGAGTTGCTGTGAAGATGACATGTGACCAGATCCTGGCACATACTGGAAGGCAAGGTGGTGTATATCCTGTTGTCTCGACAGCTTTGTCTTTCCTCATTGGGATCTGTAAGGAGCATTGATGGGAAGAGCAGATAAGGACCTCCGGACTGTGGCTGGCTGCCTGCTTGCCTGCCTCCATAAGTGAAACCCGAAACTGTTAGGCAGAGAGAGAAAGCAATGAAAACTCCACTTTCTGAAAAGTCTCCCAGTGTGGGTCACTCATGGATGACCACTGACATAACCAGCTGGGGCGAGGGGGTGGGAAAGCTCTGAGTCTGCTTAGCTGCTGCCCAAATATGGGCATCCAAGCCTTCCCTTTGGTCCCTCCAGCTTAAAGCAGAAAGAACTAACTCCTGGGACACAGGGCTTGGCCATGTGGCTCAGTGGCAGAGCACTTGCTCAGCACAAAGCATTTGTCCATGCTCAGGACTGCAAAACAAAAATCAACAAAAAGCCCTACCAACTGGGAAATATAAACAGCAAAATTACCCTGACGCAAAACATTGTTACAGGACTCTAAACTCCAGTAAACACTCAAACCCTTTTATTGCAGTGCCCAGGCTGGGAGGGAACTGCTGTTAGGTTCCACATTGACACAGATTTTTCACACCAGATTGAAAATCCAAGTTCCTGGGCTGCCAACCAACTTGGACCGTGTATTAATGGAGGTGATTGCCTGAGCCCCATGCATGAGGGGTTTCTAAGCTCCTGGTTGGGCCATGATGTTGACAAATATCTGTAGTGACTCAGAGAAAACTGGTCTACACATTATGGAGGGAACCCCAGCTCGGAGGGAGGCATAGCTTGGTGGGATGCTGAGACCGGAAAGCTAGATTTGAAAATAACCACCATCAGACAGTATCCTGGCTAGTATTATGTCAACTTGATACAAGCTAAAGTCATCTGAGAGCAGGGAACCTAAATTGAGAAAATGCCTTCATAAGATGGGGCGGCAGTTAAGACTGTAGGGCATTTTCTTAATTAGTGATTGATGGGAGAGGACCCAGACCATTGCAGGTGATACTACCCCTGGGCTGGTGGTCCTGGGTTCTAGAAGAAAGCTGGCTGATGGTCTGAAGAAGAAGCTCCAGGACAGTCAGGGCTACACAGAGAAACCCTGTCTCAAAAAAAAAAAAAAAAAGGAAAGAGAAAGAAAGAAAGGAAGGAAGGAAGGAAGGAAGGAAGAAAGGAAGGAAGGAAGGAAGGAAGAAAACAGACTGAGCAAGCCAGTAAGCAGCACCCCTCCATCATCTCTGCATCAGTCCCTGCCTCCAGGTTCCTGCCCTGTTTGAGTTCCAGCCCTGACTTCCTTTGGTGATGAACAACAATATGGAAATGTAAGCCAAATAAACTCTTGCCTCTCTAAGTTGCTTTTTGGTCATGATGCCTCATCACAGCAATAGAAAAGTCACTAAGACAGTCAGGTATCTGGATCTCTCAAGCACTAAACCTTTAGTGTCTATTTCAACAAAGAGAATAAAAAGCAAGAACTGTTCAAAATGTCTGCCTCTGGGGAGCAAAATGGAGAGGGGACTATTGCTTTCAGCCATAAGCTCTTCTGTACTAGTTCAATTCAAATCTGGTGTAGGGAGCCAAAAGCAGGCTCAACACCAGGCAAGCTTTTTGGGTTTGTGTCTACCCTAGCTTGGCACACATATTGTAAACAGAAACCCACCCCTCTCACTTCCCAGCCCTGACCAGGGGCCAGTGTCCCAGGACACCCTCAGACACTCTAGGCTTGCTGTGTTCTCTCCGTAACCTTCTGTCTGAGGTAAGCCTACAGCTTTCTCCTCAGTTGTGTGACTTTTCCTAGACAGACAAATCTTCAGTCACCCCAGATAGGACACTGATGTTTCATTCCAAGTGTAATTTAGTGAATCAGTGAGTTTATTGGAGAAGGTTAGGCTGCTGCATCACCCAGAAGCCTACGCCAGCAGGGGTGTAACTCATGAAAGCTGTATACCTAGAGTTCCTCAACCAACTTGCTGGCAGCTCCAGTGTGCCAGTTGGTTCTTGTCAGCTTAACACAGGCTAGAGCTATCTGAGAAGAGGATTGAGAAAACGCTGTGTAAAACTGTCCTGAAGCAAGCTTGTGGGTGTTTTTTGTTTGTTTGTTTGATTTTTAATTGGTGATTGATGTGCAATGCCTCAGTCCACTGCAGTGGGGGCGCCACCCTTGGGTAGGTGGTCAGACTGAAAAGGCCATGGGGGCAGCACTCCTCCATAGGCTCTCCAGGTTCTCGTCCTGACTTTCTCACTGAGGAACAGTTACCTGGGAGTGTAAGGCGAAAGAAACCCTTTCCTCCCCAAGTTGCTTTTTGTCATGGTGTTTTACCACAACAACAAGCAGTTATTTACTTCTTACAAAATCTCAAGGAACGGCAGCAAGAGTCTAGGAATTTTCTGAGCTTCTGGAGCCTTGTAAGTTTTGTGAGCTTTCTGGGTCTAAGTCTTCCTTCTCCCTGGAGGAGGGAATGTTTCAATTCCCAGGAAGTAGTTGCACAATCTGCTAAACAGCACTTTAAAAACATCATTATACGTAGAGTAGTTTAGCCTAGAAATGATTCTCCTGCCCCAACCTCCTAAGTGGTTTTTGTTTGTTTGTTTTTTTGTGGTAGGTATGTAGAAGTGTAAAATACAAGTCCTCACACACTAGGCATGCACTCTAGCCCTGAGCCAAACCCCCAGCTCTCTCATTCAGTGTTGACTCTGGACTCTCCCTAGTGTGAGGCTTTTGAGATCTTCAGTGTTGGGGCAAGGACGGCAGGCTATAGGTCTGCCCACATTCGACACCAAAGTACAAGGCAACATACAGTGTGAGGAGAACAATGGGATCTTCGCTACTCCTCAACCCTGTTTAAAGCAGAGACCAATTCCCAAAGAAAGATGAACACACACACACACACACACACACACACACACAACCTCTAAGTTTCAGTGACAGAGTAACAGCCCCTAGTAGTGGGAGTGTCCACTAAAACCCTGTGCATGCAACTTTGTGCTTATTAATTATTTTTTCTTATTGCCATGACCAAATACCTGATAAGCAGCAGTAACTTGATGGAGGAAGGTTTATTTTGGCACACAGGTCAGGAAGCAGGGAAGGTGTGGCTGCTTGCACACATGTCCACAGACCAGGAAGCAGAGAAAACAGAATGCCAGTACTTGGCTGGCTTCTCCTCCCCACTCCCCTCTTCAGTACAGGACTATGGGATGGTGATGCTCATTCAGGATGGGTTTTTCTCCCCTCAGTTAATACTGTCTGGGGACACCCACACAGAGATACCCAAAACTGTGCTTCATTAATGCCTTGAGTGTTTTTTTAAATTAGTCTTTTTATTGCATCTTTTATAAAGTCCAATGCCTTTATTGATTCTTTAAGAATTTTGAGCATATATACCACCACCCCAGCTGCCCCTTAATGTCCAGCTCCCATAATGCCCCTTTCCTCTCTCCCATCCCTCCTGAATAAAAATGAGGACATGACCACTCCTAGGTATGGTTGATGAGAAGGGTTTTATTATAGATATGAGGGAAAGAACAGCAAGAGGCGTGTTCAGAAGAATCCAGACTGAACATGGCCAGCAGACTAGACCTGGCCATGAGAGGAAGGGGGCAGAGAAGCAGGAGAGAAAGAGATAGAGGGAGGGGAGGACCAAGACTGAGCCTGGAGACTAAGAGAGAACTTAGCCAAAATGGCTGAGTTATTCAGGAATCCAAAGCTGATGGAAGGAAAGTCCAGACCCTGGGCTGGAGAGGTTTAGGAGAGGGAGTGAGGCTAGAAGCGCTGGAAGGAGCCACAGGTACTGAGTGAGACTCATCTCAGGTTTCTTTGAGACCTGATTCCTTCCCACTTGATTTTAGTTTTGTTTTTTTTTAACTTTTTATCTCCATCAAAGCCAGTTGTGTTGGCCAACTAACCTTGGGAGTGGGCCTGCCCTGGATGTGATTGACCAACCTGGGTCATAGCATTAAAGAAAACTGATTCTCCCCCTCCCAGTGGTTATCAAATGCCAATAGCTCCTCAGCTAGTATGTGATTCCATGACAAGCTCATCCCTTCTGTGCTGGTGTTTTATCTGGCTTCAGCCGTTGTAGGTGGGTCTTATGCATGCTGTCACAACTGTTGTAAGTTCATATGTGCAACTGCGCTATTGTGTTCAGAAAAGTTTTTTTTTTAATTTTTATCTTCTACCTATGGCCCTAATGATCTTTCTGCTACCTCTTCCTTGAACATCCCTGAACACTGAGGAAAGGGATGTAATACATATGTCCCTTTTAGGGCTGAGCTCTCCACGTCCATTATCCTCTGCATGTTGACCAGTTGAGGGTCTTTATGTTTATCACCACCTACTGTAAGGAGAAGCTTCCCTCTCGAGGGTAAAGGACCCTCTAATCTATGGATATAGCAATGTGTCAGTAGGAGTCATTTTAGTACTATATCCATTTAGCAGAGTAATAGTATTGGGTTCTCTCCTTGGGCCTAGGACCCAAGAATCTAGCTACAGATTCTTGGCCTCTTTAGTAATGCCGTTTTAGTAAATCTTTAGTAAGGCCTCTTTAGTGAATCTGGATGTGATGGCGTGTGTCTATAATCCCAGCACTTGGGAGGCAGAGGCAAGTGGATCTCTGAGTTTGAGGCCAGCCTGGTCAACATCATGAGTTTCAGGACAACCATGGAAACCCTGTGAAAAGAAAAAGCCAGATAACAGTGCCACATCATGAAGTGGGCCTCAGATCCAATAAGAAAGTGGTTACTCCTGTAACATTTATGCCGCTATTGCATCAATAGGCATACCTTGTCAGGCTAGTCATTGCAGCTTTCAGGGTCCACAGCTGGGTAAGATCAATGATTTCTTTTCTCCTCTGGTAACAATCGTGGCACATTCCAGTACAGTCAGTCTATTTACACACAGAACTAAACAGATATGCATAGAGTCACTATTTTGGCTAGAAGTTAGCAGCATAAGATGGGAGAGACAGATAAGGAGAAGGGAAGAGGTGCCATTAATATATATATATATATATATATATATATATATATATATATATATATATATATATGCTTTCCTCCCAGACTGGGTACCTGGTGTGTGTATGTCATGATCTACTTCCACCTAAGAGAAAACAGAAGGTCAAAAACAGCTTGGGAAGGCCAGAACTGTCAGGGTAAACAGTGCTGCAGCGGGGAGGGAAGGTGACTTGGCCACTGGGGTGAAGGGACTGCCTTCCCCATTCTGGGCTTTCCCCTTGCCTCTCAGTCCGCAGGAAAGGGGCAGTCCAAAACTCCCAAGAGCAGGTCTGGGGCTGCTCCGTGCTCCATGCAAGAAACTGGAGGTGCTCACAGAGGCTTGCCCTCCAGGGACAGGATGGTATTGCCACTTAGTTTTTCTGCCCTGGTGTAGCCGTACTTGACCACCTCATTGCAGTTTATTTGCAAATCATGCTTGGTTTGTCTACATCTTAGGGAGTTGGTTTTTATGTTTGTTTCGTTTCTTCTTTCCCTTGTTTGTTTCTTTGCATGTAACCCAGCTAGCCCTGAACTCCTGAACCTTCCTAGCTCTACCTTCCAAAGGCTAGGATTAAAGGCAAGGGCAGCCATGCCTGGCTCTCACCTGATTTGGATGTCAACCCAAGTCCCAGGTGTGCTGCTGACAACTGGCTATAAACTTGGGTTCCCAACTGGGGTTTGCTGGAGCTGCTCAAGGACTTCAGGAAAATGTTTAGTTGCATTTGCTGACTTGATGAAAAGATACAGTGGGTGATATGTCAGGGAAGGGCAAAGAGCCGTGTCCTATGTGATCAACTACTTGGAAACTTGACAAACCCATCCCTTTGGGGCGTTATAATATCATGGTTACATAGGCATGATTGATCAGGTCATTGGCTATTAAGTTAACCTTCCATGTACTTCCTGGGAGATTGGTGAACAGGACATAAAGTTCCAGCCCGCTAATCCTTGTCCTGGTCTTTCCTCCATCCAGTTTCCACTAGGAGCTGCCTACCCTGGTTCAACTCATTAGCATACAAAAAGACTCTTATTTCAGACACTCCAAGGATTTTTAGAGTCTATGCCAGGAAATGGGAACAAGACCAAATATTTATATCATGATGTCACTGAGCTCCACTTTCATTACAAACATCTTGGTTCCTTCTCCCTCCTTCTCCCCACACCCCTCTCTGAGACAGGGTCTCTCTGTAGCCTTGGATACCCTGGTGGTCTTTGTGTAAACCAGGTTGACCTAGAACTCAGAGATGCACCTACCTCTGCCTCCCAAGTGTTCTCCTGAGCCTGGCTTGGTTTCAATCTCTCTTGAGCAATTCCAGTACCTTCTGTGTCTAAGACTGATTTCTCAGATAGATTATGATGCCGCTTTCTTTACTGTCTCCTGTGAGTCCCACTTCCTCTGCTCTTGTTGGTTCCCCAAAAGAGAGTCAATTCAAATCTACCTCAGAACCTGGAGTGGTGTGCTACATGAACATAATCCTATCCTTCTGTGAGTACAAATGCTCAACCCCCAGAACAAACTCGGGGCAAGCAGAGAACCTACTCCCAAAGTTGCCCTCTGACCTCCATGTGCACACCATGGGACACACATCCCTCCCCTACATGAAGATAACTTTAAACGTAGAAACTGAGCAGAAGGTTCCCAAATATGAGGCTGATCTGTGCTGCAAGGTAAAATAGCCCATAGTGAAAAGCTGCCTCAAGATCAACAGGGCTGGGGACATAGCTTGGTGGTAGAGGACCTGCTTAGAATGTAGGAAGCCCTGGAATGGAATAATTCAATCCCAAATACCCCTGTCTCTCTCTCTCCCTCCCTTTCTCTCTCTCTCTCCCTCCCTCTCTCTCTCTCCCTCCCCCTCTCTCTCCCTCTTTCCCTCCCTCTCTCTCTCCATGTATTCCTCTTTCTCAAATTCTCTAGTCCTCTCTTCTCATGCAGAACAGAATCTAAAGTCTTTTCTTATCTGAGCCTGGCCCAGTGACTTGTCAAGTCACTATGACAAGTTCTTCCTTCTCTCCTGGCTCTTCTCATTTCTCTCTGTCTCGCACCCTCCACCCACACTGGCCTCCACTTTTCCTTGAACATGTTATGTCCTTTCTGCAGGCAATGCTCTGACCCCCTAGATCCATATGGCTTGCTTCTTCATTCCTCTGGAACTCATCTCATGAGCACTCTTTCAGACAGGCCTTCCCCATATTCACCATCCTTTCCCCTGCTTGATTTCCTTTCATTTGCCTTTTCTTATGGTACTAGACTGTGCATAGTCAGTTATTTGCATGTTGTCTCTCTCCCTCTTCTGTAATATTAGCTGCATGAAACTAGACATTCTTTGCTTCACTGCCATGTCTTCAGTGCCTGCAATAGTATCTGGCACACCATAGATGCTTAATCAGTATTGTTTAAATACATGATTACAGCCTCAGCAATGCTTTTTTGAACATGTGAAAGAAGTTTCTGCGATTATTTGTTAGACATTAAGGTAGTCTGAAGCAGCCGGGTGGTGCTGATACACACTTTTAATCCCAGTACTAGGGAGTCAGAGTAAGTTGGATCTCTGAATTTGAGGCCAACCTGGTCTACAGAGTTGAATTTCAGGACACCTCAGGATACACAGAGAAACCCTGTCTCAAAAACAATCATAACAAAGATATTCTGAAGGACATAGAAATAACTGAAAGAACTCCTGGACTGGAATATTGATGTGTGACCCTATTCCTGGGGAGACATGAACAGAAGTCTATTCACCCTAGATAGCGAACTAACAACAGACCAAAGTGTGGCTAACACCAAAGTCCAATGTGGTGAGCCAATGAGTCTTATAAGGGTTATTTACAGAAGTATGGGTGGGGGATTCTTATAGGAGTAAAAATGAACTCAAAGACAGCTACAACACCAAAGCCTACCCCACCATGGATGACAGCTCACAAAGCTGGGAACCAGGAACACACTGCATAGTCTGTAGACAATGCAACAAGTGCAGTGGCTTTCAACCTGTGGGTTGCAACTCCTTTGTCAGCTCAAACAACTCTTTCACAGGCATCGCATGTCAGATATCCTACATATCAGGTATTTACATTACAATTCATAACAGTAGCAAAATCACAGTTATGAAGTAGCAACAAAAATGATTTTATGGTTGGGGGTCAACATAATATGAGGAACTGCATTAAAGGGTCACGGCATTAGAAAGGTTGAAAACCTCTGGTTAGACAGTGTCCTTTGCAGGTAGTTTAGCTGGTCTGAAAGAGTGTCGCTCAGCAGTGGGGAGGGCGGGGCCTAGTGAATCTGATCAGTTTCAAGGATTCCCTGAAGCTCTGTTGAGCTGTTTACTTCCGGAACTTAATGATAGCATGTTTCACCTCTGCTTTGAACATACTGTTGTTTCACCTCCCTGTAAACCTCCTGTAACGAGCTTCTAGCTTGGATGGAACATTTAATCTCAGAGGAAACAGCCACACCACAGCTATAGTTCAGTTGTAGGGTGTGTACTTCGCATGAGCAAGGCCCGAGGTTTCAACCCTAGAAACCACAACAACAAAAAGAGCACAACTCAAAAGGAACAACTAAATGCCTAACATGTATAGAGCTGGAAAAAAAAATCCAACCAAAACTAAAGCTGAAAATCCATCAAGTACATTTAATAAAACCTTTCTCTGGACCTGGTGGCATAGGCCTAAAATTCCAGCCATTCCAAAGGCCAAGATAAGAGGAGACTGGAAAACTCAAAGGCTGCCTAAGCTAGAGTTTGTTCAAGACCAGCCTCAACAACCTCATGAAATTTAGTTTCAAAATAGAGTAGAAAGAGGAGTGAGGATGCAGCTTGGTGATAGAGTGCTAGTCTGGCATGCTCAAGGACCTGGGTTCAACTCCTAACACCGAGGCGAAACACGTCAACTAAGCCATCGCTTTGGTGCTGCATACCTGTAAACCCAGCACTGGGAGCCAGAAGCAGGAAGTCAGCTATAAGATAGGGGCAACGTGGTCTACATTGCAAGACCTCGTCTCAAAACAGACAAACACCCACTCAAGAAATTCCAAGCATTTTAGGATCCCTGTTAGGAACCAGGAACTAATACTAAATGTATGTCAGGCATGCCTGTACTCACTATACTTGTAACACCAGAAGTCCCAGTAGTGGGCGGAGCAGGGCCGAAGCAGAAGGAACTCCAGTTTGCAAACAACCTGAGCTTATAGTGAATTTGTCCAGAGTGAACATAATGTACATAGTGAGATCATCACACACAGTCCAAATAATATGTAGCCTATCACACAGATACAATGCTTATCATCATCATCCCATTTCCTCAGAATAAGTATACTTATTAAGTAAAATCTACAGGTGACCGGGCTGGGAATGTCGCACACAGGATTTATGCTGAGCTTCGATGTGCAAGGGCCTGGCTTTGATACAGAAGAAATTGTCGCCCTTGGAAGCTAATGGTTTGAAAGGAACTCCTGTACCAGGTCTAATAGAACAAAACAGAATGGACTTGCCTATGTTGAAGGTCCACGCTCCCAGGCTAAATTAAGCTCTTATATAACCTTCTGAGAAGGCAGCCAAGTCCTGGGCAGGCCAGCTTTAGGACATTTTCACACTCAGCTGGCCTCTCTTTACCCCTCACCCCTTCTGCTGGGCTTCTCATCCCCAAGGAGTAGTCCCCAATCTACTTTCACATTATTTTATTTATTGCTATTGTATTGTCTATGTGGGCAAGTGCATGGTGCATATGAGTGCAAGCACGCTTGGGTCATGGCATACATTCAGAGGTCAGAAGACAACTTTCCCAGTCTCTGCTTCCACTGTGGGTTCCAAGGATAGAACTTGGGTGCCAGGCTTATGCAGCAAGTGCTTTTACCCAGTGAGCCACCATGCCAGCCCCTTCACATCTTTTTTTTTTTTTTTTAACTTGATTCTACACAGGAGAGAAGGCATAGTATAGTTGTCTCTCCAAGCCTGGCCTATTTTTCCTTTATGTGACATCCTCCAATGCATTCTATTTTTCTGCAAATGGCTTACATTTGTTCTTTACGGTTGGATATGTATATATATACCACATTTTCATATATATATACATATATATATATGATACATATATACTTGAGATTATAATATAATCACAACACTTTCCCTTTCCTCTCTCTAAACCCTCTCATACACCCTCATCCCTTGCTCTCTTTCAAATTCATGGCCTCCTTTTTCTTTGTTGTTGTTGTTGTGTGTTCCTAAGCACATGAATACAACCTGCCCAGTGTGAATAACATTACTCTTTATATGTTTCCAGATAACCCATGTGGCATAACTAGTTACTGTGGTCTTCCCTGGGAAAGTCCATTTTGATCAGTTCTCCTACTATCAGCATTCTCTTTGTCTAGGGCTGAGGCCTCATGGGCTTCTCGCTTCCATGTTAGCATGCTTATTAGTATTATCCTTGTTCAAGACATGTTTAGGCAGCCGTGTTGGTGAGACTTCATGGGCATAGCTTCTGACATTTCTAGGAGACCCAGTCTCACAGCAAACTCCCTGTCTCCCAGTTCTTCTGGCTCTTACTTTTTTTTTTTTAATTTTAAATTTGTCTCCAACCATGTTTTCTTTATCCATTAACCTATTGGCAGGTACCTAACCTGACCCATCACTTGGCTCTTGTGACGAGTGATGCAATAAGCATGGGTAGAAAAATAGCTTTAGTATGCGGCCTTGATTAATTTTGCTGTCTATGTAGAGCGGTAAAGCTGGACTGTATGACAGCTCTGTTTTACTCCTCCTCCCCCTCTTTGAGGAATACTGATTTGCCCCAGTTTATATTCTCACAAATGATGTTTGAGTTTCCCTGTGCCACACTCATCTGCGTTTCTCCTTTTGCCTCCCCTCTCTTTCTCTCTCCCTCCACCCACCCCCCAACACCACGGGGTCGGGGTCTTACTATGTACCTCTGGCTGGCATGGAACTCATACATTTCATATTCACAGAGATTCATCTGCCTCTGCCTCTCAAGTGCTAGGATTAGCAGCATACACACCTGTCTCTCTTTTTTAAATCAAGGTCTCTTGTAGACCAGGTACCTAAAGACTCTGTGTAGCCAAGGATGGCTTTGAACACTTGATCCCTCAACTTCCTGCCTCTACCTCCAGGGTATTGGAAATACAGGTATATACTACCATATTTGGTTTATGGATGGTTTTGGGGTAGCAGTCTACCAACTGAGAAATATTCCTAACCCTGTTGATTTCTTCTTGATGATAGCCATTCTGACTGAAGTGAGGGGGGAATCTCAATATAGTGGATTTTTTTTCTTCTTTTTGAAACACAATATCACTATATAGCCCAGACTGGTCTCAGGCAACCCAGGATGTCCCAGCTTCCCAGGTAGCATGTGTGTAACAGAATGTTCCATCTCAACTCAGTAAAATTTTAATTAACATTCCTGTGATGGCTAAGGATGTTGGACATTTTGCTATGCGTTTAATAACCATTTGTACTTTTTTGGAGAACTGTTTACTTCTTTGCCTCTTTGTTAATTATCTGATCATCTGATTTCTGTGTTTAATTTTTTGAATTCTTTCTAAATGCTGGATATCAATCCCTTATCAGATTAATAGCACACAGAGATTTTTCTCTAGTCTGTGGGCTGTCTCTTCATTCTGGCAACTGTTTCCTTTGCTGTGTAGAGCCTTATAGTTGATGCAGTTCTGTCAATTCTTTTTTGTTTTTGTTTTTGCCGTTTTTCAAGACAGGGTGTCTGTGTAGCCTTGGCTGTCCTAGACTGGCTTCATAGACCAGAGTGGCCTGGAACTCACACAGATCAACCTGTCTTTGCTTCCTCAAGTGCTGGGATTACAGGCATATTCCACCGTGCTGGCTTAGTGCTATTTTTTGTAAAGCTTTATGTTTCTCCCAATGTTTGTTTGGCTCCTTCAGCTAAGCTCAAATGCCTGGTGATACATGGGTTTGTTTCTGTTTTGTAGTCGTCTTATTCTAACCCATTAGTCCATATGTTTGTTTTTGTGTCAAGAAAAATAACTTTGAAAGTACCAATCACTTTCCTTTTCTGCTTCTGTTTTCCTCAGCCCTTTAAAATCAGCACCCTCTGCCTGGCTCACTCATTTCCTAGAATGAAGGATTGCCCAATTCTAGAAACATAAACACACATAAAAGAACAGGACTTAAAGCCAATTAAGCTTTTTTTTTTCCGGAGACAAGATTTCTCTGTGTAGCCTTGGCTGTCCTGGAACTTGCTCTGTAGACCAGGCTGGTCTCAAACTCAGAGATCTGCCTGCCTCTGCCTCCCAGAGTGCTGGGATTACAGGCATGCACAACTGGCCCAATTACACTTGTTAAATTAAATGTATTGTAATTATGTTTTTTCTTCTCCTGTTTGTATTGAGACAGCATCTCTTGTAGCTCAGAACTGCCATCTCTCCAAAGATGACTTTGAGCTTCTGATCCTTCTGCCTCTACCTCTGGAGTGTTGAACTTACAGCTGATATGTTTCTGGAGATCCAACCAAAGACTTTGTGTGTGGTAAGCAGACACTGTACCAACTGACCCACAGCTCCAAGCATAATTATGGCTTTTGATATTTAATTTTATCCGCATTCAAAGAGGAGAAAGGACAGTAGAAATGCAAGACCAGAATCCAGACTCAGCTTCAGCGTCCTCCTGAAGTCCTGGTGTTCTCGTGCAGGGAGATTCCCATCCTTTGGCATGCTGCTGTTAGTGAGTCCGACTTGAATAGAGGCAGAGTGTAAGCTTTTCCCTGGATTTTGCCTGGGTGTTTCATACATGGCAGCATTTGACTGCCAAAGAGAAGTGCTCACTGGGGAGTAACTAGCTGGTGAGCTCTCCACAGCCTGGGTTCAGTTCTTCTAGTTAAGGCACGAGCTACACCACAAACTCTCAATTTGTGTGTTCCAGCAAGAGGCAGGTACAGCGCAGTATAGTGGACTGCCCTCTGGAGCCTCCGGAAAAAGGGCGGAGCAGTGTCAGCCCTGTGTCTCACTGCGGCTCAGTGCTAATTGGAAGTAATGGTCCAATGCCACAGTAAATATCAAGTCAATGACCTGCCATTAATTCCCCTGTGGTGTTGCCAGGATCCTGTCTCTGAAGGACAACAGAACACAGAAGGGGACTTGAAAACCCTACAGAGAAAATATGAAGGGCCTGGGTCCAGGCTTCGGCCAGCAGGCAGAACAGGCTGGGCTGGGTGACTAGGAAAATGATACGGCAGTAGGCTTCAGAGGCCCCTGTGTGCTTGTGATCTGTGTATTCTTTCATCCTGCAGCCCTGTAGAGCATGCTAGCCACATGCTCTACCATTGGGCTAAACTCCCAGCCCCCAAATTACACGTTTATTTTACTCATTTTTTTTTACCTTTTTCATTCTTTTGCCTATTTCTTTGTGTGTGTGTGTGTCTTTACTTATTTTCTTTATTTTGAAGATGCTAGATATATACTCTGCCAAGGAGCTACACCATTATGTTCCCTTCACTGGGCTTGTTTGTCTGTTTTTAAGGTTTTGTTGTTGTTATCTGTTTGTTTGTTTGTTTTTTAGATTTGTTCATTATTTTTTTATGTGTACAACTGTTTCCCCTGAATATACGTATGTACTATGTGCATGACTAGTGTCTTCATACAGCATAAGAGGGTATAAGATCTTCTGGATTTGGAGTTAAAGAGGGTTGTAAGTGGCCGTGTTAGTCCTGGAAACTGAACCCGGGTTCTCTGCAAGGGCAACATTGCCAATCTCTCCAGCCAGTGTTCTTGAGAACTTTGAGACAAGATCTTTGTTTCAGTTAGGGTTTCTATTGCTGTGACAGAAATCATGACCAAAAGCAAAAGGGGGTTATTTAGTTTACACTCCCACACCACAGTCCATCATCGAAGGAAGTCAGGACAGGAATGCAAGCAGGTCAGGAACCTAAAGGTAGGAGCTGATGCAGAGGCCATGAAAGGGTACTGCTTACTGGCTTGCTCCCCATGGCTTGCTCAGCCTGCTTTGTTATAAAAAAATGAGGACCCCCAGCTCAGGAGTGGCCACACCCACAATATGCTGGCCCCTCCCACATCAAGCATTAATCAATATGCCTGACAGGCTTACCTACAGGCAATTTTATGGAGGGAGGCATTTTCTCAATTGAGATTCCTCTTCTCAGATAACTCTAGCTTATGTTTATGTTGACACAAAACAAAACAAAGTCAGACATACATCAAATAAAAACATATTAATATCGTTTAAAAATTATTCTGCTGAGAGAGAAATCCAAGGAAAGTGTGCAAACCTACAGGAGGAGTGAAGCACCCTAGGGAAGCCTTGAAAGTCTTGTTCTTCTATAAGATCATAGAGAAGGGTAGCTGAGAAAAAAAAATGTAGATTTTTCTGGGTGTGGTGATACACCCTTGTAGTCTCAGCACTCAAGAAGCAGAGGCAGGAGGATCAGAAATTCAACATCAGGCTAGAAAGATGTCTCAGTATTTAAAAGCATTTGGTGCTCTTACAGAGAATGTGAGTTTGATTCCTAGAATCGAAAGGGCTCACAACCACTGTAACTGAAGCTCCAGGAGGATCCGACACTTCTTGGCCTCCACAGGTACCTACATTCACAGGCACGCATGTATGCACACATGCATACACTCACACATGCACACACTTTTAAAATGTTAAAAACAAAACACAGGAGTTTAAGATTACCTTCAGCCACATATTAGTTTTGAGGCCAGCCTATCACACATGAGACCCTGTCACAAAAAAATATTTTTGATCAGGTGTAGTCACATACATTTTTAATCCTAGCATTGAGGAGGCAGGTGGATCTTTGTGAATTCGAGGCCAGGCTTGCCTACACAGCAAATTCCAGGCCTACCTGGGATACATAAAGACAACCTATCTAAGAGAAAAGGAAGTTGTTATTGGACACTGGGCTGGAGTGTGTGGTGCTCAGCAATAGAGCACCTGTGTGTGTTCAGTCTCTGAGTTCTTAGCTTTTGTTCAAATCCTAGTTTTTTCATTTTCATCTGGTGCCTCTTTACCCCTTAGTTTCCAATCTGTTAGAACCATCATCCTCAGGGATGAGAGATGGCTCAGTGGTTAAGAACATTTGCTGAGCAATCATGGTGTCCAGAATTTGGATCTCAGCACCAATGTAACAACATCCCCCTGTAGGCCTATGATCCAAGCCCTGGAATGGGTGGAGAAAGAAGGATCCCTGGGGGTTCCTAGGAGCAATGCTATTTTTGTGCTAGCTGAGAAAATGTGAGCCTCAGATTCAGGGAGGGACCCTGCCTCAAAGTAATCAGCAGAGACTGATAAAGGAGGATGTCTGTTATAGCTTTTTTAAATTTTTATTGCTGCAGTAAACACCATGACCAAAAGCAAACTGGGGAAGGAAGATCTTATTTCACCTTATAGCTTATAGTCCATTCATTATGAAGGGAAGTCAGAGCAGGAACTTGGCATACTCAACTCAACATTCACGGACACAAGGCAAAAATGGAAGCAGAAACCATGACCCAAAGCTGCTTACTAGCTTGTTCCTCATGGCTTGCTCAGCCTGCTTCCTCATATCACCTAGGGTAACCTATCCAGGGGAGCCACCTACCCCTTAGTAGGCTGGACCCTTCCACATAAATCATTAACAAAAGAAATGTCCCATTTGCCTCCAGGCTCATCTGATAAAAGTATACCCTCTCCTCCTCTCCTCCTTTTCCCTCCTCCCCCGCCCTCTCTTTTCCTCTTACCGTACCCTTCCTCCTCAACAGGGTTTTTCTACATAGCCCTGGCTGTCCTGGAACTCACTCTGTAGACCAGGCTGGCCTTGAACTCAAGTGGTCCTCCTGCCTCAGGTGTGCTGTGTGCACCATTTCAATGGGGTAAAGGTATTTTCTCAGTTGAATTTGTCTTCCTAGGTGAGTCTAGCTTGTATCTAGTGACAAAACAAAACAAAGCAAACAAACAAACAAAAAACCAAAAAACCCCACCTAACCAGAATAATGTGCAACACCCTCTTCTGGGCTTCATAAGCATACCCACATGTACATCTGTCACACAGAGGCATACACCCACACACAAATAAAGGGTGGATAGATGACAGACAGACCATAGATAACAGACATTTGAAAACAAAGAAAAATTCAGTCGTCCTCCCTCTACCAAATCCTCTCTCCTCCTCTTCCTTTGAGATAAGCTCTTGGGCTGGTCTATAACTCAGTTTCCTCCTAGCTGGGACTTCTAAATGTTGGGGTTGCAGCACTCATGGGTCTCCACATTAAACTCAGAGAGTTTTAGATAGCATATTTGTACGTGTTTATGCATAACTGTGCAACAATTTTGTGTACGTCCTCAAGATGTAATTGTCAAATTAGAATAATAAGCAGTTCCCAAGCTGGGTATGATACATGCCTGTAAGCTCAGCACATGGGAGATGAACGCAGGAAGATCAGGCTTTTGAGGTCATTTAAGGCCAGCCTGGACTACATACAATCCTGTCTCAAAGAACCAAAAGTAAAAACTAAAAGTACGTCTGTCCTCCTTACACATTGCTAGTAAAATTTCCTACTTGAAGGTACTTTTATAGCTCTTCTGAAATGTGGCGTATAGGCTGAGTATGCAGTAAGGGGAAGAGTTCTCCATCGCCGCATACAAGCCGTGGGTTTGATCCCCAGAACCACAAAGAGGCAGAACTAGATCATGGACTACCAAGGTGCCTATCAATGGATAAAAGTGATATATGGGCATAATGGAATATTAATTGGTCCTAAAGGAGAAAACAAAATTCTATAATCTGCAGAAGTACACTCATTATATTAGTGCAATAAGCCAGGCATGGAAGTTAGTTAAGTGCCACCAACTTCTTTTACGGGTAAGGCAGGAGGTGGGCATGGTAACGTGCACCCATGCTACAAGCACCCAAGATGTGGAAACTGGGGGATTTTTAGGTTCAAGTCCAGTCTAGGCTATATAAGCGTATCAGTCTCACTGGGGCCACACAAGAGCCTATCAAAAAGGAAGAGGAAGAAAGAAAGAGGAGAAGCAAGTTAGTGTATATGAACTCCCTGACATTTATGGTATATACTCTACTAGAAACAGGGCTCTGCTCTTGGTCAGCCATTCTTTTCCATTATCTTGTACTCACTACTAGCTTTTACTGAAAGGTCTATTTAGTATAGCATTGAGAGAAGATGCACCATGGTATGAACATTTAGCACTACTACATGTATTGTATGCATACATCGAATGCAGACACACACATACATGTATATGTATATATGATTTTAATTTATTTACATTTCTTGAAATAGAAATTCAGATATCCTAGGCTGTTCTCAAATGTGATATGTAGTCAAGGCAGCCAAAGCTAATTCTTGCTCCTCCTGCCAATAACATATATTTAATCAGGCTCCTTAACCAGATTGCTTGAGGATGGGAATAAAATGTGAGTTGCCCTTCTATCTCAAAAAAGCCCCAAAACAAGACTTTGGGGGTTGGGGAGTTGGGATTGTGACTCAGTACAGTGCTTGCTTGACTCATATGCGCAAAGCCCTGGCTACCATCTATCTCGAGCACTGCATAACTGGGCAAGGACCCATACTCCTGTAACCTTAGCACCTGGGAGGTATGGACAGGAAGGCCAGGAGTTCAAAATCATACTTGGCTATTCAGTGAGTTCTGGGCCAACGTGGGATACATGAGACCCTGATTGTGTTGAAGACACAGTCACATGATATCTATCATTAACTCCTGGGTTCAGGTGAACACCAAGCCTCAGCCTCCCAATTGGTGGGAACTGTAGGTAAGTACAAAAAGATCACACCCACACCAAGCACAGGCGGGAGAACACAGCCTATGGGTAAAAGTGTTGAGCAGCTCAGGGGGATTTCAAAGGGAAATGCCCACTCCCGCTCTTTGAGACTTATGTTTTTTTCCTCTATGTTTACAAAATAGAGGTATACTCCAAACTCTGTGCATTCAGCAGAAGTCAAATGATGCCCATCAGAGCGGCAGAGCTGTGTATCTTGTGCCTTCGGTGGTGCACCTCCCCTCAATAGCCTGCCAATGTCATCTGAAATTTGTGAGCCTCAGAGGGTTCATGGGACAAGAGACTTTCTCCTGAGACTTAGTCTTTTAGCAAAAAGAAGTCACAGAGAATCTATGACTCAGTCAGAGGCCTCCCAGCTCTTCTCTGAGTGTCTCTGGCCTGCACTGGTTAGACAGGCAGCGTGCCTGGTCTGGTGTGCCTGGTCTCTGCCCATCTCTGGCCCCTTTCCTGAGGAATGCAGCCTCCACTAGGCCAGCCCAAGGCTCCTGCTGGGAGTGTCCATTCCACTTCTCATTTCCTCCATTTGCAATCACTATTTATTTATCTTTGGAAGTTCAAGGAAACAGAGCCTACAACAGGGATTGACCAGGCAATCTGGCGAGGGAAAGCTAAGAAAGAAGCTAGTGTCTGCTGCCATCAGGCCAGGGAGAGATGCTGCTTCCCTGCAAAGGAATGGGAGGTTTGTTTCAAAGGCCACAGTGGCAGAAAGGTACTGAGTACCCCAGCAGGGCCAAGGTGGGGTCACTATGCTACCACAGAAGGGTCATGAGCAGGAGTTCCGCCCCAGTCCTGAAGATGGCCTGCTACCTGGGACCAAGGGCTCTATTAAGTGACAGAAAGGTCATCTTTTGTGTGGAAACTGAGAAGGCAGTGTCCTGGGTCCTCAGACCCCAGCATTCTTTTCAGTTGGCATCACCATACCTTTATCACACACAGGCATTGGTTGTTGTTACTGTTGCTTTTTTGAGAGTGTCCACAGGCACCTTCTTTCCCTTCCCCAGTTGTCATATGTAGGTTCTACTTCCTCCTTCTCACATCCCATTTTACATTCTTAAACAACTGGACAAGCTCCTAGGACCCAATAGATTACACACCCCTAGGTGCTACAAGTGCTGTGTCCAATGTCGGACAGCTAAAGGCATCACTGGGCCTCAAAACCTAGATTTCGAAGCCCTGTCTCATGGTACAGTGCTCTGCCCACACCCTATTATAGATCCCAGGGCCTTCTCTTATTTCCCCCTTTTTCATTTACAGCTTTCCCACCCCACCCACCAAACACACACACACACACACACACACACACACACACACACACACACACACACGAGAGTGCATTAACAGGAGGCTAACTCTGGCAGTGTCTGCCTTAACCTTTGACCTCTCCTTGGCCTAATGACATGCACCTCCTGCTGGGCAAGGTCACTGCTCACAGGGTAAGGGCTCTGGCCTCCTTGTCTCAGTCTTGTGTCCTGCTGCTGTGGCTTCAGTGGAAGTTTGAGGGTGGGAACAAGACGATGAGAGTCAACTTTAGATTGGCCCATCGTATCAGAGTTCAAGAGAAACCTTAGACCCTAAGCAAAGCTCGGAGCAGTCCTCTGTTGAAGTCCTAGGAACAAGGGTGTGTAGGCTGAATGAGAGACAGTTTTGTGGAAAGTGATGGTTGGCTTAGAGGTCTGAGCTAGGTTGTGGAGAGAAAGGATCCTGGCCAGTAGAAAGAGTCAAGCAGCAAAACAGTCTTGGTTCAGGGTAGGTGACAGGGATATGGGGGGTGGTTTCAAGCTGTCTTCTAGGCTTGCACTTGAAGGAGGACAGCTGCCTGGCTGGGTATCGGGCGGCGCTAGGGCCTCGCAGAGTGACGAGGCGGTGAGGGAGGCGGGCGGGGGCCGGCGGCGGGAGCGGCGCGGCGCCGATCTGCCCCCTTCCACCGCACGGAGCTGCGGCTGCAGCGGCAGCGGCAGCGGCGGGAGCCCGGCGCGATCCGCTAGGTCCCGGCCGCGCGCAGAGCGAGCCGGCAACGCGCAGGGGACAGGCTCCCGTCTGCTCGGAGGGCTAAGCTGAGACTCCGGGCTGCGCCGGGGGCCACCCGCGCTGCGCTGTCAGCGGCGCCCGCGTCCCGGCCGGCCCGGGTGCTCGCAAGCCATGCCCCCGGGGCGCTGCAGCGGGGACCCCGAGGCGTGCCTCCGCCCATGGCCCCCCGCCCCGCCCTCGGGCGCCCCGGGCTCCCGCTGAGCACGCCTCCAGCACGCCCGGGTCCCTCCGGCGGGCGCGCCGTCCGGCCCCTGCGCTGTAGGTCCCCGCGGGGCGATGGGTTGATGGGCACGGGGGGACGCAGGATGCCGGTGCCCCCCGCGCGCATGCTGCTGCTGCCGCTGCTGCCGTGCCTTCTGCTCCTGGCTCCCGGAACTCGGGGTGCGCCCGGCTGCCCGGTCCCCATCCGCGGCTGCAAGTGCTCTGGGGAGCGGCCCAAGGGACTAAGTGGCGGCGCCCACAGCCCGGCCCGCAGGAGGGTGGTGTGCGGCGGAGGGGACCTCCCCGAGCCTCCAGACCCCGCTCTTCTGCCAAACGGCACCATCACCCTGTGAGTACCCTGCTCTGTGCCGGGTCAGGTCGACCCAGTGGGACCTGAACGGGAGGGGCGTGGGGGCGGTCGTGTCACTTGAGAGACTGGGGAAAGTCTGAGTGCAGAGTCAGTCGGGAAACTTGAAGTAGGAGAAGGATCGGAGTTTCGGGAACCCCGGGAGGCCCCAGAAAGAGAGGTAGCGCGGAAGCTCACCTGCTCAGGTGAAATGCGAGTGGACGTTGGAGGGAACGCTCGGCGTTCCTTGTCCCCGGTGGGTTGCTATTGCAGCCTTGAGGGGCCCTGAGCTGGGTGGGAGTGGGAAAGCCGGTCGGCGTCAGGGACCCGTTCAGTGGTTGTGGCCCTTACCGCCGCTGATGCTTTGGAGCCCGCACGAGGCGGGAGCCTTTGGCCCCAGCTGGCAAGCCGGGTTCCTCTAGCTGGGATAACTCAGTCCGCGGTGCCCCGCCCCGGACCTCCGGACCTCTGCTACTGGCCTGGCTTCGTAGGGCAGGGGGAGCGTGAGCTCCCCTAAATTTGTCCTTAGAATACTGGCGCTTCTGGGCTGAATGGAACTCCCCGCGTCCCAACTCCTCTTGGGCTCTCTCACACTGCGTATATTTTGGGAAGTGAACTTGGATTGAGCCCTGGGTCCCGGCCTATTCTTTTACTCTCCTGGAAATAATTAGGCTTTGGCTGTTGATCGATTAACTTAATTACGCAAAGATTTGGTAGAAAAACCTGGGTGAAGGGAGACACGTGCCTCCCGGTCTCCTTCCATGGTTCTTTCAACTCAGGCCTGATTCAGTCTTTGCTTTACTGGCACGGGCGCCTGTGCTCCTGAACCCGAGTCTCAAGTTCCGGCAACTGCACGAGGAGAGCCCCCTGCACTCCAGCGGTTTCCTGTGCTGGCCATGTGCTCTAAGCTCCACGCACGACGTGGAGTTCAGGGTCGTGCCCTAGCGGCGGCTCCTTGCTTTCCTGTTCAGTATCTAGCCTAAAAGCTGCTTCCCCTTTCTCTGTCATCCTGACCCTGGAGGCAACCTTTTCTCCAGCCACCGCTTGCCCAGAGCTGGGGTTAGTTTCATCTATTCGATTGTGCCCAGAACAATACAGTAAGTCCTCTGGTGGGTTCAGAGGCAGCTGGCTTCCTGACAGGACACAACTGGTCAGCCTATGATGTTGGCCTGCATTCTCTCCAGCTGGGGGTGCGCGCCTTGCCCTGGAGGCTGCACTTCTTCCTTCTCCCACCTAGATGCAAGCTTTGGGAGATGGCAGTGACTGCCTACTGTTCTCAGTAGGTCTGACTGTCCAGTAATGCTTAAGGGTCCTGGAAGACTTGGGCATTCCCCAGCCTGGAGGAGAAAAATGCTTTGCTGTGAGAACTAGCTGGGCCAGTGTTTGTGACACACAGCTGCATAGCGATGGTTCAGCTTGGGGGTGGAGGTGATTTGTGTACACGCACATGCTCCTGAGGCTCTGCACACTCACACATGTGTGGGAGCTGTCTCTTGTGTGTCTGTCGGTGGGGATTAAGGTATCCTAACATGGTCAAGGCAGAAGGGAGGGAGAAAAAATAGAAAAGTGGTTTTGCAGTACATCTTAGAATGATTTGGCAACTAATGCTTTCCAGCCATGGCTAATTCCCATCGACGCCACTCAAAGGAGTGAGACCAGTTCTTGGTGAGAATATATCGTGACAAAGTAGCAACAGACTCGACTTAACTTACCTTCCTGCCCCAGGCGCCAGCCTAAGGAAAGAGTCCTTTCTCCTTTCAGGCCTTTCATTCACCTACCTGCCTTACAGTGCCTTCCAAAGAGACCATGGAAAGGAAAGGACGGGACAGGGAAGCTCTCACTCATCTACCAGTCTGGAGTGTGATGGAACCTGAATCTCCCTCCAGATGTTTTTTCTCAGTTTTCCACATTTATGATCAACCCCCCCCCCCAACACACACACACTCTGGCAAGCAGCCTCTGAACTGAAAATAGACCCAGGAACTTTTAAGTGGAAGGTAGGCAAGCATTCCTTGAGATTTAGCCCCGGTTCCGCAGGATGCGTCTTGAGAAATGAGGTCTGGGAAAAGGCTGATACTTGGAATGAAGGACATGTAGAACACGGGATCCCCTCCCCTTTTAATAAAAATTTTATTTTATATGTATTGGTGTTTTGCCTGCATGTATGTCTGTGTGAGGTTGTCAGATCTTGGAGTTACAGATGGTTGGGAGCTGCCTGCCATGCTGGGAATTGAACCTGGGCCCTCTGGAAGAGAAATCAGTGTTCTTAACCTCTGAGCTGTCTCTCCAGCCCCAGAAACTCTAGATAAGTAGGGAGTTTTGGTAGGTGCAGAACTGGTGTTTGTAATCCTGGGAGGACAGTGAGTTCCAAGCTATCCTGGGCTACATAGGGAGACCCTGTCTCAAACAAAACAAAACATTAGTCTCATCCTCCCTAACTCCTCTGTGTTCTTTCTTCTTTCCACACAGATTTTTCCTTTCTGCTTGCTTGCTTGCTTTCTTTCTTTCTTTCTTTCTTCCTTCCTTCCTTCCTTCCTTCCTTCCTTCCTTCCTTCCTTCCTTCCTTCCTTTCTTTCTTTCTTTCTTTCTTTCTTTCTTTCTTTCTTTCTTTCTTTCTTTCTTTCTTTCTTTCTTTCTTTCTTTCTTTCTTTCTTTC